>OX376240.1:1735896-2335896 GCA_947364205.1 Agrochola lota | reverse complement strand
TGATGTGCATGAGATAATGTTTAACATCCTATCCTATCCTATACTTGTAATCACTATATTTCTCAATCAATCGTTTTCGAGAACGTGATTAAAACGGCTCTAACGATTTCGATGAAAATTGCAATATAGGTTTATGGGGACGAAAAATCGATGTAGCTAGATCTCATATCTGGGAAAATTAGTTTTTTCCTATTTTCACCCGAGCTGAGCTCAGTCGCCCAATGTTCTGATTAGATTAGAATTAGTAAGTACCTACTATTATGGCAGCATGGAATTAGTAGGTACTATAAATGGAATTAGTATAAGCTATCCTTTAATATTAAATGAGCATTCTCTATTTACGCCCAAGCAGAACGCGATCGACCAAGTAATATTTATTAAATAAATACAAACAGTGTGCAATCGTATTATTCCATGTGTGATCTGTGCCTTTAAACGGACTGTAAAATACCGTGTTTCTTTTAAAATTGTAAATTATTTCTTTGTATTGTGTTCCGTGTTGATTCTGTCGTTTAGTACCAAGTGGACCTTTTGTTCTTACCGTTCTGTTATCAAAAAAGTGCGTAAAATTTTAATGAGCCCCGTCCTTCGGATATGGAACGGAGGAAGGAAGTAAAAATTTACGTCAACCGTAACCGAATCGGTATTGTTTTATGTTTTCGAATGGATAATTACTTTCCAATGTTTTAACCCTCGGTATGCCTGGTTGGGTCTTTCAGACCCCACCTCTGCACAGAAACCGTTGCTTTTCATTCAAATTTGAATTTTCAGTAGCTGGCCGTTATAAATAAAATTGCTAGATGCTCTCTGCCCGCTACCTTAGTCCGTAGCACGTTCCTGTACTATTCGGACAGGATTAAAGTTCGCACGGGTCTATAAAAAGTAAGTAATGTATGTTAAAAGAGTAACGAAGTCTATTTTTTAAATTAAAAAACGCTACCCGAATTTAGAAAAATAAATAAATGTTGTTGGTTGGTAATATTTTTTTATTTACAATATAATATACAAATATTCTAATATAAACCCCTAATAATTTTTTTGGTACATTATAATAAATAACTTACCTATCAAAAAATATTTGAGAAATAACAAGTTAAAAATCCGGGTCTGACAGACCCACAGGCCCTACTGTGTAACTTTTTGCCACCAAGTATGCCGAGGGTAAATTATTAATAAATTAATTGTCTGAGCAATAAATTGTTCAGATAATTAATTTATGGTGAGATTTAGATTTATCTTCTTATCTATCATCCCCGCTACCATCTTGATGGGGGGTGCACGTATACACCAAAAACCAATCAATCTGCCTACTCTTTTCCCAACTATGTTTGTAGGCTTCCAGTCTAATCGGATGCAGCTGACTGCCACTATTTTACATGGGGCGACTGCCTATCTTACCACCACTATCCAGTAATTGGGTATACGATATCCCTTGGTAAGACTGGTTGTCAGACTTTCAGGCTTTTGACGACCCGTAACTACTGTCAAAGATCCACGGATGACAGCCGGGACCAATGACTTAACGTGCTTTCCGAAGCACGGAGGAGTCTCGGTATGTAAAGATGTTCAACTATTTATGGACCAACCCCGGCAAGTGTTGCTTAACCTGATGGATCGACCCGTGTGGCTGTTATTACTTATGAGCTATTTAATTCTCATGGTAAATTATATGTGCAGATACGACAGAAAAAAATAATCCACCAAAAGTAATTTATTCAAACTTCAAACTAGGCTGAGATCAGCATTTTTCGAACGTCACCTATTTTATTTTTATACAATTTTAAGATATCGCATAAAACGGCAAGAGAAATACACAATCTGTGAAAATTTCAACTGTCTACGTACCTGTCTATATTATGGTTCATGAAACGGACAACCCGCTGACGGACAGACGGACGAACAGCGGAGGCTTAGTAATAGGGTTCCGTTTGGCACCCTTCGGGTACCCCTAAAAAGTAATCTACCTAAGTTATTTTGTTCTTCAATTTTAAAATAAACTTTTAATAAATATGAAATAGAAAATTATTCACGCAATAATAATCTTTGTCAACAACACATATTTTCAGATTAATAACAGTATGAGCTTTTGCTGAATATCTGCCAAAAATACGCCAATACGAGTATATTGTAGGTACAACTAACCTAGGAAGAACTTGCCATCGTACTTACGTGATAACAAAATATCTACAAAACACAGACAGTTTCCCATACTGAAACAAAAAACTGTCTGTCTGTTAACGCATGGCAAAAAGTACTGAATAGAAAAAGATTCACGAGCAATCGGACAAAGTGAAACCGATATTTCAGAGCAATATTTGCCCTGCAGTGTGACAATATAGGCTGGTTAGATAAATAGAAATATTTACAATTTAAAATGAAGGAAAATGAAATCGTTTGAATGCCCAAATATACATCTAACTTACATAAAATACAAACACTTAGATAACGTAATAAATAAACATAAACAGCAAGTACAATACAATATTACACATCTACATGCCATACTTTTCCGAGTTTTGGTGCACTTTCCTTGGCTATAAAGAGCTCTAATGTCGTAGGTATGAAAACCAAAAGCCTGCTCTCGTGCGATGACATGAGCTTTACTTTAACAAACTCATGTCGTAGTATGAGATGGCACTCAGATAGATGGGAAGCGGAACTGACTGCCAAAGGTATTCAGTAGGCCGAGATAAAATTATATTTTATCAGCGATAACGTTAACGGAAAAGTCAACATTTTATGGGACTGACATTATGCTACCGAAAAGCTTAAAAATCAGTTCTGTAAAAAAAGTCGTTTTATGAATACGAAACGCTTTGAAAGTGATTTTCACTTGTCTAGGAATCTACTCGTGCTCTCTTTGAATGCATGTTAAAAGCGCACCTAGCATTCGCTTGTAATGTAAAAGGTCCAAACATTGAGCGGCAAGAGCAGGGCAACAACACGCGGCGTTTGCAGGACACATTTCTGCCGGGCTCTAATTAGGAATAAACCAACGAATGTTCGCGCTTCAGCCACGCACGATTGCCGCTCAATGTTTGGACACACCTTTACAGTTCAGATTCGAGCTTTTACATCAGAGAGTGAGCGGAACCAAGGTAATGCTCAAAATCAAATCCTCGATAGTTACATTACAGGCGACTGCTGTCGGTGAGGGAGAATATTTTGCGAATAAATATTTTCCATTTACTAGACAGACAAAGTCACGAAAACAGCTCGTATCGCAACAAAAAAAGAAAGCAATCTATTAATCATTTGTGAAAAAACAAGTCGATTGTAAAGAAATACTTATCCAAGAGATAAGGTAGGTTATTTTTCACGTCGTCACCCAGTTGGGTCGTCGGATAGTCGTCGGGGTGGAAAATGACATGATATCGGGACATAGCGGGACAAAGCGAGACATTGTGGGACATTGAGGGACATCGAAGTGACGTTTGGTACATCGTAAGCTGTAGACAAGAAAATGATCGTGAGATTTAGATAAAGAACTCATTTGACGTGAGACTGTTGTTTTTTTCTTTTTCGTGATGAAATATTGGTGTTGATTGATTTTGAATTGGTGTTTGAGTAGTTATTTGGGTTACTTTTATGGAGTGGATTTTTCATTTTTTGTGCTTTCTGTGTTGTCCTTCAATGGAAGGATGTTAAAACAATTAATATTTTGTAATTCATTGTGAACAAATCTTTAGAAATCAGCGAAATTTTTCTTGCTTTGTAACTTCATTCATAGATAATTCTAACGTTCGTGATGGTGTTTATAAAAAAAGTTCCTCGTAAACTATTTCACTTAATTGAGACATTTTTAGGCCCTCGATAAAATCCTAATGAGGCCTTTTTAGGCCGTCGATAAACAAGTACCTATTTTTAAACTTATAGTTCTCAGATAATGCCACTCTGCAGTATAAATGTGGTGCTGATCCACAAACAATGGGGCACTAATCGTGTCCAGGGTGTCCTGTTACCTGGACGATGCACGAGCTGATGGACGCTCTGACTCTATTTAAATTGCCAGGCATAAATCGTTAATCGGTCGTAAATGGTTAAGAAGAAGCTTATAGTTCAATGACCTCCATCTGACCTTAATATTCTTGAAGATGTCCAATCAAAACATCTAAGTCGGGGTTCAAGATCTATCAAGGAAAATTTTGTTTTGCTAAAGACTGAAATAAAGGCAAGTAAATACAAGAATATCTTGTTACTTTCATAAAACATGTTATTAGGAATTTATAAATATTTGTTTCAGTTATAATGGATTTTCATAGATTAAGATTTTAAGATAGGCCACATATTTTTGAATGTAATTTAGACACCAACGTCTCGTCACTCAACGGCCGATTTCTTTTTTGTTAGATAGGCTCTTTCTTTTGCTTGGGTACTAATGCAAAGTTATTTGTCGGTAGTTCGTTTATTATTAAAAAAAAAAATAGCTGTTCTGTACATTTTGACCGCGTAGGTCATACTTTTCTCTGAAACAGCAGATTTTTTTTTTTAATAACCGTCATAAAATTTCAACGCAGTGGGATTCAGAATCATGTACTGAATCCATGGTAACCGGCTTCACCTCGATGTCCCTGACAACCCGTATATCTACACCCTTCAGTGCCTCTGAAGGCACGTTAAGCGGTTGGTCCCGGCTGACATTCGTGGATTTTGATAGTCGTTACGGGTAGTCAGAAGCTCAAGTCTGACAAACACTCTAACGAAGTGGTATCGTGTTACCCAGTAATTATAATTTGGAGGTCAGATAGTGTAAAATACTGTCAGCTGGATCAACAGAGTTGGGAAAATGCTCTATCGGCAGATTGAATGATCAATATCTCACCATTTAACCTACCTTTGGTACGTTTTCAAGACATTTATAGGCAGAAATCGAGTCCACTAAGACTATCCCATCTGCATAATTCCACTAAGTGCTTAATGTTTGACCAATATACATTACGGTCGGACATACTGCTCAGACCCCCTAAGGCGATTTCAGGAGTATGTCCAGTCCCCCACAGAAAGGTATACTGCCTACGCAATAGATTCCTAAAAGGATTTACGTACGTTTGCTTCACTAAATGTAGCTAGCTATTAAGTATTATTAGATTGTATATATGTGTTTTACTGTTTTCTGTTTAAATGGATAAAAGCACACTTAAATTTAAATGGATTTAAATAAAAAACATATCCTGTTCCCTCATCTATTTAAGTGTATGCTTTATGAATGTATGTATTTATTGTGTATGTAAATGGTACACCACTGACTACCTGCAGTATTGTCTCTCCTTCTCCCTTTAATCCATCCAAAGGTTGTCTGTAACAGATCGCTTTTAGCGATAAGACCGCCCATTGTGTCACCCTATGTAAAATATCTACATTCATATCTGTATTTTTTTATGGTGTACATAATAAAGAATATTCTATCTATCTAGTTATCTATCTATTTATTCGGGGTCAGTGCAACATGTTCCAATTTTTCATTGATCTCTACTAACAGTCATCTCAGTCACTCCCTTTCTAGCCATATCATCTTACACACAATCCAGCCATCGTTTCTTTGGATTACTTTTTTGTCTTCGTTATAGATTATACTCTTTTCTTGAGGAAGATGGGATGGTATTGTTTTCTACAAAAAGTATTCCGTAGACTAACTGCATAATATGGGTCTCATACACGCGCAGACAGTTAGATCGTGCAATTTAATAATGTGCTGGTGAGGCTGCCCCGATCCTGTAGCGCAACAGGGATGTTCGCCGACTTGTAAGTAGACTATTTTTATTCTACTAAAAGAAAACGATGCACATCCTTGGTGCCCAGGGTTCGGGCTAGCTCCTGGGCATCTTGAGGGCATTCGCGCAGAGGATCGATTGAACTTGAACGATTCCTGTATGGTTCACGTACTGAGCAATCGAAGTTTGTAATATGTTGATGTGTGTCTTTTTAATTCATCTCCTGTTACATGGTACTTTAACATAACTGGCGAAATTTAGGTATACTATACGGCACCTCTGCCTGACCCTTCAGAGAATACTGGCGTGTTGTTATGTTGTAATTTTTAATTGTATGTTTTTAAATGAGCTTTTTTGGTTGAAGTAAACGTGTATTATTATGGTTCCTTCAAAACATAACTTTGACTTTTCGGATTCATGTGCGTATTGTATAATTATCACTTGCTTCAAAAACGGTGAAGGAAAACATTGTGACGAACCGGCTGCCTGAGAGATATTTCTCGACGGCATGTGAAGCCAAGTCAGAGGCCCATGGGCGGGCGGCCTTAAAACTCTGACACCAGGTTAGTCACTAACCACACGAAAAGAAGAAGATTGAGTACTACGTTTATTTTAATACCAACATAGCATAGTATGTAAAATGATAATCTAAAAAATAAATCCCTATTTTTATGGTCACATCATACTTGAGAACGGCTGAACCAAATTGGATAATTCTTTTTTTCTCAGGACAAGGTTCTTAGGATAGATTAGTGAAGGTAGGGTAGGTAGGTAGGTAGGTATGTACGTAGGTAGGGTAGGTAGGTAGGTAAGTAGGTAGGTAGGTATGTACGTAGGTAGGTATGTAGGTAGGTATGTAGGTAGGTATGTAGGTAGGTATGTAGGTAGGTATGTAGGTAGGTATGTAGGTAGGTATGTAGGTAGGTAGACAGGTAGGTAGGTAAGTAGGGCACGTAGATAAGTACTTAGTGCTACCCTTGCGAAGCCGGAGCGGGCAGCTAGAAATATATAATTTATCAAGGTATACAATTACAGTTTAAGCTGACCTCGCATTGTATAGGTTTTCCAAACAATGAAAGATCAGCTTATACTGTTAATGTATAGCCTGAATTATTATCCTAGTGTGTACGTATTTAAAATTGAATCCTGAAAGCATCTTTGTAAATCCACCCACATACATAACATGAACATTATTTTTATGTTGTTTACCAGATTTTAGATGACGGTGAAATGTTATAATAGTATGAAGATTATGCATGTGGCTGGTTTTAAACAATAAAATAAAAATATTAGTACTGGTACGTCTAACAATGCAAGTAGATAATACTGTGTGTTTCAACAAAAGTATATTTGAGTACTAAAAATAAACGGTTGATGATATTTTCCGTAGTTTCAACATGAAAAGGTTGTAGGAAGTAGTTCAGAACTTTGAGACTCTTTTCAAGAAATACTGCAACCAAGTCTGATACTTGACAAACAGAACGCATAGTTCGATTTTCAACTTTCGGTGCTAAGCCGAGGGTTGAAAATCTAACAGCGCGCTTTTGTTTTGGTATTCGTTTATAAAAACGGAGAAAAGGTTCGTAAATGCTCATTTTCATCATTGGTCGATAGGGCTCGTATGCGGGGTGCGGGAGATTTCTGTAATGCATGCCATATAGGGCTCATATTCGAGCAACCGTTTTCATTAGTCGATAGGGAACGATGGCAGTATACGGAAAACCTGCACCGCACGTTTGACGGTTGCTTTAAAGGCTCATTTTCATTGATTGTGTGCGCATGCTTTTTACTGACCGATGAATTTCATTTGTCGCATCGCCCGCTACGGGGTTCCCCGCAAACGGTGTACCGACCGTGTTTTTTACTTTGACCTTGACCTTGACCTTGACTTCGACTTTTTGATTTGACCTTCTTCATCGCCATCGCCATCGCGATCGCCATCGTTATCATCATCATCTGATTTCTAAAACTTTTCTTAAATAATAAAATCTCTGAGACGGGCTGACGACGGCATCAAAAATAAAAAAAAAAACAGAAAAGTAAAAAGCACTAGTGAAAAAAAGTGATACTTTCCGCACTAATTGACTGCTTGGAAAACGCTCTTTTCGAGCAAATGCATTGTAAAAATATATACGTATATTTACTTTTTTTTTTTTCCTAATACTTACTCGTATAAGATATTTTTCAACAACCAAAATAATCTTTGCACTTCCGGTCCTCAATTAAAATTAATTGAACTCTAAAGATAAGAATCAACAGTAGCATATTATTAATTAACCCATAAAATTGTAAATCCTTGACCAAGTTTCCATGGCATTTTCAACAACCTAAGCATAATTGCTTTTCATGATAAAGTGGGAATTATAGGAATTTATAGGGAGCAGTTTGTTATCCTTTGTAAGATAAAATTGAGGCAAATTATTATGGTATATTTTAGAGATGCCATGACAAGTGATTTTGCCGAATACCGAATACTCGGTCACGCTCTCGGCCGAAGCGCTGACTATTCAGCGGCCGAATGATTCTTTTTTCAAAATTTTGTTCGGTATTCGGCCGAATAGTACGCAGAAAAGTAACTGAATAGGCCGAATACCGAACAGTAGCCGATTATTCGTGGCTTCTCTAGTTTATTTGTTGAAAATATTCTGTTAATTGGCCCGAACGTTCACCGCCATATAGTGTTACTACTTACTTATAACGAAAACTTGCTAATTTCTAAGGAATAATAAAACATGTTCTTTAGAATTAATCATATGCCTAGACTTTTCCCCACTATGTCGGGGTCGGCTTCCAATCTAACCGAATGCAGCCCATACCAGTATTTCACAGTAGCATCCGCCAGTGGCTTCGCCCGCTTGATATCTTTATAAATTATAGCTTAAGTTACTCAGTAATAATATAGCATTATACTGGTGAAAGAATGGTTAAAATCGGTCCAGTAGTTTTTGAGTTTATTCATAACAAACAAAAATAGAAATCTTTTCTCTTTTTTATAAAGAGAAAAAAAAACTATTATTGTGTTATTAGTGTAGATGAAGCGACTGCCTATCTGACCTCCACAATCCAGTAATTGGGTAATACGCTTGCCCCTTGATAATGCATCGTTTAAATCTTACCTAGCAAATACATTCCTATATTTTTCCCCAATTAGTTCCAGCAACTGGACAATATAGGACTTAAAGCAGCTGATAACCATCCAATTGCATTTTTATCTGAAAATTACCTGAAAAGGCTTCCGCAATTTTTAAATTTATACGCACTTCTTGGCAGGATCTTAAGGTTTTAATTTAAAAGTTATAATTTGGATCACTTCAAGTTTTTCAAAGCTTTGCAACTCATAGCTATTGTTTCGGCGCTTACTTCAATTAGTTTATAGAGGTATGAGGAACAGGGTGTAAAGTTCACTCATCCTCTGTAAAATGGGAGGATCCTCCGGTCAGACAGGTGTTGTGTCTAGTGGGCTACTGCGCGGTGATTAATGACGGGTTGTTGTGTAAATGCCAGTCGCGCAGTAGACCCTGCTTGCGCGATGCAGGATTTTGAGTGACGTCAGTGTGATGCGTAGTTCTCATGTGGCGATGTAGATGCCGCCACAAGTTAATGAAATGGACGAACGTAATTAATGTTCTTTATATTTTCTTTCAAATGGTTTAAAAAAAAAGCTAGATTCACGCTAGACAAGAAAGGCGTACACCTAATTCGTCATCGGCCGAACTATACTCGATTGATATTTGTTTTTTTGTCTCTCCTAAATACTATGTAGATTACTCAGTGATCTAGCTAGGAGAGCAGCGATTCACCCTATCACTGTACCTACACCATGTTATTAATAATGCATATTTGTAAGGCCCTCATGTACTACAAAACCTTTATGTTCCTAAATAAATTATTGTTATTTCGTTTATTAAACTTTTTAACATATAAAATACAATTTTAAATATTTCTTAAAAAAACTATATAAAAACATTTAAAAATATAAAAATAGTGTTCCGCCGGTGTCGGAAGCAGGGTCCAAGCTACCGGTGGTTAGGGCTGCAGAGACAGGAACCTCTCACAATGCGAGCCGTATCGAGGATTACTGCCTTCTGAATCAGGCTCTTGATCCAACCGCCTAACGAGAGTCTCGACAGATGTTGGTCGAGGCTTTCGGCCACCAGGCCATTGGCCGTTATGACAATGGGCACAATGATAGCCGAGCTCACAATCCACATATCAACAACCTCGTGTGCTAAGTCGAGATATTTTGTTTGTTTCTCTTTCTCAGCTTTCACGAGGTTTGTCATGTAGAATGGTAACATCGATTATCATTGCGCGGCGCGCTAATCGGTCTATCACCACTATATCAGGCTTATTGGCAACAATAGTCCTGTCAGTAATGATAGACCGATCCCAGTACAACGTGACATGGTCATTTTCGAGAACTGGGTCGGGCACATACTTGTAGTACGGTACTTCAGAATCCACAAGTTTGTATTTCAAAGCAAGTTGCTGGTGAATAATCCTGGCCACTTGGTTATGCCTGTGCAAGTACTCGCCGTTAGCCAGACGAGAACAGCCAGAGATAATATGTCTGATGGACTCACCCGGACGGTGGCATGCCCGACACACGTCAACCGTCTCGTCCCTCATAATATGTCTCCTGTAGTTATTCGTCAAGATAACTTCGTCCATAATTGCACAAACGAAACCTTCAGTTTCTCTTATTGTTATTATTATAGACCCATTCTTAATATTACTTTTTTTTTTTATTAAATCGGTTTTTTGGGAACAATAAAACAAATACATACAAGACAAAAATGTTAAATGACGATAGCTGCAATAGCTAAAACTATGGCGCAGCTATCAAAATTATATATAAAGTATTAATAAATAAATAAATATTAATATTATTTATATTTAAAAGCTTTCTTTTGAGTGCCTACACCTAATTATCGGACATCATCGTCAGATGAAGAAAGTAAGTGCTTACACTTTCTTCATCTCGAATCATGACACGAAACGTAAATAATTATAATTCTGGTATGAATCCGATTTTAGAGGTGTTTGTTGACATTCACATCGAGGTCTTCTTTGACTTGAGGAAGAATTCTCAGAAACATACTTTGACGCATCGGAATCATAGATTTATAATTTTCATGTAGTTTCTTTTTTAAACCATAGTTTCGGGTTTTACCCAGTTTACATCATAACGGTGAAGGAAAACATCGTGAGGAAACCGGCATTCCTAGAACCAAACATTCGAAGACATGTGACATCTAAAAACCAACACTGGCCCAAAGTGTTAGATCCCACAGCCCACTCCCTCTCGAAGAGAGCCTGAGGAGGCCTGTGTCCCAGCAGTGGGAATACTATAGGTTAATTATGACATGAAAGCTTATCATTGCTACTAAAATAACTTGCATTTAAAACCAATGAACGAAACAAAAAACAACTGAAAATCGATATACAAAAGAGTGTTAAAAACCCTCTCACCTGCTTTTCCCCACAAATGATAGTAATCAAAAGAGCTGGATCATTGAATGAGGCTGTTAATAGGCGCTCCTGTTTTGTTTGCGTAGTTGTAATCGACGTAAGAGGTAAGGCACCTGTCCCACCCGACGAGTAAGCGACTAGCTATCAACGATTTTCTCCCTCAATAAACGTTCAAAAGATTGTATGTCCCGTGTAAGTAAAAGAGATACATATATTAATAGTTAATCGCTGACTGTTCTCACCGCCAGCTAGTAGTCGTTTGACGCAGCGACAAGAGCTTATCAGAGTACCCACTCGGCGGCACTCGCTAGTCAGGCAGAACACTCGCTTAGAAATCACGCTTAGTACATACGCATTCCATCGTGTAATCGTTTGTCGTCGGTTTGGTTCTAGGACATACCAGTTTCCTCACGATGTTTTCTTTCACCGTTTTGAGAGCAGTGGTTATGAACTAATTTACACAAAGTAAAGCGCCTGCCTGGGTTCTAACCCATGACCTAATAGTACGAGTATATACGCATACCAACCAGTAATCGCTTCTCGCCGTCGCGCACTCGCTGCTCGTTGTTAATCGCCGGCGGTGGGACCTTAATGAATAGATGTTACTGTGAATTGATGTTTACCTGCTGATTATATTACCAATGAGCTGATTCGCGCGCGTTGACTATAAAGGAAGAAAGAAAGGAAACAAGAAAAAAAGAGACAAGATAAGACAAGACAGAGAAACAAGAGAAAATACATATACGAGTAGTTAGCACAGACAAAAAAGCACAACACAACATAATAGGGATGATGCCTGGGTAAAAAAAATGAAATTCTAATTAGTCCGTCAGTCAGATAATAAAAAAATATTAGACACGTATTTTTTACTTTATCATATTAATAAAAAATTACTTAGATAATACGCATTTTAGGTTGAGGAGTGGGGGTCGCTACGTCACTAGTATGTATAAAATCTACATACTCGTGACGTCATGGCACATTATACCTCAATGTATCGCTGTAATATTTAGATTACGTAAAATAAGAAAAAATACGTGTCCAATATTTTTTTTATAATCTCAAAGACGGACAAAAATAATTTTTCAGTCGTCATCCCTATTATAACACAAGTAAAAAAAAAGAAAAAAAAAACTGTAAAATATACTAATAATTATTTTTCTATACTAATTATTAATATTATAAAGAGGTTTCTTTGTTTGTGAGTTTGTATGGAGTAATCTCCGGGACTACCAGTCGGATTTGAAAAAATATTTTTGCGTTTTATAGGCGAATCCTTGAGGAAGGTTACTCTGTGCTTATTTCTTACATCACATTTAACATTTTTATTTGATTTTTATGTATTGTATGCATTGTATGCTTTTTTTTTTTTGCAAACCTATATTGTCCCACTGCTGGGCAAAGGTCTCCCCCATATTTTTCCAGACTTCCTTGTATTGTGCCTTCTCCGGCCAATTTGTGTGCTTTTAGTCTATGTTAAATAAATGTATTTTCTTTTCTTCTTAATTTTTAAAAAGTATGCATCAGAAGAAGCGCATATAGTTTTTAGAGGTTCAATAATTTAAAAAAGTGTCCACCATTAGAAGATCAATAAGTTTTTAGAGGATTAGTTAAATATTTAACAAAAATAAATCTACCCTATGTAAACTCTAGATTTTTTTTTAAGACATCAGTCCATCAAATATCTTACCGAAAACTCCATAAAAACATTTTTGTTTAAATTATCTGGTTTGTGAAACCCAATTTTAATTTGTTGTTGTTTTTGTATAAAATTCTTCTCACAGTAGTCAGATAGGAAACGCCGACCTCATCTAGTTTTTATTAAAATATTTTTGACGTGTAAAAGTATTTCATTTTGTACAAAACTATTTACAGAAATAAAATCATTTCATTTCAATCTAGACCACATTCACTAACCGGCCGTTTGTGTCTCAGTTCTCAGAATACGGGTAGATTAATCAAAAGAATCATTTCTACGAAAAACGGTTTAAAATTGGGCTTGAATTGGTAACTTGATGTAAAGCTTGTACTTAAATTCCTTTACAGTTGATGGTTGATGGTTTAATACAACACTTTGATCCTTTTTTTTTCGACAAAGATATAAAGTACTTTAAGAGTTTTTATTAAACCGATTTACAAAATACAATATCATCTCCTATATTGTTGTTGTTTAATTGTATGTTTTTAATTTTGTACTTACTATGTTATTCATTTATTATTATGATTTTACATTCTGTGATTTCTTGAACTCACACACTGACTTATTAGTATTACTTGTTAAAATGTTAGGAATATCGTATAATTTTACAATGTTTGTAAATATGTGAGCACCATGTATCTATCACATATTTAATTTATCTGTAATTGCTTTATTTTTCATTCTTTTTTACCTATCGCGGTATAGTAGTCTTATTCTAGATGCATCGTCTTCACATATAATTATATAATTAATGTATACAAAATATTGTAAAAACATTTTAAAAGAGTAACGGTGGAGTTTCTTGCCCATTCTTCTCCATACGAAAACTACCTTTCGGAAGGGGCGACTAGAATCAATTCTATTTTTTGTAAACTTGACGTTCATAAGTGCCTATTATGTGCCTAATTGAAATAAATTGTTTTTTTTTACTTTGACTTTGATTAATATAATATCACTTGCTGCCCGCTCCGGCTTCGCACGGGTAGTACTAAGTACTTCTTCTACGGCGCACCTAGCCATCTACCTACCCTACCCTACCTACTTACCCTACCTACCTACATACATACCTACCTACCTACATACCTACCTACCTACACCTACCCTACCTTCACGTACCTATCCTAAGAACCTTCTCCTGAGAATACGAACAAAACAAAAAAAGAATTAGCGAAATTGGTCCAGCCGTTAGCCGTAGCCGACGCGTGATGCAGTGACCAAGGGAAATAGGGATTAATTTTTATATATATCATAAATGTACAATTTCGTAGCCGACTGTAGGCAGCAGAAGCAGGTGACTTCATAGAAATTCGATATGATTCATAGAAATACCATAGAAACCAGTGTCGCGGCGACACGTCACTTGAGCTGCTACTGCCTACAGTCGGCTACAAACTTGTACCTTAAGCGTTTTATTAACCATCCATCTAGCAAGATGGATGGTTAATAAAGCGGGACGTACAGCAGTACGTCCCGCCAAGACCACGCACGATGTACGACGCAAAACGACAGTGAATAGTCTTGGCGTACGTCAATTATTATTTTAGTTGCTTGCTGGATCTGCACGACGCAATTTTACATCCAGCAAGCGCCCGCACCACCGCCAGCGTCGTGCGTCGTGCGTGCTGGATAATGTAAATGCTTGCCGTACAGCATATTCAGCCGGTGTTTCCACTTTTAGGCATTTCTCCCTTTTTTAGTGTAAAATTATTAATATTATGCATGGCTTAGGGCTATTTTATTTTGACAGGGATTTAGGGAAATTTGTGGTAAAATCGCGAAAAAATCCCTCAATCTGGCAACATTAACCGCAGCCTTGTAAGCATGCACAACACGCTGGATGCGCGCACGGTAGTGTGTATGCTACGGTCCAGCACCGCGGCCTTGGTGGGACGTACAGCAAGAAGGATGGTGAATGGACGCTTTAAATATAATTATTATATTAATATCACAATATCCACAATTAAATATTTCATATGATATTTTGCAGGTTATAATTACCATTAGTGTGTAATAACACGTTAATATCCTAATTAAAACATGAATGCTCGTCTCTGTTAAATTACGCAATTATCCTTGGTTTAACATGTCCCTGAATGTCATAAGAGTAGGTTTGCAGTTACGACAAAAGACGAACTTGTGAATCATAGTCATGTCGAGTGCTGAGCTGCAATCAGGGCTTGAAACTGGTACATAAAGTACCATTACTGGTAGTACTGGTTCCATGCGTGCCATTTTGGTACCTGGGACCGGTTCCAGATGGGTACCTGTCCCAGACGGGTACCGGTTCCAGACGTATACCGGTTTCAAACGGGAATCAATTACAGACGGGTACCGGCACTCCACTTGTAGGTACTGGTACCAAATTAAGGTACCCAGCGCGTACCACAAATGTCATATTTGTGAGAGGAAACTCGTACGGTTGACAACCTTGAAGTTATTTTTCTAATATCTATTAGCTATTCTTTTTACTTACTATATCTGTTTTCTCACTATAACTTACGAAAATATTTGTTTTGTACCGGTTTTGGTACTGGTACCAAACAAGTTTGGTACACTACCGATACTGATTAGAAATACCAATAGTACAGATACCAGGACTGGTACCGGTTGCCAAAAATACCGGTATTTCAAGTCCTGATTTCAAACAACTATACTTTAATCAAGTAGGTAAGCACGGCGACTTCTCAAGCTATACATTTCCAGTATAGGCTGATCTCTCATTGTATGGAAATCCTAGACAATGCGACGTCAGCTTACATTGGCAATGTATAGCTTATTAAGTAGCCGTGTGCACTTATTTTCATAATATCTTTTCCCGTATTAATTTGTATGTAAAAAAAGGAAAATTAATTGTTAAGAAAAATTTACTACCAACTTAAATTTTCCTTATGTATTTTTTTCTTGTATCATAATAATAAAAAATGGTTTAAATAAAACGCATTAAAGTTGGGGCGTGGGGGCTCACAAGTCAGTATAAAATCTACCGGAGAGTGACGTCATGCCACATTTTAACTCAATGTATTGCCGTAATCTCTTGATTAAGTAAAAAAAGAAAAAATACGTGTCCAATATTTCTATATGACGAACATCAAATATTTTTTTGTCGACATTGTTGTGGTGTGTGTCAGTAATTATTTGGTTATGTTCTTTATCATTCAAAATATAATATACATCTAACACTTAAATATATAAATTATGTACAAGTATACAGACGAAAAAAATAAAAATAAAGGAAGAGCTCATTGGGCATCAAAAAATTCATCCTCATCGCTGTCAGTTGGAAAAGTGCCCAAAAGGCTGGCAGCATTGCCACGTTGGATGGCAATGCTGATTCTTTAAAAATTGCCCAGCCCTCTGGTCACGTGAAGAGTCGTGGTGTTAATTTTCTTAACGATTAATTTTCCTGACCTAAAACTCTTCACGGATTCACTTTAGTTTAATGCAAAGAAAAATATAAGAATGTAATGCATAACAGGAAACACATTTCAATGAATAACTATTGTCATTTTCTACAGAAAATAATAACCCACATAATTATACCAATAATCTAAACCTAAATCGTAAACGTGCACCGTACCTTACTCTGTTCTGTCTCGTATTCTTTCAGCGTGTATTGTAACGCGATACTTTTTAGGACGGTCTTGTGGCTAATGAACAGTAACTGCTGTGGCATTGTGTCTCTCATTCTGCGGATATTTGGGACACTATCCTATTTATGTGAATGAATTTTATTATGAAGGAATTGGTTAAACGCATTGTAAGAATCACACAACATGTATATTCCACTGTCTTATTCTTTGAATTGAAATACATGAGACAATACATTATTGGGTATTGTACTGGCAACACCGAAAGATTCGATATGTCAAAGTGGCGCACCAACGGCCTTCTGGTTCGGGCTAGTGATGTGAACCGATTACAATTTTTAACAACGGTTTATACCGATTAGTTTTTGAATAAAACCGGTTTATTATTTTTATATTATTTATTTAAGGTTTTTTTAGGTTATTCCTAAAAAATACCAGTATTTAATTATGGCTTAGTATTTATTTTTACCAACTTTTCTTAAGATTATTAGGTACAATTACAATCACAAAAAGAAAGTGGTCATCAAACAGATAACGAATAACCAGGAAATTTAAATTTTATACTTTGCCTGTTTCTAAGAAATCGTAGTTCTGATTTATGAAACAAATTTCGTCCACAGCATTTTTGGGGTATGTAAAGGATGCTATGTCAATTTGTTTTAAATCTGATTGAACAATATGCACAAACGATGGAGTCGTCTTCATATGATGAGCCAGAGACTTGGTGGGGCTATGCAAACGCTTCAAAAAAACAAGGCGACTGTTGTCACCTATAATTAAACGTGAAATAGGAACTCAAACCGAAAATATGGGGAATATAATCATACACATTACAACGAGTTATTTGGGAAATTTGTAGCAAGTCAAATTAATCATATACATGGACAGGCACGCTTCGATTTAAATATTATGTCCTTAATATTATGTTTTAAATAAAAGAATTAAATTTATAAATATTGTACACCTTATAGGTATGTTACATTGTTACTACAATTATAACCATAACATCTCTATTGACATGTAACAAACAATAAATGATTTGAATTTTGAATTTTGAATTTTGAATGTCTTATACAAAAGAAGCAAATAATAAATAATAACTAATTAATACAAAATAAAGAACAATGTTGAATAATGAACCTTCCTTTTATTTAAATCAACTTTATTAAAAAAATGCTGCTCCAATAAAACAAGTGAGCAATGGGTTTTTATTCGGTATTTTTAGCGAATACGTTCACCGAAAAATAACCGGTGATTCTCCGGTGTTCATTGCTCCGGTGCACACCTCTAATACATGTCAAAGACTCGGATACTTGCATTTTTTGTGATTGTAATCGGTATTTCAATGAGAATCGGTCATTATCGGTTTTGTCAAAAACCGGTTTTTCTTAGGTTTTTATGAAACCGGTTCAAATCACTAGTTCGGGCGTGCGCGGTGGTACGTTGTTTCTAGTGGCTGTGTCAGTTAAAAGATAGATTGGCATAGATTTGTTGGAGATCTACGTATACTATAAATTAAGGTAATGTTTTAGTTTTATTTTAAATAATCAAATATTAAATAATTAGTGATAAGTGCATTGTCAGAATCACACAATATGTATATTCCACTGTCTTATTCTTTGAATTGAAGAGAAGAAATTCTTAGTGTGGGGCAACGTTAAATAAAAAAAATAAAAAAAATTAAATACATGAGACAGGGATAAAAACAAATTAAAAACATGCGGCCCACAGGCATCGCGAACAGGAACAAGCGCTCGTAAGGTAGACATTTCCAAACAATTAGATCCTATTTACATTTTTATATGCTTGAATTTTTTTTATATAGCAATTTTTCATGTTACAACACATTTTTCCACATTCATCATTTCTTTGTCAACCGTAACTTCTACTATTTTCTTTATAAAGCTACCAGTTGCATATGAATTTTTTTTTTTTAAGTGGCTAGCCCAATTCTTGAGGAAGATTATCTAGGCTATTAAACATCACGCTAAGACCCTTAGGAGACGACCAAAAAGAAAAAAAGTCAGAAAGAACGCTAAGCGAAAACGAAGTAATAGCACGGCGGGTCGTGGTCGAAATTTCAGGCGGATAAAGTGGCGGGCAAAAGCTAGTATAATGTGTGTTATGTGTAGGTATTGTATATTGGTGATATTGTTCACAAAACAAAAACTCGAATTAATAACGCTACATCGCCGATTTCCGATTAAATAATATATTGAATTCCATAAGGACAAAAATAGCGTCAGGGATCTATTATTAAAATCGTATTTTGATGATTTTTTTTTAAACTTATGCAGATATTGGAATAATTTAGCGAATACCTAGATTTGGTGTTTCAAACAGTGAAACTTTGGAACAGAATATTCAAAGGAGATCTGTCTATTTATTTTATTTATTTGACGGAGAGGATACGTTTCTCTCGTTATCATCAGCCATATTTTAACTTATGTGGGCGTACTATGGGGAGTGTTGATTACTGCGCAATAGAAAAACCATTTGCGGTTCGGATCAAATTAATCACACTAGCAATTCACACACTGTAGTTACACAACATAACTATACAGAACGCGTGACAGTTTTTAAATATGTTCACTGCTTGACCTTCACTGACAAATTCTGCTTATCCCCGGTCGAACGTTATGTTGTTGGACTCTGTCGAGCGCCGCTGGCGTGGCGCCCCGATTAGTCGAACAGTAACGTATTTCCGATATATTTATAATTGGGTGGTCGACCTCGCTTGCCTGATGAAAAGCGATGGAAGTGATTTACGATGAAAGGAGGGTATTCAGACGATTCGGTCTTATTTTAAAGGTAAGCGTGTTATAAGTAAAAGGAAACATAGACAGTAGGAACAGATTTTAAAAGCGAAAATAACCCTGTCTGTCTGTTAGCTTTTCACGCCATAATAGCAGAACAAATTCGGATGAAATGGCACACGGAGAAATCATCACAGGATACTTTAACAAAACCAGACTATTATATTACACATAAACCTATATGGGCACTTATGAAACGTCAGAAGGTAGGTGCACGGTTCCAATTGGTCTTTTCTATGGAGAAAAACCGGCAAAAACACCACGGATTCTCTTTTAAAAATAAATGGCTTTTACAATGTTTGCAAATTACAGTGTTATTAGGTATGGGAGGACAGACAGGGTACTTAACAAAATAGAAAATTGTCTAGAAATCTACAGTCTCTTAAGCCTATATACAGGGTGGTAAATACATTTTTTTTTACTGGCGAAAAATTTCAACGCAGGGGGTTTCAGAATCATGTACTGAATCGATGGTAACAGTTTTCGCGTCTATGTCCCTGCGAAAAAAAATCTGTCCGTCTATGTATGTCCGGGATATCAGGAAAAATCCCAATATCCCCACTTCTCACAGTCACTCTACACCTATTAGCGGACACTTAACGCTTCGGACTACGTAACAGAAGAAATTATCTCCTAATGAACGACAACGGGGACATCTTTATGGAATCAATTACTGCTTCTAGTTACGTCATGGTTTGCCTTGTTCGGAATTGGTACAAGTGTTGATACATTGTGTTGCGATTTATCTCTATAACTACACTAATAATTGTAAAGAAAACAGATTTGTATCTTTGTTTGTAATAACTCAAAACCTACTGGACCGATTTAAAAAATGATTTCACTAGTATTATGCTATAATATCACTCTAATTTATAATGATATCAAACGGGCGCCTGGCGGAAGCTAGTATGTAATAATTTTGTTTGATTTCTAAAGCTCATAATCTGCTTTATTTGTGTTTTGTGCCCGTTATTGTATTTAAATCTATTGTGTTTTATTTTCTTGTTCTACTCGAGTTTAATATCTTCTTTTATGCACGTGTTTCTGTGACAAATAAATTTATTATTCTTTTTCTTTTAATTTTGAAACATTTAATAGTTTTGAAGTGGCATTCGCAGGGTATCAGCTGGCGCAGCAAGGTTCGGCCTGCCACAAGGTAAACCAACAGCCCATGGAGGATACGGGAATCTGCTGCATGCGGCAAGCGCAAATTTAATCATCAAATTCCTCTCATCATTCATATATCAAATTTTATGAAAATGTCCGATATTCATAGTTTAAATACCAGGAATAAACACAACCTTGCTGTACATCGCACTCCACAGAGTAGGCAACTCGTTCATGGGTCAATGTATACGCTTTTACAACAAATTTCCCATTGACATTCAAAACTTACCCATTAAACGATTTAAAATTTGTATTAAAACCAAACTTTGTAAAAAAGGGTACTATAAAATTTCAGATTATTTAGAAGATAAAAAAGCTTGGGATTGAGCTGCTCGCTCTGCTAAACCTTGTGATAAAACCATAGAACTTGACATTAGAATTATTTAGTAAAATCATTAAAATATACCAGTTTTATTTAAACATTAAAACAAAATGACATTATTACTTTGTAAAGTATAAAATTATTTTAATTACCTGTTGTGAATGTGAGGACTATGTGGATATTTTTTTTGTTTTTTTTTTTTCATCACTCCTTTTTTTCCTTTCTCAGTCAGTTTTAATGATGGTCTGGCAGTTTGAGTAGTTTATGCGGCCTACCCAAATATCCTTTCTTTGGTATTGTTCGTCGAGTTGAGCTCCTTATGTTCTGAGTTGAGCTCCACGATTACTGACAAATGCTTGCACTGACTGGACAGGTCCACTCAAATATGTGTGGTTCTTTTCTCAAAAGACCATTTCAGACATTAATCTACATGGTCCTCAAATGGCTTGACCAAGATTATGTCTGGACTTTAAAAGAGACTGCGACCTCTGAGTTTGTTTCGGCCTTTCTTCTCGTAGTAGTTGGATAGGAAACGCCGAACTCATCTAGCAAAATTTAATATATTTTGAATATGACGTGTAAAAGTGATTCCTATATCCTATTTACAGAATAAACAATTTCATTTCATTTCATTTCATCAAAGTGTTATTACATTTTTCTCTTCATTACAATCGGTCTATGTGTGCTAAATATCGAGACCAACTGGTATTTTTTCCTTGTTACTGATATCCACACAAATGAATAACTTCATCATCTGTCTAGCCTTTTCCCAACTATGTTGTGGTTGACTTCCAGTCTAGCCGGATGTAGCTGAATACCAGTATTTTACATGAAGCGAATGTCTATCTGACCTTCGCAACCCAGTAACTGGACAATACGATACCCCTTGGTAAGACTGGTTGTAAGAATTTCGGGCTTCTGACGACCCGTAAAGGCTGTCAAAGACCCACGAATGACAGCCGGGACCAAAGGCTTAACGTGCTTTCCGAAGCACGGAGGAGTCTTGATATGTAAAGATGGTCGCACATCCACGGATCAACCCCGGCAAGAGTTGCTTAACGCGATGGATCGACCCGTGCGGCTGTTATTACCATATGCGGATGCTATTCTCTAGCGGATGTAATAGCAGTTCCATTATGGGATGAAACACACCGATTTTTCTCAGTATAACAAGTATTGGTTTGCCAGATCAATAGTACAATGACCTGAAACTATTTCTATTCCCAGAAGCACTGCGAAGTTAAAGTAGAAGCCTATAATACCGAATTTTGTACGGTAAATGGAAATGCCTTATCCATATACAGATCCATCATCGGCAAACGTTGAGTGTTACAGCTTAGGCTTAGTATGAGTCTTTCTGCGCGGTGTGTTGAGTTGTTGAGTGAATACGCTGCGTCATTTTTATTTATATAAAAAAATCAATCAATCTGCCTAGCCTTTTCCCAACTATTTTAGGGTCGGGTTCCAGTCTAACCGGATTTAGCTGAATACCAGTAATTTACATGAAGCGACTGCCTATGTGACCTCCACAATCCAGTTACTGGGTAACACGATACCCCTTGGTAAGACTGGTTGTCAGAATTTCGGGCTTCTTACACGTAACGAAAAAGGGAAATATTTAATTTACCCTCTAAAGACTTATTGACCTTCTAATGATTAGCATTTTAGGGTTCCGTAGTAAACAAGGAATCCTTTTAGTTTCGCCAAGTCCGTCTGTCTGTCTGTCTGTCTGTCCGTCTGTCTGCCCGCGGCTTAGCTCAGAAACGGTTAGTACTAGAAAGCTGTAATTTGGCATGGGTATACATATTAATCATGCCGACAAAGTGGCAAAATAATAACGATAAAAATATTTTTTTTTAGGGTACATCCCCTACACGTAAAGTGAAGATGTCTTTTTTTCCCTCATCTACCCCATTTTGTGGGGTATCGTTAGAAAGGTCTTTCAAAAATATTGTGAGTTTTTCACAACCATTTTTGGATTCAGGGATCCCTTTGCGAAATATTAAGCTTTTAACTGAACATTTTAGAGTCAAGTGTCCCCCCCCCCCCCCCCTTCTAGCTAAATGATTGTACTTCTTGGACTTGTGAAAAAAATCACAGCAGTAGTATATATAATGAAATTAAAAGGAAAACTATGAGAGCTAAGTAGGCTGTACAGGTTACCAAGAAATAATCAACCAACTTAAATTTGCAGTTTGAAAAACATGATCTCCCATTTAAGTTTGTTCTTGGAATAAATTCATCCCAACTACGGAACCCTTCATTGTGCGTGGTCCGACACGCATATGGCCGGTTTTTTAAATAACAGAGGCTATTTTTATATATCTATGTTATTAAAGGTGGTCGCAGACTCGCAGTACACACACCTGACTAAATGGGTTAGGTTAGGTTAGAACTGTGAGCAACCATGACTACATCCTAGTTGGTCGCAGTTACTTGGCTATTAAGTATTTTAGGTAATCAAATTTCGAATGATTTGAGCATCACAAATAGAGGCACATTTATTATAATAAAAAATGTAATGGACATTGAATGTTTTATGAAATCATTAACTTTTGCCCGCGAATTCGTTCACGCAGAAGTCGTAAGATACCACAATATACTACAATAACAGCCACATTTTTATAAAACTTCCCTGTATACTACTTACGTTTGTAGTTTTGTTCTCAACAGCCAAAATATGCAGAGAGTCAGGACTGGGGACTCGGGAGAAAGCGACGTGCATTTGTCCGTGTGAGCAGCAGCTTGTCCTGAGGTCGACACCCACAGCCGTCAGTGTCTTCCCCTGTGACTTGTTGATTATCATTATGAAATCAAAATGGTTAAATAAATTAGGTTAAAAATATATCACCCTTTAAAATATCCATTCTTTGAAACCCGTAAGTAACTAACATCTAAATCAAATGTTTGCATCACGCTTGACCGAATTTCATTGGGTAGTGCTGACGATACATTTCGCTCACGATATGAATGGGGATCATTAGGTAACTGGTTAGAAAGAGACGGGGCTATGATGGAACGAGATGGAAGGATCTGAAATAATTAGCTGGATTAAAACGTTTTGGATTGTGATGAGATAACATGCTGCGGCCGCATCTGCGTCTAGCGTGACAAAACAATGCGTGCCGAAGCTTGACATGTTTTGGTCGCTATAAAGTTATCGCGATAATGCGGTGGTCAGATTAGCGGCTTCACCACGTTTATTATGTGCCGCCACCCGGGCGATTATATCTACGCAGCCCGAACTATCGCGACGATAACCGATAATGGTTGGACACATCTGCGTGTATCGTATCACTGCGCGAAGCTTCGGCACGATAGACGTAGATGCGGCCGCATCATTAGTGATAATGTAATAAAATTAAATTTTAATGACTACTCAGTCTTAATGTAATTTATTTTGTGATGTGTAATGTATTTAATTAATTGTATGTATTTGTGATTAGTATATATTGGGACTTGGTACCTTAGTAAATAAATAAATAAAAGCCTATTTCACTCGGCCGATGAGTAAAAATACGTTTTTTTTTTTAAACTGGCGATACTGGCTTTCACCAAATGTAGAATCTTTTGTAGCAATACAAAATATCCTATAAGATTAATAGTATTCACTAGGGCTAGAACCTTTTGTGGTGATTGCAGTCATTATTAACCATTCACCTGATCACCAAATGCTATCTAGAGGTATACAGGCTGTAACGGAAGTCCACGCGCAAACTATCGCCATGAATTCAGCACATGATTCTAGACCTCACAACAATATTTCAACTTTATTTTTTTTATTCAACTAAGAAACAGTGTGTGTCTATGGCCCTTAGCATAATCAATCTATTATGATCCCACTGCTGGGACAGAGGCCTCCTCACTGTGAGAGGGAGTGGGGCATACTCCACCACGATGTCACATGTCTTTGAATTTTTGGTTCTAAGACATGCCGGTTTCCTCCCGATGTTTTCTTTCACCGTTTTGAGAGCAGTGGTGACGAAGTAATTTACACAAAGTAAAGTGCCTGCTTGGGTTCGAACTCACGGCCCAAGTTGTAAGTCACGGCCGTTACCACTGGGCAAAGAATGCTCTCGGCTACCACTGCTTTCGATGGTTACACGGTGTATTAATTATTTGACATGTGTCATTCTTTTTGTCAAGGATATTTAAACATGATTTTCAAATGCTATAATTTCCTTAGTCTGTGTGCAACTTCATTGTACTTTCGAGAAATCCTTGCAATATCTCAATTCTCTACGTATCTTCCAGTAAGAAAATTATAAAAATCCTAATTAACCCACTTTGGAATCCTGCCCAATGCTCGCAAAACTACGCTAGCGTATTTTTAAGTCACCGAAAACTGCACTTAGGAACGCGATAATATTTTAATACCAAAATGACCGGAGCTACGGAGAACTCCTTGAAACTTTAGATTCTAGATTTCCAGATAAATAATAATGCATGTGGGTTCTGAAATTCAGTAATTAAGTGGGTTAATTAGTAGCTGATGACCTACTGAGATATTTTTCCGTTTTGGCAAAACTGTGCATTATTTTATCATATCAGCACATGATGGGTCTAGTTTGCGAGAATGGGCCAAATAGCGGAAATGTATGAGAATGTCTTTTGATAATAATGAGGCGGGTATGACAGTATTGTGGCGGCATCTACATCGCGATCACGTGGGGGCCACCAAATTGGAATTGCCAGGAGAAACTGGGCGTAAAGTTCACGCACTCTCTACAGAAAAGCAGGATTCTCTGACCAGACGGGTGTCGTGTCTGGCGGGCAACTGCCCCTTTTTTTTTGAGGATTTGAAATCATCAAATGACTTTTCCCGCTCTGGGCGGAGCGAGATGGCGTGTCAGACTTTTGCTGACTAAAACCCACCCATGTTCCTTCCGTTGCCCGTGTGCCGGGGCCGCAATATCCCTTTCGGACAGACCCGCAACCCCAGCAGGGGGCAACTGCCCCACGATTGATTTTGGGGAAGTTATATATATGGCGTTCGCGCGGTAAACTCTAATTGCGCGAAGCAGGATTTGTGTGGCGTCAAGTCTTTGATGCGTAGTACGCATTTGGCGATGTAGATGCCGCCACAGTATCTCCAGTATACAGAGTGTCAGTCCTGCCCCCTTGTATGGTACCCTTACGAGGCGCACTGGGAACGAAATTTGAAAACCACAATCCATGGTTCAGGTTTCCTTGTGATGTGTTTCATCATACATAAGTTTATAATCCTTCAGCTTAACTTGGACAACAAACCATGCGGATGACCAACAAACCATGGTATAAAACAAGTATACAATTATGTTGGCTCAAGGGCCAGTTTTGCTACCGCGTGTATTCTCTGCAAACTAGAAAAGACTAAAAAAGACACCGTGAATGAATGTGATGACCGGGGTTCCAATTAACTGATTGTTGACAGTTTTAATGACTAAAGTTTACAATTTGCAATTTAGAAACACACCTTAATGATAACAAATCTCCATCGATTAACGACAGCCGCATCGGACAATTAATTTTAATAACGGAAACAAAAGTATATAAATGTAAACAACATGCAGACAATAAACAAAAATATCTTGATCGAAGCAAAAAGAAAAGCTTCTAACTGGGTTCAAACTCGGGAGACTAGAAGTTTTAATCCGGTGGTATACCCCGAGACCGGACGGTTTCCTATCTTCCGTGGCGAATATATAGTTCGGTATTTCGCAATAATTATCTACGAGTATGATGCCTTTTCAATCGAAGCCGGACTTATGCCGATTTTCACCTTCGCTAAATATATCCCTAAATAAAAGTTCACTGTTGGATTTTCAACTCACAGCTCGGCGGCGGCGCTGAGAGTTGAAATTCCAACAATGAACATACATATGAAAATATAAAATAAAGAAAATATGTTTTTTTGCGGTAAACATGACGCAAAGAAAGAATTCAAAATAAAAACCAGCCAAGTGCGTGTCGGACCATGCACAATGAAGGGTTCCGTAGTTGGGATGAATTTATCGCAAGAACAAACTTAACATTCTAGTTGAATAACATGTTCCCCCATATATTCCCACTTTGTTTCAAATTCAAAATATTTTATTTCACCTATACCTACAAGGGCATTTATGAAACGTCAGAAGCTAGGTGCACGGTTTCAATTGGTCGTTTCATAGTAAGAAGAGACGGCAAGAAACTCCACGGCTATTCTTTTAAAAGTAAATGGATTTTACAATGTATTGAAATTACAGTGTTAAAAGGTATGAGAGGACTGTGTAGGCCCTATCAACAAGCACCAGGTACTTAGCAAAATATAAAATGGTCCACAGATGTAAAGTCTGTTAGGCCATAGAACGTTCTCACGTTCACAAAATCCAAAAGAAAAGGATAAAAAAAGATAAATAAATAAATACAAATAAAGACCTATTTAAAACAAACGACTGCCACTACAGCTGTAACAAATCTAATTTAATAAAAATTATAGAATATTGTAGGTAATATAATGTCAAATAATGAAAATATTATGTCAAGGAAGTATGTAAAAAAAAAGGTAAAATAAAATTATCATCGTAATTTGGGAGCAGTTAATAGACATTTACATAGTTATGCCGTTAATGAGGTACCAGGGAAGCCACATGTGCAGAAGGAATTATTATCTAACTTCCTTGTCTTCAACGTAGTCTTTAATCTTATATTAAGCTTTCTTGATAAGGACACGTTTGATGTGGGTTTTGAACTGTACATCGCTAAGTTCTGTAACCGACTTTGGCAACTTGTTATAAACGCTGTTTATAAGAAATGAGTTATTAGTTTTAGTTTATCTGAATTTGGGTATCACAATTTCATGTTTACTACGTGTGGACATATATGGAAATCACTTCTTATTTTGAGAAGTCCTAAGTTTTTGCAAACATACAAAATACTTTCTAAAATATTAAGAGAAGGCTAAGTTAGTATATCAATTTCTTTGAATTTATTTGTATGAGACTCACGAGGACCCATTTTATAGATTGCGCGAATTGCCCTCTTGTAAAATGAAAATTGAATCTACGTCCGCTGCCGATTCCCACAACAGAACGCCTAAGTATAGCAAAGTTCAACTAAATTGGTCCATTGGATTCGGAGCAAATTGGCTGTGACAGACGGACAGACAGAAAGACAGGCACACGAGTGATCCTATAAGGGTTCCGTTTTTTCCTTTTAAGGTACGGAACCCTAAAAAAACAGGTTGAGGGAAAATATGCGTCAGATCCACGCGAAACGGCCATCGCTCAGCATAATGCTGCGACCTATGCGACACAGAGCCCCAGCGCTGGTTTTCAGTGACAGCCGGCCTTGACGTATTTTACCTGTTTTGATTAATTTGGCAATATTACTGTATGGAAATATGAAATGTGGCTAACTAGTGAATTAAAATATTGACTATAACATGCAATAATTAATATGATTACACCGAATATTTCGTTTCAGATGTAGAAAAAGTATTTGGAAACTTTCCAAATGCCTTTTTTTTTACCTAATACGGTTACAACATAAAATTAAATGTTATAATTGCAATTCATTATTAATATTTTAGTTCATTCGTTAACCACAATTCTTATTTCCATACAGTAATATAGCCAAATTAATCAAAACAGCGAAATATTTGACATCTGTTTGCGACGTTGCCCACTTTCAGAATAAACACTCTCCTTGGAGAGGGACACAATTTCCGAGAAAAAAACCTCCTAAGAAACAACTCCGAAACCATAAAACTCAGCATGATTAAAGCTCACCCAAGTTCTACCATTAACTTGATAATTAATCTGAGATATGTTTCCAATTAGCAAGAAGTTTTATAAATAAATCTAAACTAACTCAAGTTTTGATAGCAAGCGGTTCCTTGAGTTAAACGTGTAGATTTGAGATGTAAATGATAAGTGTACTGCTTGCGAAGTTGTCTGCAAATTGCACTTCTGGTTCTAGTTTTCACATATAGAAGCAACAAGAATAATGTAGTATTTAGTGACCTATTAGTGATGTTCTTCAGAAATGTCAGGTGCGTAGTACTCGCAAACAGCGTGCGTGTGTGTGAGATGAACGTAAACGAGGCATAATGTTCGTTGTAGATGGTGTTCTGTAGTTTCTACCTATCCCTTGGGAAAACGGCGTGATAATCGCACCCTTAGCAATATAAGGGCACGACTCGATATATTGAGTTTTTGTGTTTGATGGCTGAATATCAACTTACTGTTCTGCCACTTGGCTTTCACAGAGGGAGACACAATTACAGTATTGGCTTTAATATTGTCTTTTTTCCTTTCTGTGAAGGCCAAGTGGTGGAACAGTCGGTCGATTCTGTAAAAATATTAACGTGAAGCTTAGGTGAAGTGAGCGTGAAGTGAGCTGTCACTGCCACAGAATCGACCGGCAGGATGCTAGGGATTAACACTATTGACAGCACACTTCACGCTCACTTCACCTAAGTTTCACGGTGATATTTTTACTGAATCGAACGGCAGTTGATGTTGGGCCCATCTAGCACAAAAGCTCAATAACTCAATATTTTGTGTTGTGCCCTTATATTACTAAGGGTGCGATTATGTATGTATAAATTCTTTAAATAAATTACAAAATTATCTTATTCCGCTCCGTTTTAAGAACATAATTCACTACTAGACTTTTCATTATAATTTAAAATAGTTATCAGTAGGTATAAAACCTATTACATAATGCTTTCGCTTTAGTTATTATCCTTTTAAGGCATAAATCTCATTAGAGACCGTCACGGACGCGTCAAGGAGAAGTATAGTTGGTAACAAAAGTGTTTTAATCTTTTTCAATAGTATTTGTAACTTTTTGTGTTACATTTTTTGTAGGGTGAAAATTGCAAGTGTAGTAATATGTAAGAGAATTATTATAATCTAAACTAATATTTCATACAGGGTGGCAGGGACATCGACGCGAAGCCGGCTACCATAGATTCAGGACATGATTCTGAACGGCCCTGCGTTGAAATTTTTAGAAAAAAAAAAAAAAAAAAAAAAAAAAAAAAAAAAAAAAAAAAAAAAAAAAAAAATTTTTCGTCGGATATTTAAAAAAAGAAAATCTGCTGTTTCATAGAAAAGTGCAATACCTACGCGGTCAAAATGTATGGAGCAGCTGTTTTTTTTTATAACCGCTGAAAAATTTCAACGCAGGGGGTTTCAGAATCATGTACTGAATCCATGGTAACCGGCTTCGCGTCGATGTCCCGGACACCCCGTATAAAGAGAAAAGATTTGATTTTTTGTATGTTTGTTTGTTTGTTTGTAAGTAAAGAATAAACTCAAAAACTACTGTTGTTATCACTGAATAACATAGTCTATAATTTATAAAGATATCACGTGAGTGAAACCGCTGGCGGAAACTAGTTATTTATAATTAGGTGTAAAGATTCTGACATCGGTGAAGAAAACCATCGTGAGGAAACCTGTACTTATATCAAAATGATAATGCGCCTTAAACAAGCGTGCTGGTTAAAGTGTCCATGACTCTCTTATGAGAAGAGACTTTAGCCTTGCAGTGGGACGATAACAGGCTGTTATTTTTTTATAATACCTAATTGTTAAAAATTTGAAATTATAATTGACCGTCAAATATATTTAGTAACTAGCTTTTGTCCGTGGTTTCACCCGCGTGCATGTTGGGAAACATCCCACGGGAACATACTACCGAGATTAAAAGTACTCTACGTGTTAATCTAGGTTATAAACTGTGCCAAATTTCATTGATATCCATCTGGATCATACGTCCAGACAAACAGACAAACAAAAAGGAAAAAAATTCTAAAATCTATATTTTCAGCCACACCTCGTTGCATTTTTTTTTCAAAAATATTAAATTTACAGTTTTGACTTCATTACTATTTTATTACAAGATAACGTAGTTTTTGACCAGTAACTAAGTAATTATAATAAGCCATACTATCTTTACCATAAAACCGTCTTCTCTGATAAAACATCCATTCATGATCAATTTCTAATTATAGCAACACTATACGAGTACAATCAGCTCAACGATTTTCCAACGCGAACAATAATACTTAGCATCACATTTCAAATTGCTTACTAAAACGAAACCGACAGCGAACGCAAGAGAAACTACGGCAAAAAACAAAACACAATCACTTTTGTGCTCGCCTGTCCCGTCACCGTGAAAATGACAAGGCATTTCACGCGATCATAAAATATAAGTCTCGGCTACACTGATGAATACCCGGCTTAGTGCGGACAGTGATAGGATACCATGATGTGGACTAGGGTTTAATTATTTTGTTTGGACATTTTTTTAGTGTACTTATTTTTATCATAATGATTATGAATCACGTTAAAATCATCATCATCTTCTGCCTAGTCTTTTCTTAACTATGTTGTGGTCAGCTTCCAGTCTAACCGGATGCAACTGATCACAATCACCATAAAATAGTTGTAGTAATTGAAAGACGATAGTTACAAATGTTGCAGATATTCTAAAACAAGAAGATTTTTAAAGTAAGGATTCAAGTAAAAATAGAACACATTCTTTCTATTATGTTGTTGATGCACCATGCAATGTCAAAGTCAAAGTGAAATAATTTATTTATCTATGACACTTTTGAACGTCAAAATTTACAAAAAATTTGAATTGATTCTAGTCGCCCCTTCCAAAAGGTAGTTTTCGTATGGAGAAGAATAGATAAAATGACAGATTGTGATTGTTTATCTGTCATTTTGTCTATTCTTCCGTCGACAAAACCCGTTTCTATTGTGGTCATGCTACATAAGCTGCTGGTCTATCGTAGAAAAGATTAGCTGATTACCTAGTCGTTTTTTTTTGTTATAGGTACTGTACTAACTTCTGCCCGCTACTTCCGTTCGAGTGGAAGTCAATCCTAACTAATATTACAATAAGCGAAAGTAAGTTTTATTTATCTTGATTGTATATAGGGTCTGGTATAATTACCTAACTAATGTGGAACTTACCCTAGGTCGGGGCACACAGAATTCTGAGGGTCAGGGGACGGCTGTCATCAGCTCAGCAAGCGGAAATGAAATGTCAAAGTTAGTGTTGTACCACGTTTTTTGTGATGTAGTACTGTAAATTATTTTAGCATAAGCACTATTATATAGAATCAAGTTTTTCTAAGTGAACAGACAGCTGTGCTGCTGGGGAGTTTGTAGCTCCAACTCTTCTTCTCAGCTTAAGCACTAGGAAGTGGTGAAGGGTGGGCGTTTTTGGGGGACTGTTTTATGTAGTTTTGACGTTCGAAAAGTGCTGATTCTCAGCCTAGTTTGAATAAATGACTTTTGAATTTTGATTTTTTTCAGTTACGCTTTCACGCTTAAACCACTGAACCGATTTGGATGAAATTTGGCACATAGGTCCAAGACTTGGGTTAGGACATAGGAAACTTTTTATTCCCGTGGATTAATGGGGCTGAAACCGCGGGGCGCAGCTAGTTGTACCATAAAATATGGCCTATGACAGTTGGCAATTAGTGAAGCTTTCTATGAATAAAAGAATTTTTGCAATCGGATTAGTCCTCTTACAACCAAACTAATAATTTAACCTCTTTTTTGTATTGCTTTAGATTAGGTCACTTAAATGATTGTTTGTTGATACGGAAGAATAATTAGAAATAATCTACTTTTGAACCTGTCAAATTCATAACCAAACCAAAAGCAAAACCGTTATGTCAGTGAAATAACCATGTTAAAAAAATCCATTAACTTTTAAATAATTTGCGGTAATTTACCGAAATGTCAGAAAAATAAACCAGAAATATCCCACAAAAAAACTACTTATAATATGTTAAAGCAGACTTATGTCCATGATTTAAGCTCGCAGCATATCCTACCAACATGGTCCGAGTGACAAACTGCTCTATATATCATGTGGAGCTCCTTCTTTACCCTACAGCAGGCGAGCCAAAGAGGGTCATGTGTTTTCTTTAAACGACGTTTGAATGTGGATGGTTATATTAAAATAAAATTTGAGCTATTTACTTGGTATTTCAAACTGCCTCGTTGGTCAAGTGGCCGCAAGCGCTACTGTTGATCATGAAGCCCCGGGTTCAATTCCCTCGTCGGGAAAGAATGTTATTGGATTTTTCCATCTGGGATTTCTCAGTAGCAGACCGGAGTCTGGATTTGTGCCTGGTTGATGGCAATAGGCTCGCCCCCTATTAAACTTAACTGGCGAAATATGGGTGTACTATAAGTACAGCTCTGCCTATCCCTTCGGGAAACACAGGCGTGATGTTATGTGTATGTTATGTTTATTCAAATGAATAAGTTATGCATTTTTAGTTTATACTTATTCGCTTGCTGTACTGAAAGCCAAAGCGATTTTAAGTTTGCACAAATCATCGATTCTCAATTTCAAACTCAAACGATTTGCTTCAATTAACAGACATGCAGTTTTAAAGCGTGGTACTGTAGCGCTGTGAGCGGTCTCAACTGTAAATAGTCGAGTAACGCTAAAATATTACAATTAGTAAGTTCCTAACCACATCACTATAAGCTGTTATAAACTTATGAATCGAATGAACCAATTAAGTTGAATTTTGGTACACATATCAATTTCCGTGACCCAACACGGACGTGTAAAGTAAGCAAATTAATTTTGAATATCCCGTATATTCAAAATTAATTTGCTCACTTTTCGGTGGCAAAAAATTTAATCTTTACCAATGTTATCAATTTAATTTAATTCAATCAATTTTAATTTTTTTTGTTGATCATTTTTACTATTTATTTCATTTATCTGAATTCTGTCTCTGTGTGCCAATATTAATAATTGTTTATGATGTATTGTTATTAATGTAATGTATGGATTTTTTATGTATTCATTTTTATCCGTTTTTTATCACAATTTTTACCATTTTATTTTTATGCAATTCTTATCAGTTTTACCAATGTCGAAGAATGTCAATTTTACCCTTACCAATTTTATAATATTTCAACTTTTTTAATATTTTATAATATTTTTACTTTTTATCGATGTTACCAAATTTTCTTTAGTAGCGCTTATTACTAAGTAAGTTAGCTTATTTTTCTGATTCATTGTTTTATGCATGTGGTGTTTACCTATAAGTAACTGATGCACTGTTATTTGAGTCAATAATAGAAGATGTCCTAGCGAAACTTGCATCTAGCAACAAAGCCGCAGTTATTTGTGGTGATTTTAATATAAATATTCTGGAAAATAATTCAAATAGCAGTAGAATAATAAGCCTTTTTAAATCGTTCAATTTGTCTAATGTTTTTACAGAACCGACTAGAGTAACTCCAACTTCTGCTACTTGTATCGATAATGTCTTCTGCGATTGTGATTATTTAGATAAAGCCATCGTAAATTATTTGCCGTCTGATCATAGTGGACAAACGGTAACTTTTAGGTTTAAAACACTTAAGCAAAAAGTGCAAATACAATTTAGACCAATTACAACTGGCAAATTAAATAGATTTAATAGTACCCTAAATAATAAGTTAAATGCTCTGGGCCATAATATGGACGATGCAAATAAATTGTATGAGGGTTTCTTTTCAGTAGTGCACACAGAATTCAATAAAACTTTTGAAAAGAAAACAAAAAATATTTGCCCTAACTTTATTTTTAGCGACTGGGCAACTAGAGGTATTAGGATAAGTAGAGAAAGACTGTTCGAGCTGTATGGCCTTAAACCTTACATTAACACTGAAAATTTCAACAAGTATGTTGCTACATATTCCAAAATTTTTAGAAATACCTGCAAGATAGCTAAAGCTATGCATATTAGCAACAAGATCAAATCAGCAGAAAATAAAATAAAAACAGTTTGGAAAGTTATAAATAATGAAACTAATAGGAAAAAAATACGAAACACTGAGTTCACATTGGAGACTTCACGTGGTGTCTTAAGCTCGAATTTAGAAGTAGCTCAAGAATTTGTAAATTTCTTTACTAATATACCATATAAAACGACGGAAGCTTTAAATTCCTCACCCGATGTCTCAATAGATTTATTAAAAGCGAATGTTCCAGGCTGCCCGGTTGAATTTCAATTTAAACATATAAACCCTATGATAGTTATAAAAGCTTTTCGGCAAATTAACATCAAATTGACCGAAGATCTATGGGGATTATCTATCAAAGTTTGTACATCCATAATCGAGACTATAGCACCATACTTAGCTTTAATATTTAATTTGTGCGTGGATCAAGGAGTCTTCCCTGATTTAATGAAATACAGTAAGGTTATACCCCTTTTTAAATCTGGGGACAGTAAAGACACTAACAATTATAGACCAGTATCCGTGCTGCTGGTATTCAGCAAGGTGTTCGAAAAGGTAATGCTCAATCAAATGCTTAATCATTTTAACACCAACCAAATCTTACACGATCAGCAATATGGGTTCACCAAAGGACGTTGTACGACTGACGCCGGTGTAACCTTATTAAAACACATATTTACAGCGTGGGAGGGGGCCCAAGACGCCATAGGAATTTTTTGTGACCTCTCAAAAGCATTTGACTGCGTAAATCATGAAACCTTACTCTTGAAACTTGAGCATTACGGTCTAGGTAAACTTGCGCTCAGTTTGCTAAAATCTTATTTAAATGATAGACAACAGCAAGTCCAAATTAATGGGGTCAATTCACTCGGTCTAAAAGTAAAAATGGGTGTACCACAAGGCTCGATATTGGGTCCTTTCCTCTTTTTAGTATATGTAAATGACCTACCCCATTTATTAAAAAACCAACCACAAATGGTGTTATTTGCTGACGATACTTCTCTAATTTTTAAGATAAATAGACGTGCATCAAATCTTGACGACGTAAATAACGCCCTACTGCAGGTCCAAAATTGGTTCACTGCTAATAATTTAGTATTTAATGGGAAAAAAACTAAATGCATTAGATTTGCTTTACCGAATGTTAAAAGTAGTGATTGTGACATAGTATAGAATGGGGAGAAATTGGAATTCATCGATAAAACTGTTTTCTTGGGGATCACGCTCGACTCCAAGCTGCAATGGGGTCCTCATTTAACATCTCTTGCAGGACGCCTAAGTTCAGCAGCATATGCTGTGAGAAAAATCCGTCAATTTACTGATGTAGATACCGCGAGGCTAGTCTATTTCAGTTATTTTCATAGTATTATGTCTTACGGTATTTTACTATGGGGACGGGCTGCAGATATCGACTCTATTTTTATTCTGCAGAAAAGAGCCATCAGAGCAATATATGGCCTCCGCAGACGCGATTCTCTAAGGGAACTGTTTAAAGATATTAATATCATGACGGTACCTTGTCAATATATCTATGAAAACATCATGTACGTTAGGAAAAATCTAAGTCTTTTCAGTAAAAGAGGTGATAGACACAATTATAGGACTAGAAATAGGGACCAATTGATTCAACCGGGTTTCAGACTGGCTAAAGTAGACTCATCCTTCATGGGGTACTGTTTGAAATGTTACAATAAAATACCTCCCCACATACTCCAATTGAACGAAACGAAATTTAAATCTTGTATAAAACGCACACTATGCTGCCAAGCATATTATAAGTTGGGGGATTACATCGACGACAAAAATGCTTGGCTCAGCGCTGGTCCAGCTCCACAAGGGCGCATAAACTAATTGATTAGCATTCAAAATATTGTTGCAGCTGCTGAAGATTGTAAAACTATCTTTAGATTGTATAAATTCAATCTCTTAGTATTATATAATTGCATAGCACATGTGTGAGCACTATGTCCCTACTTTACAGTTACCATTTACTGGGTACGTCTTTCATTGACTTGAGTTTGCCCTGGCGGTTGTGAGTATGTCATGCTCACTCAAATGTCTCGCTGGTGGTGGCGTGTGTGTTGGATCGTTAAGTTCCCTTCAAAATGGTTGAGCTAAATGGTGCTGATGCATGCGTCATGTTCGTGAACGGGCGCCGGCAGTGGGGACTGGTCATCTCTTAGCTGCCACGGCTTATTTGAATTTATTTGAATTTTTTAATTGTTTTTGATTTTATTTTTATTACTGACGCTTTTAACGTGCACGTCTTTTTACATTGTTCTCACATGTATAATTACAAAAATGGATGATGTAACCAATATTTTGTGAAAATATTCTGATTGAAAAGAGTGTCCGTGGAGTTTCTTGCCCGTTCTTCTCCATAGGAACCTACTACGCGTTGGAATGGGCAACTAGCTTCATATTTCTGACTGACCGACCCCTTGACAATTCAAAAGTACCTGTAATTGGTTTATTTGAAATAAATGCTTTGAGTTTGAGTTTGATTTAATTTTTTTAAATGTATTATGTGTTTGTATCAGTGTAATCAATTGTTGATGAACCTAATTTAAAAAAAAAATAAGCGTAGTACAAAACTGCTTTTTATCGGTACTCTAGCATTTCATCTGCGATCAACTATTCTAGCAGACAATCTTCTAATTTATACTATGTGCCCCGAATCTAGGAGCTCTTCGTATGGGCTGAGGGCAGGACCTCTTGCCTAAATCTGCACGCTAACTACGCACGCTACCGAGGTCTAACGAAGGCCTTTTCTATCCGCGGCCTAACGCTGCCAGCTACCTGCGGAGCCTGAGCTGATAGGCCCTTCACGTGCTACCGACACTCGCCTGTTGGTTTTACGAAGGCGGTCCGGCCTGTTGCTGAGCAGGCCCCCACGTCTGCCACGTGCTGCCAAGATGCTGATGACGATGATGATGACGTCACGCTGAAGTAGTTGCACGAAGGCTGCGTTGACGTTCATACTTGGGGTCACCAATTTATGGGTATGAGGTACAGGGTGTAAAGTTCACTCATGCACCATAGAAAAGGGAGGATCCTCCGACCAGACGGGTGTCGTGTGTGGCGGGAAACTGCCCAGAGGTTGAAGTCGGTAGCTTGTATACATGTCCATCGTGCGGTAGCCTCTAATTAATTATTTGTTTTTTTAAAAGCTTATATTTAACTTCACTTGTTTGTTTTAGATTTGTTTTTATCTTTCTTCCCAACATTAACGTCTGTTATTATGTTTGTATACTGTGACATGTCCGGGTAGTTTGGAGGCCTGGAGACCTGTAACACAGATATTCCTAGTACAGGCTCCAGTCTCCACAACACCAATGTATTTTTGTATACACATTTATGTACTGTACTGAGTGTTCATTATGTGGTGGAGAGAATAAACGTTTTTTATTATTATTATTATTTATTTCGCGATGCAGGATTTGTATGACGTCAGGATGTTGTGTGACGTCAGGTCTTTAAATGCCGCCACAACGGTACCCTTCCTAACTATACGTGCGAGTGCTCAGTGACCTTACCAATGACCTAGCCGTGTTGCTACCTACTTACCTAAAATATATGTATTAACTGATCTAGCTGTTTATATTTCCACCTAAACTACCTACCTATCCGTTAACGGCCTGCGAAGCCTAGCCTGGGTACTTATGGAGAAAAACGGGCAAGAAACTTCACGGACACTCTTTTAAACCTATAATAAATTTAACCTAAAATGTTTCAGTACACCTCTTGTTCTAATAGTTTCACGTCGGCAGAGTGTAATATAGTTTCATTAATGAAGCAACAAAGTTAATGAAGGTTTTTAACAGAAACCCCATATGAAACTACGTTTAAAGTGAAAATATCTTCGATTTTTGGTAGGGGAGAATCTTATGGTTTCACATCAGCGACATGCTAATGTTATCTGTAGCTATGCATAGTTTTAAGTGTTCACTTCTGTCGAAAGTTTCTATGACTGCCTATTTTTTTAAATTGATTTATTAGCAGTTCTCGCTTGATCTCGTAAGCGAAGATTCTCTACAAAAGAACAACAAACGACCATGTTAATAATATAACCCAAAATGTTTCAATATACCTTGTTCGTATACTTTTTTAGGGTTCCTTACCTCAAACGGAAAAACACTATAGGATCACTTCATTGTCCGTCGTGGAGGTATAAAGTTAAAATTAATACCAAATACGGAAATCTATGGTCCCTCGGAGCTCTAAAAAAATCAAGCTTCTAAGTCAACGCAACAATAAAAAATGGTCATTTAAGCGACATATTTGCCTAATGTCTCAGGCATTAAGTCCGCCTTAGTACGGTATTTTATTTTTACTTGTGCATAAAGTTTTAATAAATAAATAAATAGTTTGATACTTGCAAATAAATAAAAATCTACAGGGTATTTTCCGTTGACCTAGAATCATGAAATTTGGCAGGAAGCAAGTTCTCACAGCACAAGTAAAGAAAAAGTCTAGAGATTTTGTAGTTTTATCAATTTTTTTTTTTGCGACTTAGAACTTACGTTCTCTATAAGGGAGAACATGTTTTTCAACTACAAAGTAAAGTTTGTTTTGGGATAAATTCATCCCAACTACGGAACCCTTCATTGTGCGTGGCCCGTCACGCGCTTGGCCGGTTTTTCTGACGTCAGCAGAGTGTAACATATTAAGTTCCATCAATAAAGTTAATAAAGGCTGTAAAGAGAAGCCCGAGATGAAATTACGATTTAAGGACTCCAACACTGTCCGACAGGCCCCAATTTTACCGAGATCTAAAATCTTCAGATTCAAATATTCTCAAAGCTATGCCTAATCTAGATTCCTATTAAATTCTCGTCCAAATAAACCGTTAAGCGCTTTCAGAGCTTCAAACATAAATACTCTATTGAACCACTTAGCGCTAACCATGGTGAGGGATTCAAGGTCATTTGTCAATAAATAAAACATATTTTTAACTAAGGTTTGGTAAACGAAAAACGTAGTTCAAAAGGCCTTTAAAAACAGCAAAACTTTTCAGAGTAATGTAGGTTGTACCAATCAAAAAGGTTTTAACTATTGGCACGTAAAAAATGTACTGAGAATTTTCACTAAAACAGGAAGAGCTGACACCTATATTTCTACTAAAAAAATAATGTCCTTAAGATCTTTTTTTACCAATAAGATGAAGATAGTTTATATTTCCCTACCACCACTATATTTTATCAACAAAAATGGAAAAGCCGAGCTTCTAACTGAACTGAAATATATTTACACGACGCATGCGTTCTGCTCAACGCATAGCCTTGCCGGGTGGGGGGTAGACCGGTCCGCGTTTCGTAAGGGGCTGCACGCCTTTTCAACCTTAATACATTTCGCGCGCAGTGTAAAAAATGCAGTGAAGTGACATTTGAATAAAAGTATTCAAAAAAAGAATGTGTTTTCGGTAAAGTGGGTGTTGGAGAATTTTGAGAAAAAAATTGTTGTGAAGTTTAGTGATGTGCTTAAAGTGTTTTTAGGTAAGTTTTTACTGTTTTTTTTTCTACTATAAATACCAGTATTTATCTGTCATTAAAATAATAAAATATTGTGTGATTTTTTTCGAAAACTTTCGTCACTAAAGTCGAAGTTTTAAAGTTACATAACCATCAAGAGTGAGCAAAGTTTTGAAACTATTTACAGTGTGTAGCGAGATTTCTAATTAACTATTAACAGGTTGATGAAAAATAATGTTTTGATCGAAAATGGCTTGATAAGTATTATGTACAAGTACAAAATAATTATTTAACGTACATGCATTAAACAAAATTTTCTTATATCTCCTGAAACCGGGTGGCCGTTGCGTAATTTCAGTAATATATAAATAATTGTGATTCAGTGATTGGTTGCCAAAATACGTAAGATAAAAAAATACACCGATTATGACATATGTAATGTATGATAAAAGAATAACTAAAAATTATAAAAGTATCTTAGTACAGTATTAATGTCTAGAAAAAATATAATAATTCAAGTAGTCATGAGTCTTCGCTTCTCTTAACTTTTTAATAATGATTTTTAAAGTTATTTATTTAGTGTAAAATACATTAATATTTATAATGAAATAATTTTGATTATACGAGAGTAAGTAGGATATAGAGCCATACATTATGGGAAACTAACCGCTTTAGAAAAAAAAGGTTAAAAAAATTTGCTGTTGACTTACGACCCTCTCGACAAGGCAATCCTTATAAAATAATTCAAAGCAGAAAAACATAATTATTCAATTATTTTACAGAGAAATAATTGTTTAGATTCAGACGTTAACGTGAATCCAAATGGTTTTTTTTTTTCATAACATGACGCCTGTAGTCCCCGAGGTTTAGGCAGAGGTGTAGCTATAGTGTGTTTCTTTGAATATGATAAGACACCTCCCACAACCAATGAGCAAGCGTTACTTTGATTAATGATTGTTCCTTTTCTGAATAAGAATTGGCCTGTTTTCTTGGTTGATATTATTAAATTGAAAAATATTGCCATTTTCGAAATATATCATTAATATAGAAATATTTCATAATTTTGTATGATCTGACTAAGATTATGTCTGGACCTGAGACTGGCCTATGAGTTTTTTCGGTGTTTCTTCTCTGAATCGGATAAGAAACACAGACCGACAGTTTTAAAATGCTTTTTTGACGTTTAAAAGTGTTTGTTAAAAACAATATTTACAGAAATAAATATCAACATTTTATAGTAATTAAGTATGTACTATAAATGTTAATAACGTTTTTTTATATATTATTATTTACCGGTAGTAATTTTCCGACGTTTTTGATATCGAGGTCGGCTTAATTTCTTCCGCTTCATGCCAATTTTATTGCCGATATATTATATTGTCCATTAAAAAATCATCATTCATCATTTCAGACGAAAGACGTCCACTGCTGGACATAGGCGTCCCAAATGGTTTGCCATAATCGCCACGCTTGGCAGGCGCTTAGCGAAAAATTACAAAAAAAAATAAAAAATAATTATCAATAATAATTGTTAAAGGTTCTTGGTATTTATTTAAGGTTTTCGGTTTGAATTGTAGTGAAGTAAGTAATTTTGTTCGTCTTTTACAATGTAATTTATAAGGCAGTTAAGTTGAGTGTTATTTAATGATTATTTAAAGGTATTTATTAATTATTACCTACATCATAATTATATATGATCATTATAATAAATTTTGCACGACATGGCTAAGTATTATAGTTATATTTATTATGGTTCCTTTAAAAATATATTCACATGTTTAGCTAAAGTAAATAGACACATAGATGAATAAGGTTTTCATTAATATATTTTTTATTTGACACAGGTTTGTCTATATAAAAAGGTTACAGATAATAACTCGCAGACACATTTTATCCAGTTATAAATTGTTTACTGTTTTGTCCCTGATTTCTTGATAAAATACTTCACTTCGAGTTTTGGGTAGTATTAATAACTTAGTGTTGCCACTTATTATGTTAGTGTAGTCTTTACAACTTACTTAAGTGTAAGAGAAGTTTTTACAGATAATTTTATCTTACAAAACTAACAACCATAATCAGTCTTAACACGGGGTCCTGTCATCCAGTAACAGGATTGTGGAGCTCAGATAAGTAGACACTCCATGTAAAATCTGATCAGGTAGGACTGGAAGCCGACCATAGTGGTGAAAAGATGATACAAACAAATTACTTTAAATATTACAAAGCATCAATATTTTAGCAATTGATAAAACGATTAAACCGTCTCAGCTTAATTATCTAGGATCCGGGTAATAATAATTTCAAACTTGTGCAATGCTACACTACTAATACTGAAATGCAACATAATATCATACAACGATGTACGGAGAGCAAATGTAATATGGAACGGGACTGACAAGTTTATAATAATTGGATTGAAACGTGCCACTCAAATCACACCCACTTAGCAAATGGTAGTTACATTATACTCGTAGATGTAATAACATTACGAAATGCAAGACGACTAAGAGCATAATCAGAAATAGATATTTTCTCAAACATGCTTGGAAATTCGAACATTATTTTGACAACCTTCTTCGAGATAAATCGAAATTGCTGTACTGGTAAAAAACTACCATTAAATTCCATAACTTTCGTGTTTAGCGGCCAAATAAATTGCAAATGAAAACTCATATCTGTCGTGTTATTTAAAAATTGAAACTTTTTACTTCAACTTATGGCAACTAAGGAGGTACCTTATCAAAGATTTTATTTAAATTTCGAACTGGCTTAGCAAATAGAACTGTTTAAAGTAAAGAAGAAACAAATAATAGGTTAATAACCGACGAAAAATTACAGCGCAGGGGCGTTCAGAATCATGTACTGAATCCATGGTAACAGGCTTCGCGTCGATGTCCCTGCCGCCCTGTATATGCGGCCTCCGCCAAGCATCACCAACAATGCGAAATTCACTTATTTCGCTTTTCAAAAATCAATCAGTTTTTGCCCGCCTCTGTGGTGTAGTGGTAAGACCGCGGACAGAGGTCCCCGGTTCGATTCCCACCGGGGGCAAATTTTTCTGCTTGGTTTGGTTGATGGTAGGGCTTGTTCTAAGTCCGCCTGGTTAGCAACCACCATCTTATCTAAGTCTGTCGCCATAACAACAATGTTAACAGCATTGTTGTGTTTCGGCAGTTATAGGTAAGACAGCCAGTTCCTCAGTGGTTGAGGATTCCGGGTGCAGCTCGCTTCCACCTTAGGCCTGATCATCACTTACCATCAGGTGACATGTAAGCCAAGAGCTACCACGCTGTGGTTAAAAAAAAACTGAAGGCCAATTCCCGTCATTTGTTAATTAATTAATAGAAGTAATTTAGTAAAGTCGTTGTGTTTCACGCGCACCTCAAAGAGATGTCAGCACCAACTGACGGGGTCGAAAGACCAATGCCTGCTGGGGTTGCGGATTTGTCCAAAAGGGATATCGCGGCCCCGGCACACAGGCAACGGAAGGAACACGGATGGGTTTTAGTCAGTAAAAGTCTGACACACCCTCTCGCTTTGCCCAGAGCGGGAGAAGTCATTTGATGATATCCCACACAAAAAAAAAAGCCCCCATCAATGACAACAACTTTTCAATAATGTAGGTTTATTTTTAAATTTCTAAATCAAATTTATTTACATCATCGGAACATACGGTAACATAACATAATATTACATAACATACCACAAGCTCATTTATCTATCGCAATTTATTCCAATCGACGACTTCTCAGTTCATCGGCTACATGTACATCAGTCTTGTCTAGGTAGAGCTGCTCCATCGGCGAAGCCACGAACGCGAACTTGGCTATTGGTTTAAATTTATGCCTTGTGCCGCGCATGCACATGCTAGTGGCACGGATTATTGAGATGATGATTCTTGATCTTAGGCAACCCATTATCAGTACGCTCATGGGCTTATTCCGGTGGTCAGGTATTTTTAATACAGTAAGACGTAGATTAGAATGTTAACGTTCTTAAAAATACGAGTATTGCCCCTTAAATCAGTCAATTTGTTGATCAATCCTTATGACAGGTTAGGAATTGATTGATTGACGGATTAGTCGACTAATTTCAATCTCAAACGAGAACCCTATAAATTGCAATGCATTTGTTTGCGTTAGAACTCGTCATCAAAGTCACTTTTGTTTCTGCCGTGACTATAAAGTCCCCCAGTATACGTTGGCCGAGCGACGGGCTCGCCCAACGTGGACTGGGGGCTTAACACGTTCGGCGAGCCGGCCCCTCGGTCAACGTATGTGTGATTTGCCGTTTGATTTGCGTGTATTTTACGTTGGCCGAGCGCGCTCGCTCAACGTATACTGGGCTATTCGAATATTTGATATTGACATTGACACAGTAACAACGACTGGCAATTTGTTTGAGCCCGATAGGTTCTCAGTTGAGCTACAAGATAACTGACATATGCGTGCACTAACTGGACAGGTCAACTCAAATCTGTGTGGTTCATTCCTCAAAAGACCATCGCAGACACTAATCTGCCTGATCAAGATTATGTCTGGGCTTTATATAAGACTGTGACTTCAGAGTTTGATTCCGTAGGTATTTCTTCTCGATCGCCCGGAGGACACGGTGGAGCATACGGTGGAGGTCTGCCCAGCTTGGGCGGAGCACCGCCGTGTCCTCACGGAGGCGATCGGCGGCGGCGATCTCTCGCGTCCGGCCCTGGTTCAGGCCATGGTTCGGAGCGAGAGTGCATGGGAGGCCGTCACCTCCTTCTGCGAAGCAGTTATGCTCGCGAAGGAGGAGGCGGAGCGCGCGAGGGAGATGCAAGCTGCACGCCCTCGCGGCCCTAGTCGCCGCAGGAGACGCCCCGGACGTCGGGAGTCCAGAGCCGACTTCCGGCCACCGTAGGCGCGGGCTTGCGGACGGTGAGCAATGGGCAGCTCGCCGTCCGATAAGGACCAGGCCCGTGTCGACGGCGCGTTGTGTTCCACGCGCGCCTCAAAGAGATGTCAGCACCAACCGACGGGGTCGAAAGACCAATGCCTGCTGGGGTTGCGGGTTTGTCCGAAAGGGATAACGCGGCCCCGGCACACAGGCAACGGAAGGAACACGGGTGGGTTTTAGTCAGTAAAAGTCTGACACACCCTCTCGCTCTGCCCAGAGCGGGAGAAGTCATTTGATGATTTCCCACCCTCAAAAAAAAAAAAAAAAAAAAAAAAGGTATTTCTTCTCAAAGTAATCGGATAGGAAACACCAAACTCATAAATCAAATTTATTTTTGAGGTGTAAATGTGTTTTTTGTACCAATTTACAGAAATAAATATAATTTGTCATTATTCATACCACAAAAAAAAAAATATGACTGCCTCGTTGGGTGTTATTGGGTTTTCCATCTGGAATTTCTCAGTAGCAGCCCGTAGGCTGGATTTGTGCCCGGTTGATGGCAATAAGCTCGCCCCCTATTACATGGGACTTATCATAACATAACTGGCGAAATATGGGTGTACTACAGGTACACCTCTGCCTAACCCTTCGGGGAATACATGCGTGATGTTATATATTATTATTATTTATGATTTAAAATTTTTATTCGTTGAACTTACTAGGATAGTTTTTAAGAACTTCAACAACAAAAACCCGTAATTTCTTTACGTAAAACGTTTTTCACAGGTAAAGATTTTCATTAGTTTTCGCTCTTCATTACCATCTTCAAAGTGAACCAAGATTTGAAATTAAATAACATTAGCAAACACTCCGCTGGCCCGACTTCCAGGAAAAGGTGATTTAGAAATTCGAGACTTTATTACCTCGAGAAATATTTTATTTTCTCGATGTTTCTGCATGAATAAATTGTAAGAAACAACTTCTGAAGGCTCAAAGTTATCGATTGATCAAAGGTAAGCTATGCTTGCAGAAGTCCGTCCGTCAATCGTTGATCATCCATTTCCTACCGAAGCCGTTCCGTGCCTCGGGAAACACGTCAACCTCGGCTGTCATTTGTAGATCTTTGAAAATCGACACGGATAGTCAGAAGAGTATCTCAACCAGTCTTACCATGGGGTATCGTGTTGTGGTGGTCAGATAGGTAGTTGCTCCTAAAATACTGTTATTCAGCTGCATCCGGTTAGACTGAAAGCCGACCTCAACACAGTTGGGAAAAGTCTTGGCAGATGATAATGATTTTCATCAATATTGATAATTTATTTATATTAAAAATAATTCTTCAATATTATAGAAAAGTTTCCAAGACCCTTTCATTCTTAAAGAGCCTTTATAGGTAAAATTGCCTTTAGAAACTTTTGAAACGTCAGCCTACTAATTAAGAGCCTCACGATAACTTATTTTATGTTCGATTTTCGATTTATATATAGAATCCTTTCATTTCCTAGGTATTTTTTCAACAGTATTAGTGAAGAAGGGTAGAATAGTTTGAAGGAACAAGAGCACATCGGACACCGACCAGATTAAATTCGCAGTGGGCAGCCTATTACACGAATGCACACATTTTACAGCCGACAGAGAAGGATGGCGTCGCATCGTAAGGCAAATCACGGCTGTCCGAAATATAACTGCAACCTGATGACCACGAGCGCTCTGTCAAGAATGCATCGACAAAGAAGAAATATTAAAGTGCTGCATAGTATTAGAGTACCTATTAGACTGCCTGTGACTGCTGTGCATGAAGTACTGCGATCGATTCCCAGGTCGGGCAGAGTGTTATAGGGTATTTCCACCAGCACCCATAGCATGTCCACCATAAAATGACAGATTGTGATTGTAACTCTGTCATTTTGTCTATTCTTCCGCTATGTGGGCATGCGCGTGCAGCAATTTCTCAGTAGCAGCCCTGAGTCTGGATTTGTGCCCGGTTGATAGCAATAGGCCCGCTCTCTATTAATGGGACTTAAACATTACTGGCGAAATGTGGGTGAACTATATGAACACCTCTGCCTTTGGGTATTACAGGCTTGTTGTTATGTCATTATGTTCCCGTCACCATCCAATCACTGAGATGTTAAATTCCATTTAGAATAAGAATAAGAATAAGAATAATTTTTATTGGTCCATTGTTACAAAATAAATTTCAACCAACCATTACACAAAGCAAATTATATTATTGTATTAACCAATTACGAATAGGTAACATATGTAGACGCCAAGCTCAGCAATGGCCTGAGGTAGGTTACCTATCTCTAATTTCAGCGACAGGCTGTTCTATATACCTATAGATACATATTAACAGTTATACAGTACCTAGGTAAACCTACTTTCATGAATAATATAATTATGATATCACTAGCTGTTGCCGTGACTTCGTTTGCGTGTATTTAATTATCACTACATATCCTATACTATTAAACAAGCAATATTTGTATATATATATTTATAATCACGTTCTTGAAAACAGCTCTAACGATTTCGATTAAAGTTGCAATTTAAGGGTGAACGGGGTCAAAAAATCGATCTAGCTAGGTCTCATATCTGGGAGAATTAATTTTCTCCATATTTTCACCCGAGCAGAGCTCGGTCGCCCAAAGGTTTGAACAAGATGGCTGCCTTAGAATAATGACATGGCAGCATGAAATTAGTAAGTACCTACTATCATGGCAGCATGGAATTAGTATGTACTATACATAGAATTAGTATGAGCTATGAGCATTCTCTATTTTCACCCGAGCAGAGCTCGGTCGACCAGATACTTATTATAACACACAGTCCCCCGCTGTCTGCCTGAACGCGATAAATTCAACTACCAAGCTGATTTTCACATGGTTTTCACCAATGGACGGAGTAATTCATGAAGAAGGTTTAAGTGTATAATTCATAAAGGTTTTGTGTAAATTGGCTGCAAAGTGTCGATGATTGTTGAAGATGTCGGAAAAAAATATGCCAACTGGGAGCTTTACTGCGTGCGCCGCGTAAACCAATAGAGTTATATGAAAACAATGTATTACTCAAACTCAAACTCAAACTCAAAGCATTTATTTCAATTAGACCATTTACAGGCACTTTTGAATTGTCAAGGAATCGGTCAGTCAGAAATATGAAGCTAGTTGCCCATTCCAAAGCGTAGTAGGTACCTATGGAGAAGAACGGGCAAGAAACTCCACGGACACTCTTTTAAATAAATTGTTACAAAATATTGGTTACATCATTCATGTTGAAATTAAACATGTGAGAACAATGTAGAAAGACGTGCACGTTAGAAGCGTCCGTAATAAAAACTTAAAAACAATTCAAAACTTTAAATCAGCCAAGGCAGCTAAGAATACGGAATTATTCCTCCCGTGGTATATTTTCCGACATCCACGCGGGTGAAACTGTGGGAAAAAGCATAAGTAACTTTCCAGGTCTCTCTACTGAAATAAGCTACCAAAAAGCATATTATGTCAATACTGTTGAAAGTCGTCGGCTAGAAATACGAAACGCTTTGAAAGTGATTGTCACTTATCTCGGCCTCAGACCAAATAAAAATCCAAGACAGAGCGCTGCAAACAATACAGTGAAGCATGCCAAAACTACACCGCCGCTCTGTGCTTACACGCTCACACGCACACACATTTACAACCTTTTACAATGACACTACAATCAAACTACACCACACAAAGTGCACACATGTTTACGAAATCGGCTGCGATCACTATTGACAGCGCCAAGTCTTGATTTTTTTTGGTCTGAGAGCTCGACACATGACTACATAAGATACTCTAGAAATAGATGCCGCAGACTTAAAACATATTATTGAAGCTAACTCATAAACTACTCAAGCGAAGTTAGTAAAATGTATGTGGGACAACCGCGCGAAAAATGAATCACAGAGAAAGCGGTGTACATACTGTACTTAAATACATGAAAACCCGCCGAATGCTTTGGGTAAAGCATTCGGCGGGTTTTTCATGTATGTTTTTTTTTGAAGTTGGTTAAAATCGTATACAATTTAACTTACTTTAAAATAGTAGTTATTTCTTTGCAAAGAAATATAATTTCATTAACAATTAATTAATTCCATTTATAGTACATACACATTTTGATTTAAATGCAAATTTAAAAAATCCATTTTAATTATTTAATTATTTCGCTCAGTTCTGCGAATGAAAAAGCACTATTTATACGTACGAAACTTGTTTTAAAATATAATTTGAATATTTAATTTCGTTGATGAAATGCTGCCGTACAGTCTTATTTTATAAAGCTTTATTGAAAATGTCATAGATGAAGTGTTTTGAGGAAAGTGATGAGACTATGAATCTGGCGGCTGCCTTTTTTTTTTTTTTTTGAGGATGGGAAATCATCAAATGACTTCTCCCGCTCTGGGCGGAGCGGGAGGGCGGTGTCAGACTTTTACTGACTAAAACCCACCCGTGTTCCTTCCGTTGCCCGTGTGCCGGGGCCGCGATATCCCTTTCGGACAAACCCGCAACCCCAGCAGGCATTGGTCCTTACGGACCCCGTCAGTTGGTGCTGACATCTCTTTGAGGCGCGCGTGGAACACAACGCGCCGTCGACCCGGGCCTGGTCCTTATCGGACGGCGAGCTGCCCATTGCTCATCGTCCGCAAGCCCGCGCCTACGGTGGCCGGAAGTCGGCTCGCGACTCCCTCGCGCGCTCCTTCGCGAGCATAACTGCTTCGCAGAAGGAGGTGACGGGCTCCCATGCACTCTCGCTCCGAACCATGGCCTGAACCAGGGCCGGACGCGAGAGATCGTCGCCACCGATCACCTACGTGAGAACACGGCGGTGCTCCGCCCAAGCTGGGCAGATCTCCACCGTATGCTCCACCGTGTCCTCCGGGTGATCCACACAGTGATGACACCCGGGCGTTTCCTCCCGCCTTATGCGGCACAGGAACCTCCCGAAACAACCGTGTCCGGTGAGGACCTGCATCAGGCGAAAGGTGAGGACGCCGTGGCCGCCTCTCAAGCCACTCCTCAAAGAGGGAACTTATCGCCGCAATTGTGGCGTGCCCAGCGCTGAGTTGCGACAATCGCACTCTCCATACCGCCATGCCGCCGCTATTTATACGTGCACTTGCACGTGCTATTTGTACAATGCATTTGCTCGAAAAGAGCGTTTTTACAAGCAGTAAATTTGTGCGGAGTGTCACTTTTTTTCACTAGTGCTTTTTACTTTTCTGTTTTTTTTTTATTTTTGAGGCCGTCGTCAGGCCGTCTCGTCTCAGAGATTTTATTATTTGAGAAAAGTTTTTCACAAATTAGTTTTTTTACAAATCAGATGATGATGATGACGATGGCGATGATTATGACGATGGTCAAAATCAAAAAGTTGAAAAGTTGTCAAAGTCAAAGTCGAAGTCGAAGTCAGTGTCGAAGTCGAAGTCGAAGTCAAAGTCAAAGTCAAGGTCAAAGTCAAAGTCGAAGTCGACTTCGAAGTCGAATCGAAGTCGAAGACAAAAACGAAGTCAAAGTCAGTGTCGAAGTCGAAGTCGAAGTCAAAGTCAAAGTCAAGGTTAAAGTCAAAGTCGAAGTCGACATCGCAATCGAATCGAAGTCGAAGTCGAAGTCGAAGTCAAAGTCGAAGTCAAAGACGCAGTCGAATTTGAAGTCGCAGTCGAAGTCGCAGTCAAAGTCGCAGTCGAAGGCGAAGTCGAAGTCAAAGTAAAAATCAAAGCTAAAAGTCAAAGTCATGAATTTTGTTTATATCATTTATATACGTCGTCGTATGTTAGATGTTACACATCACAGGCGACTGCCGTGATGCTCGCTCGTTTTTTTTTTGGATTTCCTCGCACAATGCATAGTAAAACGTTGTATGATACACGTGCGTAAGATGATTTACGACTCGTGTCGACTTATACACTCGTCGGAAATCACCTACCTTCCGCACTTATAGCATAAATAACTATTGAATATTTAATTTCGTTGATGAAATGCTGCCGTACAGTCTTATTTTTTAAAGCTTTATTGAAAATGTCATAGATGAAGTGTTTTGAGGAAAGTGATGAGACTATGAATCTGGATGCCTATGGTATGTTTGAAAAGTATCTGTTGATAATGTAAACAAATGAATCAGAAAACATACTTGTGTTTGAGATTATAAAAAAAAATTGGGCACGTATCTTTTCTTTTTTTACGTAATCTTGATTACGGCGATACATTGAGGTAAAATGTGCCATGTCGTCACGAGTATGTAGATTTTAAACATACTGGTGACGTAGCGACCCCCACTCTCCAACCTAAAATGCGTTTTATCTATGTTTTTTTTTATTAATATGATAAAGCAAAAAATACGCGTCTAATATTTTTTTATTATCTGACTAACGGACTAATTACATTTTTTTTTTTTTACCCAGGCAACATTCCTATTTGTAGCACCACAAATTGAGAGCTTTGACTTGATTATTTGAATACTTGAACCCAAAATTCTCATTTAAATGTTCTTAAAGGCTAGCTATTTTTCATTTGACAACATATGTTAATTTTCTAAATGTTTGTGGATGATATGTATGTCTTATCTTTCTAACATTGTAAGCGGCCGAACTTGGCCGCCCCGCAAGAGATTTTATATGAGGTATCCCCATTGTAATTTCTCTTCTAGCATGATTCCTAGGAAAACCGTTTGATTAATAAATTCCAGTTTTTCTCCATTCAATATGATGTCACATTCGCTAGTTCTAACATTAGGTTATGTAAATCTATAGCATTTGTTTTTTTTTATTTAGTACCAAATTGTTTACCGTAAACCAATCTTGGACCTGAAGAATAGAGCTATTCACGTCGTCAAGATTTTGTGACCGTCGCGCGTCGGTTGATTTTAAAGATCAATGATGTGTCATCTGCAAATAATACTATCTTCTGTTTATTCTGAAGTAATTAGGGTAAATCTTTAATGTAAACTAACAAAAAGAAAACACAATTTAATGAAAAATAACTTTAATTTCGGAAGTCGGTGTCTTAAGTTTTTAATTTTCGTTTTTTGCCACCGACTTCCGAAATTAAAGTTATTTTTCACTTTGTAGTGTTGTTTTTGGAAGTCGGTTGTTTCTTTTTTGTAATAATTTTTTATTTTTCACTTTTTGGTTGTGGTACCTACGTCACACAAATTCGAATACACTTATTCGAATTTGTGTGACGTAGGTACCACAGCTGAAAAACTGTGTGTGCCACTGTTATTTACATAGCAGGTAGCCTGCTATGTAAATAACAGTGACAGGAAGTTATCATCATATCATCCACATATACTAGGTGGGAAAAATACATTTTATTGAAGCTAACTCAAAAACTATCCAAACAAAGTTAATAAAAAAATTACGGGACCAACTTGAGACTTTTTACTTTGTAAATCTGTGTTAGAATTATATCTTACTAGCTAGCTGACATTTCCTATAGAAATCCAATAATCCGGCTTTTCCAATAATCCGGCAACGGTGAAAAAAAAATGGGTGCCGGATTACCGAGCACCTACTGTATCTATCAGTAATAATATCGTCTTGCAAACGAAATATTTTATTCTGTCACATGTTGTAAAAAGTAAAACAATGCTTTCTCGGAAATGAACAATACATATATATTTACAAGGCAATAAAAATAAGATGAGTTATATTTTCCTCTGAGTACAAAGACCCTTTGAGTTCAAAGTTTCTTTTCTAGTTGAAAAGTTAGTGGGGTACATACTTATTAATCAAACAATTTTAACTTTTTTTTGTTCCTACACCTTTTCTGCTTATTTACTCTTCAAGGGTTATCAGTAAATTACTTGAATAACTCTTAGACAGTTAATCACAACAAGTTTTCGTTCAAGCAATTGAAAGTGAACCAAGTACTCGATATCTTTTGTAACTAAAACAATAACATGCTATTGGGGGAGTTTCATCCCTTTAGGGAATGTAGTGAATGGTAAATTAAACTTCGTTGTTACTAAGGCTTTTGTCTAATTGGGTTCCAATAATAGTGTAATATTATTTTAATATAATATGACCATTTATTTCCAGGAAGGTGTGGCTGGGCGATGGAAAAGTATATCCATTTTTAGCTATTTTTGGTATACGTACTTATTGGTTGCTGACTAAGCGATCGGTACTTAGCTCCTTCTCAGGGTCTGCGAAGTGTTTTTGGCTCCTAGATTTGTATTGTCTTACCCCCTATTACATGGAATTTACAATATAACTGGAGAAATGTACCGTACTGAATACCCTTGTCTGCATTATCTGGGAATGCAGGTGTGATATAATATTATTACACTATTATTAAAACCCTATCGATCGAAGTTACGTAGTGAAGCTACGCTTGCCAAGGTAGTCAGTCCTTGGATGGACCCATTACATACGAGACCCATCCGTGCCTTGGTCCCGACTGTTATTCTTAGTTCGTTGACAGTCGTTACGGATTCTAAAATGCCCGAAAGTCTGAAAACCAGTTAACCTAAAGAAAAGGGAGGATCCTCCGACCAGACGGATGTCGTTTCTGGTGGGCTACTGTCCAACGATTGATGTCGAGACATTGTATTTATATCGGTCACGCGATGCAGGATTTGTGTGACGTCCAGTCTTTGATGCGTAGTTCGCAAGTGGCGTTGTAGATGTCGCCACAGCTCAATTAACTACTGATATTCAGCTGAACGAGTCGAGGAAGCCGACCTCAAAACTGTTGGAACGAGGCTATTAATAAGGATTCCTACAAATCTTTAATGTTTTTAACGACACAATTACCAATTCTACTGTAAAATTATTCTTGGAAGTCTCACTATACTACAATATACGTAGGTCAGTAATTCCTGAAGAATTTCGTCAGTTATGTTTACGTCCCATGTAATAGACATTAAGGTCGCCTCTGTAAATTTGTGTGCTTAAAGTGTTAAATAAATACATAGGAAGGGAGCTTATTGCCCTCAACCGGCCACAAATGCAGACTCCTGGGTTGCTATTGAGAAATTCCAGACAGAAAAACCCAACAACACTTTGCCCGACCTAAGAATCAACCCCGTGACCTCAATGCTCAGCAGTACCGCTTGCGACCACTACAACATCGAGAATAAAATAATAAATCGTGGTACCTATTCTTATTTTCATCGCATATCAGAAATCATGTCCTTGTCCTAAGTTTACATCAATAAGCTTCTTTTCCATAATATTAGCAGCGAACGAAGATCGATCACCTTATCTAGATGAAAATAGCGCTGAACTTAGTTGAACATGTCTGAGATAGGCTCAGTCGGGCCTAAGTCTTACAACCGATGAATACTAAGTTCTTTGGATAAATAATAGGTATCGAATGTTTGTTAGGAGTTTGGGAGACGGCTTGATGTTACAATTTGTTTTTATTTTGTGTTTTTATTGATCGATACTAGTTGGTTTTGATGCGAGTTTACGAATAATGTTTTTGAATGCGAGACTATTTTCTGTTTTTTTTTTTGCAATGGGTGCTTTACACGGGCTATTAAGACCAATATTAAGTATTGGATCAAAAAACCTTCTTACTTACAGCATACCAACCAATAACCTGAAATATGGTGAAACATTTTGTTTGTCCCTGCCGGCATTATAATGCTTGTTTTTCTCTTTCCAATTCTGTATTCTTGCAGTCGGGTTTTTTTTTTGTGTTTTTAATTACTTTTTTTTTAAGAATTTTAATATGCGACCAACTCCGGTTAGAAAATGGTAACTATGGCCAATAGTCTCAAGGGTATTGCTGATGTGTTGCCGACCCTAAAGATAACGATTTGCGTTCTTACTAACAAACGTTGTATAACTTCTGTATAGTTATACAATGCTTTGTCTTCTTCTTTCGAAAGTCAAATTACTTATGACTGAAAGAGAGAAATCGGTGTCTAACTATTCACCTGATATAATACGTTTATTAGTAAGGAAGTAAATGTGTTAATATTTTTTTTCAAAACGTGCCTCACCAATTTTGATTGATGATATTAAAAGGTATGGTGATACTGCTTTCTTAGACAGCCTCTTGTACAAATACTTTAGGTAGGTACTACTGAAGGCTCTCAATCAATTATTCCATCTGTCTATGGCTGTTGGACCACTATACAACAAAATTAATCAAACAAATCCCTGTACTACAGACTGCACAAATAGAGCACAATTAATCTGAAGATTGCTATATGAGAATGGTTTGAAAGCATAGTTAGATCACAAACTAGATAAGTACAGAAGGTCAACTCCTTATAACGAGCGAAAGTGCACTCACACATAGACACGCTTCTCGTACAGCGAGTGCAAGCGCACTCGCGACTGGCATTTGTTTGAGATCGCCGCACGTACGCGTCTAGGTGTGCGTGCGTTTTCGTTTGTTGTATGAAGCCAGCTTTCCGTACCTATATAATTTGTGATTCGGTGCTCATCTAACTATTTTATTAGCACGCTTCGCTTCTCGTCTGTGAAGCATTTGACATTATTAAGATAAGAGGTATCTTGAAACTGGTTGTGTTTAATGGGATACTATTTTGTAGCAGTAGAGATGATTTCTAAGGAAATTGTTATTGCTTTACCGATTCTGCCGCTAAGTAGCATTGTTGTGTTTCGTTCGGGTATAAGTGGTAATGAAATTACAGGAATATGAGACATTTGAACTTTGTCTTTTAACTATGAAGGCCAATGAAGGCGTGTAAGTGAAAAAAAAAAACTTATGGACGCTACACCAATGTTTTTTAAAACATATTGGCAAAGTTGCTAATAAGATTTAAAACGATGGAACTAACCTTCTGTACTTTTCTATTCTGTGGTCAGAGAACATGTTTGAACTTGTCTGAGAATGGCTCAGACATAGCTTTAAGTAGTTTTACGCAAATACATGTCCATTGAATACTAATACCTTTTCTCAATAACGGTTCTGTTAAGAGGTTTATTTGAAGAAGTTCGGTGTGGGTTTAGTAATAATTGAGTGTCATTATTAAGGGGTTCAGTTTGAGGGTGATTTGAGTATAATACGTTTTGGCTTTTGTCCTTTCAACAGACATCTTATAATCTTATTAACAGTCTACTGACCCTATTGTTATAAGAATATAAATTGATGGTCTCAAACTGCAAGATAATTTTATTGTAGAACTAGCGACCCACTCCTGTCTCGCACGGTGTTTATGACTTGACAAAACATTGAGATTTCTGTTCTTTTAAGTTAAATATTAATGTGTTATAGATACATATATACCTTCTGGAAGAATTTTTATAAATTATGATAAATACCGCAGCAGCAGCCCGGAGTCTGAACTCCGCTGCCGGCGCTCGGCGCGGCAACACGCCGTGTTCGAGTTCGCGACAAGCCAATCGTCATCCTGAGGATACCTCGTTGAGAGGTGAAAGATGTGTCGATTTTTACAGGATTTTATATGACTCTTTAGGAATATTTAAATTTTTGCCCGGTTGATGGCAATAGATTCGCTCGCCCGCTATTACATGGCACTTAAGCATAACTGGCGAAAAGCTCTGACGCTTCGAGGAATACAGGATTAATGTTATGGTTTGTTAAGATAAAAGCCGCATCAAAATCCGTTGCGTAGTTTCAACAAAAAAAAAACGCGGTCACACAGAGATATAAATAGCAACATAAATAAACGAATAATAATTTATAAATATAATATACAATAGCTGTTGCCCGAGAGTTCGTAAATAGCATCATTTTCGATAGTTTACAATCAAACCGATAAATTGTGAATTGGTATCAAAAATCAAACTTGCTTGCGGCGTAACGCACCTTGCTCTAATACTAAATAGCCTGCCTAGATGCGAGCAACTTGGAAGCTGCGTTCGACGGCCGCTGCCGCGGCACAGCTCACACCGCTCGCTCGGCTCGCGCCAATGTTCACAGTTCTAACCTAACCTAACCCATTTGACTCCCTTCACATATTTGTGATAGTTTATAATCTAATGGAAGTAATACTGATACATTACAAACTAACAGTTCTCAAAATCTTACGGTGACATTTAGTACTTTAATACTCGGGCATTGAACTGCGTCAAATTCTTTCATAAGTAGAGTTTTCCACATGTTCTGTGTCTTTGCGATTTATTGTAAAGAGGGAGACTCATTATAAACGCAAAACTAAATGTTATCTCCTATTTTTTCTTCACATAATTCCTAATATCATAATATTATATTAGGAAGGACTTACCTCCTCGTCTAACTCGGCAATTTGTAATACATATTATAAATGTATATGTACTACAAATCGCTGAGCTATAGATATATAAAAAACTTCGCCTCGCTTCTTCGCTTCTGTCCTCACACTTTAACATATTAGCTGGGAGACGAAATAATGTATGCCGACATTTATGTAGATAGATTCCAAACGTAATTTGCATTACCTACCTACGTTTACATTATATCTAATACGAGTCACGCTACTCTTAACATTGAATGCTATAACCATACTCAGAGGAGTGCTATGGAGATTTCGTATAAAATTATTGATAATATTTTGAATGGGAAAAACGGGTTCTGCATTAGGAGTGACATTGAAAAATGCATTGAATTTTGTGAGAACGTTGTAGGCTTAATAAACTGCAGATTTGTAGACGATTTTCTATTTTGTTAAGAATCTGGTACTTGTTAAGCCTACACTTGCCTCCATTAGCTATTAACATTATTATTATTGCTGGCATTAAGTCCGCCGTGTACATTTGTGTGCTTAAAGTGTTAAATAAATAAATAACACTGTAATTTGAAAACTTTGTAGAAGCCATTCATTCTTTAAAGAGTAACCATGGAGTTTCTTGCCGGCTCTTCTCTATAGTAAACGACCAATTAGAACCGTGCACCTAGCTTCTGACGTTTCATAAGTGTCAATGTAGATTTATATGAAATAAAATATTTTGATTTTGATTCTGATAGCGGAAAAGGGAACTGTTGAATGAGAGATTGTGACTCGCTCGATTGCGTGCACTATCTACACTAATATTATAAATGCGAAAGTAACTCTGTCTGTCAGTTACCTTTTACCCCTAAACCACTGAACCGTTCGTTATGAAATTTGAAAAAAGCGTAGCCTTGGACCTGAAGAAGGACTTAAGCTACTTTTCATCATGGATATAAAAAAAAAAAGATGAAATAAAAAATATAGGCAACAGTCTACTCTATAACTGTCGTGAATCTTTTACGAGTATACAAATTGTTTTAATATTTGGAAGGGTAGTCAGAAAGCAGCCTATGTATCTTAAAACCTTAATTCGAGGTAGGGTTACCAACTTTTTTATATCAAACATAGTATTATCGAAGCCATTGCCTGTAAAAATATAGAAGACAAAAAAATACAATAGTAGGTATAATTCAAAAATATTTTTATCCTCTAAATATGTATTTATTTACTTATAAGTATAGTATTAATTATTTTTTGTCTCGTATCTATGTTTACACTCTAAATTAATGTTACAAAATCCCATTGATTCAGCTTTTATGAGATTAATACTGGCCCTATTTATTGCGATTATCTCGCCATTTTGTCTTGAAATAAAAATACAGTAGTTTCACCTACAATATTTGTTTTTTTTATATCATAATTACGCCTCTAATATAGTAGAATAGGTAATCCATAGTAATAATCACCAAACTTGACAAAGGCAGTGTGGCAGTATGTTAAATCTGAAACAAACGTTGATTCAACTAAAGAATAATTGAATCAACGTTTTGGAACATGTTATTTACTTGAGACAGAGTTCTTAATAGTGTGTCTGTGAATCTAACCTGTCAACTTGAAATAAATACTTGACTTTCAGGTTCTTAACGGTCAAAAGGATGCATCTGTAAAGTCCTCACGAAACCCATTAATTGCCTTTTTTATTAAACAATTCATGTGTCCGATAGCTTATTTCTCATCGGTAAAAATGACGGAATAAGCTATGGAAGTTTGTCATTTCTCACATAACAAATTTGCCTTTAAATTATGAATTTTCAAAAACACTTCCTTAGTGCTCACTTCAGCTACACAGGGTGGCGATTTAGTCATCTGCATCTGTCAAGGGGGTGATTCTACCTTTCATAATGAACAACTTTTGCCATGAAACTCATACCAATACGAGTCCAAAAAAGAAATTATTAATGAAATTTTTAATTGTATTTTACCTTACCTATTTACGTAGGTATATGTGTCACTTTTTAGTTAGTAAATGGTTCAGTACAACGCCTTTGTATTCTATTCTGAAAACTGAAATAAATCAATCCAAATAGATGCATCGAAAAAGTCTGTCTACTGTTGTATGTGAATTTGTTCTTTTTTCCCCGAGTCGGATATGAGTTTCATAGCGAAAGTTGTGTAGTATGATGGGTAGAATCACCCCCTTGACGGATGTAAATGACTAAATCGCCACCCTGATAACTAAAGTGAACACTAAGGAAGGGATTTTTAGTATGATGCGTGGAATCACCCCCTTGGCGGATGCAGGTGTCTAAATAGCCACCCTATATATGGAACTCATGAGCAAAATTTCAAGCTTCTAGACACAACGGTTTATACGATATATGTCAGTAAATTTAAGATTTATTTAAGGTAGATCCACAAAAATATGTGGTTTTCTAATATTCACCTGAACAATATTGTCTTAGAAATACCTAAATCCAAGATCATTCTTCACGATACAATGTTTCCGTAACCCCAATGCTGTCACAACAGTTGCGTCGAAACATAATTTGCATTTGCTCCATATCCGGCGTATGCAGTCTACGTGTATATACACATTATGTACCTAGTGCATATGTATCACCATCTGGGAGTTAGCTAACATGTCAATGAAAATATCTTACGGAGAAATGGGGATGAAATATTGCAATCGTATGGTATATAGAGTATGTAGTGAATGAAACGTGAAGTATATATTTAATTTTTTTTTAATTTTTTTGAACGTGAATACTCCTTTTTTTTTGGGGTTGGGAAATGATCAAATAACTTCTCCCGCTCTGGGCGGAGCGGGAGGATGTGTCAGACTTTTACTGACTAAAACCCATCTGTGTTCTTTCCGGTGCCTGTGTGCCGGGGCCGCGATATCCCTTTCGGACAAACCCGCAACCCCAGCAGGCATTGGTCCTTACGGCGGTCAGTTGGTGCTGAGATCTATTTGAGGCGCGCGTGGAACACAACGCGCCGTCGACCCGGGCCTGGTCCTTATCGGACGGCGAGCTACCCATTGCTCACCGTCCGCTAGCCCGCGCCTACGGTGGCCGGAAGTCGAACGTGAATAGTCCTCGCGTCATTTTTATTTTTTTCACAGTTACTTTTAATGATAATCTGGCAGTTTGAGTACTTTAGGCGGCCTACCCAAACGTCCTTTCTTTGGTATTGTTCGTCGAGTCGTTGAGCTCCTCAAGTTTTGAGTTGAGCTACACAATTACTGACAAATGCATGCACAGACTGGACTCAAATCTGTATGGTTCTTTCCTCAAAAAACCATTTCAGACACAAATCTACATAGTCCTCAAATGATCTGACCAAGATTATTTCTGGGTTTTATACACATTGACACCAATGAATTTTATAAATACAATGACATGAATATTTACTTTTTAAAAGTATTATATTATTTTATCATTTATCAATGACCTGAAAGATCATAGGCCATTTATTTTGGCAGTCGTAGTAGAATGGTACACCCTAAGAGAGGGGGAGGATACCATTCGTATCGTGACTAAGGATTAGCACAATCAGCCTATAACGTTCTCACTGCTGGGACACATGCCTTCTCTCTGTTAGAAGGAGAGGGCCGTAATCCATCACGCGTGCCCAGTGCGGCTTGGTGTTTTTGTATTCGAATTTTTGGTTCTAGGACATGCCGATTTCCTAACGATGTTTTCCTTCACCGTTTTGAGAGCATTAGTGATGAAACTATGACCTACAATTCGTAAGTCACGGCCATTACCACTAGGCTACCACAGCTTCTGACCAAACCATGCCATGAAGAAGAAAAAAAATGACTTCCAAAAAAAACACTGCAAAGTGAAAAATTACTTTAATTTCGGAAGTCGGTAGCATAAAACGAAAATTCAAAACCAAAGACTGGTGTCTTTTTTTTTTGTAAAAAGATTTTATTGTTCACTTTTTTAGTTATGGTACCTACTCCACACAAATTCGAATATAGTGATATTCGAATTTGTGTCGTTGTTATTTACATATCAGGTAGTGACCTGCTATGTAAATAGCTGTTATTTACATAACAGGTCACTACCTGCTATGTAAATAAAACTATAATAGTGACTTATGACAGGAACATATCATTTATCATCCACATAGGCTAAGTGGGAAAAATACGTATTATTGAAGCTAAGTCAAAAACTATCCAAACAAATTAAATAAAATTTATATGCGATTACCTCTGAAGTATGACCTACCAAACAAAAATATAATCATAAAACACAATTCATAATTGGCGGAGTAATCGCGTAGCAAACACACAAAAAAACCATACAGTCGAATTGAGAACCTTTTTGAAGTAAGTTAAAATGCCATTGATGCCGCGATTAATGTTGCCAGCTACTGAGTTCAACTCCTTTAATACAAATCTATCAATCATTCTGCCTACCCTTTTCCCAACTATATTGGGGTCGGCTTCCAGTCTACCGGATGTAGCTGATTACCAGTATTTTACATGGAGTGACTACTTAACTTTGTTTTTAGCTTTTTGAAAATATAAGGCAACGAATGTCAGTTGCTCACATCAATAAATATAATGTGAAAACCTCTGGGTATGTGTCCTTATCGACACATAATATTTACATTTCAATTATGACGTCATCAATCATATTCTTCGCAGAGCCTTTTTTCACCTTTATTTTCCTTGATGAAATTAAGTAGGTACGGTTGGCAACAAAAGTTGGTTAACGCTGTTACTGTGCCCGGGCGATAATTTGACACATCGAGTGGAGTTACAAATTCGACAATTTGAAACTGATATTATTTTAGAGACTGGCAAATTGTTAACTAACTACCTAAACTTTTTTGAAGACTTGATGATGATAGTAGCGGCCGCGTAGGTACTTTTGTAAAACATCTAAGGAATTTCAGCTCAGAGTCTGGATTTGTGCCCAGTTGATGGCAATAGGCTCGCCCCTGTTACATGGAATTTAAACTTATCTGACGAAATGTGGGTGTTCTATAGGTACACCTCAGCCTAACCGTGGGGGAATTACAAGCGTAATGTTATGTTATGTCATATTGTTTAAAAAAATTAAACAAAAGACTAAAGAACTTTCGTTGCCAACTGTACCTCCAAAATACATACTTGGTTTAGAGGGTGAAACAACGCCCACGGGAACCACAAAGTATGGCAAATTGCAACATTTAAGCCCAACACAAACACTTGGTTTTTGATGAACAAGTCTCTTTGATGTCGAAAAGATGACAAAAGAGAGAACCGCAGAAAAGTTTTTTTAACAAATAGGAACCTAAAAAATGCTCTTATGTGTTACAAACAAAAAAAATACTGGCATCCCCTAAATACCTTTGCGATACATTACATTTCTTTTTTTGAAAATATGTTTCTTTTTTTGTGCAAACGAATGTATGATGTTTTGATATCTGGCATGCTCTTTGCCAAAAATTCAGCCAGTTATTCTTTTTAAATATTTTTAGTGGAATAGTTGTTTTGAAATAGGATTTAAAAATAAAATGCAGGTTTAAAAAAGGGTGTAGCGCGATGAATGAAAAATTGAAATTTTATGTTTTGACGTTGAAGTGTTTTGTTTTTCAGCTACTTGAATGAATGACTGGCATTTAGAAACTAAATTTAAAGTTATATTGCGATTTTGAATGTATACTTGTGGAATTCAACAGTCACTAACAAAAATAAATGAAGTACCTACAATGTTTTATTTTTTTTGCGGTTTTTATAATAACTTTATGCTTTTAGCTTAATAGTTTATATAAACAACTTTGGTGAATGATTTTATTTTTATATGCCCCACACAAAAACACAAAAACACATTTTATCATTTTAACACTTTGTAAAAAAAAAAAACTACTTTTCGACACAACATATTTTTGTGCTTTTACAGTACCATGTTACCAATGAAACACAACAACCTCAAAAAAACACATTCTAAAAACGAATAAAAGAAATTGGAAGGTTTGTACACGGAAAATAATTCCAAAAACATTATATCCAATGTTATTCAAACATCTCACACCCGAAAAATAATTACTTATTCTTTACCAAAAGTTTTAAAAAATTAAAGAAAAATTTAAGAAAAAAAAGAAGAACCAGAGTTTACTTTTTCAAATCTTATGTTTAATCAGACTTCCAACGTAATTATCATTTGAAATGATGAGAACCCCGAGCGCACCTTATTTGCATAACAGGGAAAGAATTGCCAGCGTAGAAAAATCGATGGACGGACGTTTTTTATCTTGTTTTAATTGATTGAGGTTGATTAATAAAAGGAAATCGAGTTACCTTGAGAGGGGAATCGACTGTTGAAGGAGATGATGTAATGAAGAATGTTTTCTTACATTCAGCTTGACAAATCGAATAAAAGGAATTATACATAGTAGGGAGATGTTATCTTACGAGAATAATCTGGTATGAACGGAGAGACAGGTTTCAGCTCTTGCAAAACTAGTATATTGTAGTTTCCATTTGGTTTTTAGGTCAAACGGGGTTCAACGGCTATGAAAAAATAGGTAGGTACAACCAAACTACTTATGAACCACAAAAAAAAATGCCAAAAATATAGTCAAAGGTCGCGTCCTAACCGAACGTGATTGTCGGGGTTTTTGACATACATAGGTTAGGACACAAAGAAAAAGTTCGCTAAATATTGACATTTGGCAAACATTTTGGACTTTCCCAGAGTTGGCTAAATAAAAAAAGAGTTCCTCATATGTGTATAATTTCACCGAATTTCATGGCCTTCAAAATGAAACACAGCAATTCTGCTTGACGGTAGAAATTGCTCTTGTGGCTATAATTTTCTTTTAAATATGCAAGGATTTTCCAATAATTGGGATGTTCTGCTTAAATTTTTCAGAGAAGAACTATTTATAGTACATTACTGCCGCGGCCTGCAAAAATCGTGAAAATTTGTACCTCGGCCAAGGCTTGTAAAGTATTTTTCTTAAATAATGCGCAGAGACTCAGTAATATAATATTATTCGTTCCAGAAACAATGACGAACAATGATAATCATTTTCCACGCCCTAATATGTTAATTTGTTTCTTTTTTACTTTAAACAGCACTATTTGCAAGCCAAATCGAATAAAATCTTTGATAACTTACAGTACGACACAACTTAGATGTAGCATCGGCAAAATTCGTAAAACCGATCACCACCCGAACTGCGTGCGCCTTCAAAATTACCAATCTTTATTACTGCTTTAGGTGAAAATGATCTATACGCAAATGCAATAGCTCGTTATGTCGTAACCAAATACATTCGTAAAATTGAAATGAATATATGCAAATTTTCAAATTTAAGTTACATCTAAGGTGTGTCGTACTGTACCTACTTAGTTTCCATGTGTCGAAGTAAAAAGTTCGTTCCGTTTTTAAATAACACGACAGATGTTAGTTTTCATAGTAATTTATTCGGCCGCTAAACACGACAGATATGGATTTTGGCGGTCAGGAATGTTAGTATGAAAATCCATATCTGTTAGCATGTGCTTGACCAGTAGATCATTTCCGATTAATCTCGAGGTAAGTTTTCAAAATAATGCTCGAATATCCAACCATGTTTTTGAGAAAAATAATTTTACTAAATCATCCCAAGAAAATTAAAACAGCACCTTTTTTTTGTAGAAACCACTCCAAACCCAGGAACCGTCACTCCATCAAACCAGCATTAACAAACCGCTACTGGGCACCTAAAGTACCCAAACTTATGGAGTCTGTTTGCTGAGCAAACTATTGCATAAACATAAGTTTTCCTACAATGTTTGTAGTATGTTAACTAAAAGACTGGAACTTCGAACTAAAGTTTCTGATTGAATCTACTATCAATTTATGTTTCAGTGTTTTGCGATTCGAAAATATTTTGATGTAAGTTTTGATGTTTGTTTATTTTGAAATGGAATAGAATATTCCATTGTTATTTCATTCCTTAGTATAATACTCGTATTAGATTCACTAGTACCAGACCTTCTTGCGAAGTCACCCTTTTTCTTCAACCAATCAGCGTTACAACATCACAACTTTCAGGCGATATTTTTCAGTTTACAAGTAAATACTCTGTTATGTATTTATGTAGGTTTTTCTATGTCATTGTGTACTTTCTAAGTTATAAAAAAACAAATCTAAATCTTCACTGACTTGAGATAAAGATAAAACAGCAAGAAAAACCATCAAAACAAACACGTAATTATAATTATTAGTGATCGCCCAGAGGTCGAAATTCAACCATAATTCATTTAAATTTTAAGTTGTACTTACTAATTCCATGCTGCCATGTCATGATTCTAAGATAGCCATCTTGTGCCAAACGCATGGTATGGGTTTGATGTTTTTTTTAATTAATTTAATTTATTTATAATGTATAATATAAAATAATATTAGCTTTCTGCACTCCTCCATATAAACTTTAACTGTGCCAAATTTCATACTCCTCCGTCCGCGTAATTTTCGTAAGAGGGGTACAAAATTTTTTGCTTCACGTATTAATATAATAACAATAATGAATTTATATTGTGTACATATCTTAAACGCTCAAACATATTTAAAACATCGCTTTGTTTTTGTCAATATTGTGATGTTTTAAATATGTTTAACGCTAAATTCATTTAGTTATACAAATAACTGAACGAATTTAGCACAAGCTACAAGTGGACCTAAGAAAGCCTTATGATCAATGTTCAGTCCTCCTCTGTACGATATGAGGTATTTAGCCAAATATAGCATTATCATCAAAACCAAACATAGTTCTCCAAATAGACCATAAATGTGAATATAAACCTAATAGACTACCAGAATGAACCAATGAACACTCAATCATAACCAAACATAGTTCTCCAAATGGACCAAAAATATGAATATAAACCTCCTAATAGACCACCTCAATGAACAATCAATCATAACTAAACGTAGTTCTCCAAATATACCAAGAATGTGAATATAAAGCCCTAAACAAACCACCAAAATCAACACTTTATCGCGGCACAAAATATTCACCGACATTCTGAAAATGCAGACACAACGCAATCTCCTTTCCGTAGCAATTCTCATAATGAATGGTGTGACAAACTGCATCGTAAACAAAACTCAGACTTGCAAGCGTTTTCAGCACTTCACTGTAATGTTTAATCAGGGGTAGATCTTCAGACTTTTTGAAACACAATAATAGTATTTGCTTACTTTTCTTTATTATAACTGGCATATTGTATGATCATGTTTTTTGTTTAGAGCTGAGAGTATGCCACCTAAGACGTCGTGGGTGTTATGAAAGGTGAATGAGGTATTATTTGTTAATATAAACACCGATATTTACCTTTAAATCATGCGAGAATTGTAGGTAGAAAAGCTACTTACTGAAAATTTGAGGGTAAGATCAGCGTTCGCACCAATTTTTCACCTAATCATAGAGTAAGCTTTGGGTTCATTGGCCCTTCTAGTTTAAGGTAGTTCAGCGGATGAACTGATCGGACAGGTGGGCGTTTTTGGGGGACTGTCTTATGTAATTTTGACGTTCGAAAAGTGCTAATTCTAAGCCTAGTTTGAATAAATGACTTTTGAATTTTGGATGAGTCGGTCGAGTCAACTGGTCGACCGAGTACCTGATAATCTTTTACAAATTTATTTTATAGTATTTTATACACACATTGCAGTATAAAACTGATTTACATCCGTCACCTCACACTTCAGGTCCAGTTGAAAAGTAGTTGTCTGGCATTTTTGCTGAACTGGGCCTATTTGGCACAGCCCCGAGGCACAGATTCCTGCTAAAATCTTACAACGCACTTATTACTCTTTATTTTTTGTATTTCTTTTTTACTTGTAGGTAAGTAGTACAATATGTTGTGTTGTGTGCTTTTTAGTCTGTGCTTAATAAATATATTTTCTTTCTTTATTTCTTTCTTTTCTTTAAGACTCACGACTAATGCCCGCTCCACTCGCTCCCACTATCGCATGTGTAATGGCTGACACACGCTTGCCAAAAATTCTATAAAACCACTAAATTCGAACTCTAATCGCTTTGGTTAACGCTCTTCAATAATGCTTGTCAACGTTTATCTTGTGATTTCATCAACTTTATCATCGCCAGCTTAAGGAGGCTTCGAAGACAGTGTGACTGCTTTTCCTGGTGAGTACAATGTCTCAGGCTTCTTTGTGAGTTGGTGAGAACGCGTTCAGTATTTTTCTCCTCGCATCTTTTTAAGCCATAATCGCTTCATCAATCAGTATGTTTTGATGGATATAAATATTTTAACTTCACACATAAACTAGCTAGATATCAGCAGATTTTAAGTCTACTGCATTGAATATTGAACCTCATTCAAGAAATTACTCTTAACGTATCGAAAGAATAATTGAGTTTACGTACATAATATTCAAAATATATGCCAAATATTACCAATTCAACGACTCTTTACAGGAATAGTTGAAAGGCCCATTTTCAAACATTTTTAACAAGGTCCTGTTAATGACACTATTTCACATACCACCAAGTTTAGCATCTTCTATAACTACCTAATTCCAGTTTCTGAGTCCCTATTCCATTCAAACATGTCCCGTATCGCAAAGATATCGATCTCAGTGTACCCGATTTACTCAGAATCGAGAGCTTTTACCTCACAGTTGATCCTGTATAGAAAAATAGTATTACGACACTCAGCGATAGCTGAATAAAAAGGTTTCAACGTAAAAAAAGCGGTAGGTTTAACTCGATTGCTATGTATTGAATCGGGCTTTTGCAAACGTGTTAGATAGATTTCTATAACTGTAATATGGCTAGCTAAGGTAAATAAAATATGATTGCTTAGTTTTGTGATAGTACATAATATTATGTTGAGGTATATCAGTTTGGATATAAACTTCTTCTTAAGTATATCAGAAGTATATATCAACAATCAACATCCTTGTAGCAATCTTGCTTGGCGCCTGAATGCCATCGAAAGGGGGGCGTTGTTAGTATTGGAGTTGCTGTTGGTGTATTATGAATGTGTTAGTTCTATAGTTTTAATGAACGTGTTTTTTTTTAAATGTATGATTTCAAACACAATGTGAATTGTTCCTGAATAAAATTGAATTGAATTGAAACATTTGTGAAATTGTCACCGAATGATCTGAAAGAGAAAAATCGGAACTAACGCCGCCATCTTGTTTTGTCAATACATGACAAAACAAGATGGCGGCGTTAGTTCCGATTTTAGCCACGCGCAAAAAGGACCTTGTCGTGTTGTAATAGGGAATACGCATGTATTTTTTTTTTCCACTAAATCAATAAAAGACAGATCTATAAACCTAAAACAAGTATTAAAAGTTAATTTAAACTACTGCTTGTTGCTCAAAAAAATAATTAAACTCCAACAATTTTCTACTACAGTTCACACGTCCGTTTCTACCGCGGTCATGACGTGACGTCATTTGGCACGTTACTGCTTTGTTTACATCTGTTTTTTTAAGGTTTTTTTAGCCCCAAATCATATAAATTACGAGTAAATTGTTTTTGTTCTTTATTCAAGCAGTAATCGCACTTACAACCCTAGTGAGAATTCAAGCACTTTGCGAAGAAAATATATTTATTCACATGCCTTTTCAGGTCACTTCCGGGATTTTCGAAGACGACGCGTTTCGAATTTGCGTTTCGTTCCACCAAAAAACATAACATAAAATAATTAATTGTAAAATAATTAATTCATTGAAAAATTACAAAAATTATTGAATTTGTTTCTTGACTCATAATATTGTTGAAACATAATATTATAGTATTATGTTTATGTAAATTATGAAAAAGTTTTGAATTACGTGCCTATTCCCTACTGCGTAACACATACTTAGACAATCCCAAAGCCCTTGCCATTTTGACAACTCAACAAATTATTCATTGCGTTATTTATTTACGTGGTCGAGTAGACGGATGTTTTAAACAGATGAAGCAATAGATTATGAATTTCTTTGAGAATCCTTCGAGCTGTAATAGAAAATGCGTGTGTGGCTGTGTGGGTCTACTGGTCACAAATGGGACTGCTGAGTGTAGGATTTATATTCCGAGGTCGGGAAAAGTGTAATTGGATTTTTAATTAGGATTTTCTCATTAGATGCCCAGAGTCTGGATTTGTATCACCCGTTAGCGACAATAGGCTTGCCCGCTATAAACCTCAAGGTACTTTTTTTTTTTTTGAGGGTACGAAATTATCAAATAACTTCTCCCGCTCTGGGCGGAGTGGGAGGATGTGTCAGACTTTTACTGACTAAAACCCACCCGTGTTCCTTCCGTTGCCCATGTGCCGGGGCCGCGATATCCCTTTCGGACAAACCCGCAACCCCAGCAGGCATTGGTCCTTGCTCCCTTGCGTCCCTTCAGTTGGTGCTGACATCTCTTTGAGGCGCGCATGAAACACAACGCGCTGTCGACCCGGGCTTGGTCCTAATCGGACGGCGAGCTACCAATTTCTCACCGTCCGCAAGCCCGCGCCTGCGGTGGCTGGAACTCGGCTCACGACTCCCGACGCCCGGGGCGTCTCCTGCGGCAACTAGGGGCGCGAGGGCGCGCATCTTGCATCTCCCTTGCGCGCTCCGCCTCCTCCTTCGCGAGCATAACTGCTTCGCAGAAGGAGGTGACGGCCTCCCATGCACTCTCGCTCCGAACCATGGCCTGAACCAGGGCCGGACGCGAGATATCGTCGCCGCCGATCGCCTCCGTGAGGACACGGCGGTGCTCCGCCCAAGCCGGACAGATCTCCACCATATGCTCCACCGTGTCCTCCGGGCGATCCACACAGTGGTGACACCCAGGCGTTTCCTCCCGCCTTATGCGGCACAGGAACCTCCCGAAACGACCGTGTTCGGTGAGGACCTGCGTCAGGCGGAAGGTGAGGACGCCATGGCGCCTCTCAAGCCACTCCTCAAAGAGGGGACTTATCGCCGCAAATGTGACGTGCCCAGCGCTGGGTTGCGACAATCGCACTCACCATAACGTCGCAGCCTTATAGAACGCGCCCACACCGGTGCCCCATAAAAGGCCATGGACCGCACAATCCCCGTGTAAAGCCTCCGGCATGAGGCGTTTGGACCCCCTAGGTTGGGCAGAAGCCGCTTCAAAGCAGCCCCAGCCCTATCCAGTTTGGGAGCCAAACGTCGGAAGTGCTCCACGAAGTTCCACCGGCTGTCGAAGACGAGTCCCAGGTACTTTATCGTCGACTCGACACCGATGTGAACCCCTCCCGCCGTTATCTGGGAACCCGACAGTGGCGCGTTCCGAGGACCATAGAAAAACATGGCCTCGGACTTGTGCAAGGCCACCTTGAGTCTCAGTTGCCGGATCCTATCGACGATTGTCGCAACCCAACGTGTCGCTAGTTCGGCCGCCGCCTCATGCGACCTCCCCTACACCAGGACCGTGCGTGTCGTCAGCGTAGCAGACTACGCTGACGCCGCTAGGGAGGTAAACCTCAAGGTACCTAAGTGGAACAATATGTGTGGATGATGGATGTAAAGTAAAGAGAAAGGGGTTATTGTGTCACAGGAAAAAGAGCACATTTAATAAAAAAATATGAGTAAGTTTATCGAATAAACAAACAAAACAGATTATAATCACAAGCACACAACAGAAATCGTTGGCTCAAGATGGCTTCCACTCAACATGATGCTGTGCTATCTTAAGGGGGACCCACACACCTCCCAAAGTTCCTACGCCAATGCCCCTTAGGAGTATATGCAAGCATGATGTTATATTAGGTTTGTTTAGTTTAATCATTAGATGATTACATTTTGGAAGGCTGCGTACTTGATAGCTGAACGCGTTCGTTAATTGATTGCTCTTTTGTTAGCATTAATTCATGAGTAAACGGATGAATACAGGCCCGTTTAAGTGGAGCAATTTAATTGCCTCGCTTGATTTGACGCATTAATTATTGGGCTATAGTGTGTATTGTTTAGACAGGACAGCTTTTGTTATTGTTGATAATTACGTTTCCGGGGCAATTTAATTGGTTCCTGTTAGGGCCTAACGAACTGTCAAGTTAACGTGATAAAGATGATCATTCTCTTGCCTTGATCTCAATTTATTACTGGTTGGCGCAACATTTATTTTTGTTCCAAACTTCTCTATTATTTAGTGGTATGAGGAACGTGGTGTCAAGTCACTCATCCACCATGGAAAAGGGAGGATCCTCCGATCAGACGAGTGTCGTGTCTGGCGGACAACTGCCCAGAGGTTGAAGTCGGGAGCTTAGATTATGTCCAACGCGTGGTAAACTCTAATTGCGCGATGCAGGATTTGTGTGACGTCAGGATGTTGTGTGACGTCAGGTCTTTGATGCGGAGTTCACATATGGCGATTGTAGATGCCGCCACAAGTTGTCATCTCGGTACTCACCCTCTTTCTAGCCATATCATTTTTCACATAACCCATCCATAGTTTCTATGGTCTTCCCCTACTTTTATACCTACTCACATTCATACTCAAAAGTTTCCTCATGACAATTTCCTCATTAAATGGGGTCTTTTTAGGGTTCCATAGTAAACAAGGAACCCTTATAGTTGCGCCATGTCCGTCTGTCTGTCTGTCTGTCTGTCTGTACGCGGCTTAGCTCAGAGACAGTTAGTACTAGAAAGCTGTAATTTGACATATGTATATACGTACATATTAATCATGCCGACAAAGTGGTAAAACAAAATCATGTTTTTTTTTTTTAGGGTACCTCCCCTACTCGTAAAGAGGGGATGTTTTTTTTTCTCACTCTCCCATGGTGTGGGGTATCGTTAGAAAGTTCGTTCAAAAATAATGCTAGTTTGTGAAAACTATTTTTGGATTCTGGGATCCGTTTGCGAAATATTAAGCTTTGAACTGCAAACTTTTGCTAAGAGTCAAGTGTCCCCCCCGTGCCAGCTAAGTGGTTGTACTTGGATTTGTGAAAAAAACCACAAAAGTAGCATATATAACGAAGTTAAAAGGAAAACTAACACAGCTAAGTAGGCTGTCCAGATTAACGAGTAATAATCGACCAACTTAAATTTGCAGTTTGAAAAACATGATCTCCCTTACATTCCTTAGGGGAGAAAATGTTTTCAACTACGATGTTAAGTTTGTTCTTGGGATAAATTCATCCCAACTACGGGACCCTTAATTGCGCGTGGTCCGACAAGCATTGGCCATGTTTTTCTTTTTCGTGTGGTTAGTGACTAGCTTAGTGTCAGACTTTTTATGCCACCCATGGGCCTCTGACTTGGCTTCACACGCCGTCGAGAAATATCTCTCAGGTATGCCGGTTTCCTCAAGATAATTTCCCTCACCGTTTTTGAAGCAAGTGATAATTATACAAAGAGCACATGAACCCGAAAAGTCAGAGGCCTTGGGTCTGAATTCCAGACCTATGACTTGACAGTCCGACGGTCCCACCACTAGGCTATCACTGCTAATAAATCGGGTAAAGAACGGGTTGAATTCACGTACCATTTAACTTCTATCCGAGTCAAAATAGTACCTACATAACCAAGAGAATATTAATTTATAAGTCGAATAAGGAAGAAAATCATTTTCTATTGCGCTTGAGTATTACAAAATACTGTGGTTACCAATTAGTTTGCAACATTGTGGTTCGAGATAATCTCAGGCCGAAAACTCGAAACGTTGGCGATGGCAGTATACAGGGTGGCAGGGAAATCGACGCGCAAACTGTATCCATGAATTCAGCAGATGATTTCATACCCCCTAGCGTAGAATATTAGTCGGTTATCAAAAAAAAATAACAGCTGTTTCATAGAAAAGTGCAATACCTACGCGGTCAAAAAGTGCGGAACAAATAATTTACTTTTTAATAACTGACGAAAAATTTCAACAAGGGATGCATTGAGTACATGATAATAGGTTGCGGGTCGGTGCCCCTGCCGCCATGTACAGCATGGTGTTTCATGTAACTCCTCATAGACAGGATGGCTCGTTAACAGGTTCCATAAGAGCTTTGAGAACTACTGGAAGTCTTGTATAGTCCTTTTATTACATTTTTGGGGATTAAAAATCTGGATTGAATTTTGTTTAACAAAATGCTTCCCTTTGAGGTTAGTTTTCTCCTTAACTATAAATAATCGCTAAATAAAGATGAGGGTATTTCGGAAAGAGGTTTCTATAAAATCGTGTTGTACTACTGTAAACGGGCCATCCTGTATAATGCCATTCTGAAAGGAAAAAAAATCGTCACAAAAGAAAGTATCGTTGTCTCGTTCTCTAAAACTGAAAACACACTATAAATAACATTACTGAACTTCTAGTACCGGTCTAGAAACCCTACAACAAAGTTTCTCGCAAGAAGCGAAACACCTAAACACGTTTACACTTTCGAACAAGCGGCAAAAGTAGGTAAATAAAATTATCGACGCGTACGAAAACAAAGGGGAAAGAATAGACCAGAAGGCAGGCGCCATACAACGAGCCAAAACAGGCGCACGCACACATAGTCACTTACGTACGGCGATCTCAAACAAATACCGTTCGCGAGTGCGCTTGCACTCGCTGTACGTGAAGCGTTGTCTATGTGTGCTAGCGTTTGCGCTCATTTTATTGAGCCGACCTTCCGTACATACTATTCCGTGTTCGGTGTTCTAAATAAATTCATAGATAAGCATGAGAACAGGTGCTTCCCGATGTTTCCACTAAAAAGGTTTGCAAACAAAGTATTTCCGACGCTATCTCGGATTCCATTTGCGTCCTTTTTTTCAGTTAAAGGGTAAGCTGTGTTTACGGAAAACGGCTGGAATGTTTGGAGGTATGTGTGAAAATGGTGGGTTCGAATATTGCTTGGTTGAATTGTTATTTTAGGTACAATTTTCATGGAAGTTAGTGATGTTGAGAGGATGAATGAAAGGCGACTAACAAAAGGTGAGATGTGAGTGGAAACGCTGGGACGCCATAGGAGGACATATAGCGACCTTATTGGTGATGATCTTCATAATCAAAGATCACGTGCGTAGTACTCGCCAACGACGCTCGAGAATGAGACCATCGGCTGCCGCTGGATTTCTACTCTCCAGGGCTGTAAGAGTTTCTGGAGAGTGAGTGCCACCACATCGCTACTGAACAGTAGCCTGGCCGCTCCTCTGATATCACCTTCACTTAATTTAGCTTCTTCGTGAAGGGTTATTGAAAACAGGTAATTTTGGTCGAATTGTTGCAGTTATCTTTAATTTGATTTGTCAAAGTTTTTTTAGTCGCCAAATTTTTTTAGACATGCAGAATTATGTAAGGAAAGGTAAGTAAATGGCGTCTAATTTGTAAGAAATAAGAAGCAACATTAATGTTTTGATTTTACAAAATTACACTCTAATTCGATCGATGACCTGGAGAAGGCTGCAGGAATGCGCTGGATGCGAGAAACAGAGCCGGTCGTAGTGGCAATGCTTGGGGAGGCATATGTCCAGCAGTGGATAGTATAAGTAGTAGTAGTAGTGGTAGTATAATAGTGGAACTAGAATAAGGCCTGTTAGAAGCCAATATAGGAACCTATTGCAAAATGGTAATTACAATACAGCTTTACTTACGAAAAGTGTTTTTGGCATGGGTCCTACCATTTATAACAAAATACCGAATATTATTAAAAATCACCCAATCCAAATGTTTAAAAAGAAACTGACAGCCCTATTACTTGATAAGTGTTATTATTCAATTAATGATTTTTTAAATGACCCTACTCTTTAGATGTAATTATTGACATTGTATTTTTTATTTTATTTTTTATTATTATTCGCATTAACCTAGTTTTAAATTCTATAATTTGCATGCCTAATTGGTAGATTGTACAAGGATCTCAACATTTTGTAAACACCTTTATTTATGTACCTACTTTCAAAGCAAATAAATGATTATTATTATTATTATTATTATTATGGATGTCTATCGGCTGAAATAATGATGCTCCAATTTATTTAATTCCACGGAAAATTAAAGTGCTGAATGTGAACTTGTATTTCAGTAAACAAACTACCTACATTATCATTTAAAAATTATTTTGAAAACTCAAATTATTACTCGAATTTCTAGAATTCCACTGGTAATAAAATAGTTTCAAGTAAACCAAACTGTTATAACGTTTTTCCGTCTGGATTTTTTTCAGTACTTAGTAGCGCGGAGGCTGGATTTGTATGGCAATAAGCTCGCTGCCTATTACATGGAACTTAAACATGACTGGCGTGTATGCCGAGATGCATGACCATAAACGAAGCAAGCGAAGTACGAGTATATAAGGATCGTTGTAAGTAGTTGTGTTTCTGCCTGATGGGAAAAAGGCGTTAGTAGTTAGTAATGTTTAAAACATACATACATAAGTATGTATGTTTTAAACATTACTGGCGAACTATAAGCACATCTCTGCCTAACCATTCGGGAAAAACCTAAAACCTGACAATTGAATCAAAGGAGGACCGGACAAAATGGTCCTCACGGCCAATAACAACCACACATATATCATTAGATAGGCATTTTAATATAGAGCAAAAACTACTATGGCGGCTCATTTAAAATCTTTGTTTTACTAGCCGCAACCACCGCATCGCATCGCCCGCCGGTACTATTACTTCGTTGTCTCTTAGCGTTCTTTTCTTTTTACTCGGCTCCTTTGGGTTGTAGCGTGACGTTAAATAGCCTATAATGTTCCTCAAAAATTGGGCTATCAATTGCAAAAACCATTTTCAGAGATTACCGTGCTCAAACAAAAAACAAACTCTTCAGCTTGATTTTATTAGTTTAAATGTTTTAATTGATTTCATTCAACAAACAATAACATTTCTCCCTACACGCACCCCACCATTAAAACATCAGGATGAAGATGTTCACTTACATTTTATCACTAAAGTAATTCTCTTACTCGGGAAGCTGTAAAAATGGACTACATTCTTTAATCGACGGCCATCGCTCCCTTTTATTATAGCCTTTACGATGTTACCCTTATAATATCTTAATAAAGGAGGATAGGGCCTAAAATATTAGGTCGAAAGCTAGCCTTTTTGGAAGGATGACGCGTAATTTTGAGTAGTCGGTAGGATGTAATTTGATGGCCTCGATTTGAGTAAAGTACCCAGCCATAAATGCTCATCAATCTGCCTAGCCTTTTCCCTACTATGATAGGCTCGAGTTCTAGTCAAACCAGATGCATATGAATACAGTATTTTACATGAAGCGACTGCTTATCTCCACCACCCTGTAACTTAGTACCACCATACCTCTTGATAAGACTGGTTGTTGGGTTTTCGGTTGTTTCGGGCGAGTGACGACCCGAAACAGCTAGCAAAGATCTACGAATGACTGCCGGGACTAGTGCCTTAACATGCTTTCCGAAGCTCGGAGGGGTCTCGATATGTAAAGGATGGTGACCCATCAACGAACTGATCGTGGCAAGAGTAGCTTAACCTTCGATCGATCAGTGTGACCTTTATTAGACAGCCGGACATAAATGTGCATCTTGATTAAGAAAATGTTTGGTTTTGTGTCACTCATACTTATGTGACTGTCCCTTTCTAAAGCTTTAAGTTACATTTTAATTGATGACAGGGGCTTGTGGCTAAGTAATAACAGTTACATGGGTCAGTCGATCGAGTTAAGCTGCGATTGCCGTGGTCGGCCCGCGGTTGAGTGAACATCTTTACATACCAAGACGCCCCCGTGCCTCGAAAATAATGTTATGGCTCAGACTCCACCAAGGCGGAGACGAGACGAGAGGAAAGATGTGTTTTAAACCAACAATAGAATTTCGTTATTCACACATCTCGTCTCCACTCAGCTTCAGTGGATACCACTGAGCGGAGATGTATCATATTTGTATGGCGCGATCGAAACGGAGATGTGAGCTGTGCCACGCCGAGATTGAGCTGGGCGGCGGTAGAAAGCGGAGATGTGAGCTGTGCTACGGCACGCAGCAGAGACGAGAAGAGATGTGAGCGGCGTGCAGTGAGCGGTCAACATCCAACGCTCGCCACACGCAGTTCAGTTCCGCTCTAGCTAGCCAGTGCGCATGTCCGCACAGCTTTGGTGAATACACCCTAGCTGAAAAACATCTATTCTCGTCTTCGCTTCGGACATCTCCGTACATCTTCGGGGTGGAGCTAGACCTAAGCCGTTGGTACCGGCTGTCATTCGTGGATCTTTGACAGACGTTATGGGTCGTCAAAAGCCTGATAACCAGTCTTACCAAGGGGTATCATGTGGAGGTCAGATAGGCAGTTGCTCCACTCGTATTCAGCTGCAACCGGTTAGAATGAAACCTACTCCAAAAATAATTGGGGAAAGGTTCGGCAGATAATGAATTATTTACGACAGTGAAACCTTCATAAATGCACCGTTCCCAAATATATTATGATAACTACCATCAAAAAAGTTCATATCTAACCAGTTTGAAAACAAAACGCCGTGAACACGATGACAACATCTGTTACCTGCCCGGTTGTATAGCCGCCGAGCACTGCAAGCAAGAATAGTCCCTACGGTTGTGACGGCATCTACAATCGCCACATGCAAACGAGGCATCAAAGCCCTGACGTCTCACAACATCCTGACGTCACACAAATCCTGCATCGCGCAATTAGTGATTACCGCGCGATAAACATATATAGAATCTCCCAACTTCAACCTCTGGGCAATTGCCCGCCAGACACGACTCCCGTCTGGTCGGAGGATCCTCCCTTTTCTATGGTGGATGAGTGAACCTTACACCCTGTTCCTCATACCCCTAAACGGTGGTTAGTTATGAACTTTATTGATGGCACATGTCAATGGACGAGTTTTGGTCCTAGCAGTTCTCACTGGAATGTTAATACTCGTAGCTACTTTCCAGTGGGTACAGATAGGACCAAAACTACGTACGTTCTTTTTCTATGTTAGTCGATACTAAAAAATTACGTACTTCATTATAAAATTCTTACAGACAACTACATACAGATGGTCGCTGTAAATGTGAAAAGAATAGTAAATAAAATTATATACAAGATACACTAATTTAAAGGTTAGCTGCCAAGGCAAAAATATTTCTGCCTTACTAAGAGATTATTCATAATCTCCGGGCTTCGATAATAATTGACTTAGGTGCCCTAGTTAGAGCTAACTTGTTGCTTCCAAGAAAAAGTAGATGTTTTTAATCTTCTTAATTCTTATTTCTAACTAGCTTTTTCCCGTGGTTTCGATTGCGTGGAAGTCGGAAATTATTCCACAAAAACGTACTACTGGGATAAAAAGTATCTTAGGTGTTAATTCAGGTTATAAACTATCTGTCTGACTCATCCAAATCCTATGAGTATACATGCATGGTAGTAGGTATGCAAACATAATGATTGCATACCTACTTGAATACTATCGTGAATTCATGCAAGCCTAGTACTTTCTGTTGGGTTACTGCTCACAAATTGTGCACAACATCTAAATGATTGAAATAGTATATCGTGGATTCATGCAAGCCTAGTACTTTTTGTTCCAACTTTCAAGTTTATTAGCTCAAAGAATAACATTTTTCATACAAACGAAATCCCCCCCTTTTCGCCCCATTAAAGGAAAACTCCTTCTTAGTGCTCCCCTACATTATAAAAGAAAGCTGTGTGCAAATTTTCACGTTCCTAGTCCCAACAGTTTCGGCTCTACGTTGATATATCAGTCAGTTTACCATTTTATATCGATTATAATAAAAAATATAGATATATATAGATAATGTTAGAAGTCTCTTGTCATCATTTTCATGTACATATGCTAATTTATTGGGGGAGGCCTATGTTCAGCCGTGGACGTATTTTGGCTGAAATGATGATAATGACGATGATGCCAATTTATTCGCAGGCGGCGCAACATGTCTCTTTCTTCCATACTTCTCTTATAGTCGTCACCCCGGTAGTCACCTCCTCTCTAGCTATATCATCTTTCACACAGTCCATCCATCCAGCGGCGTACCGTGGGTATCGGCCGCCCGGGCGGTAGACAATTTTGCCGCCCTCTTATTTACCGTTTTAGTTTGCAACAACTGTAATTAATATGCAGGCGTTAAGAAACAATATTGAACTTAATACCTATAAATATAATAGAAGTCATTCTCTGCTGATTATTATTAGTCATAAACAATCCAAGCACAAAATAAAATACGGGGAATCCCCGCAAGTCAGTATAGACGGTGTTGCCAGCAGGCGCAACAAAATATCATTAAAAGAAAGGGGATTGCCCAAATTCGTCACTGAATAAGTAATGAAAAATTCCGTGCTCTTTTCAATCGGTTCGAATTTGTAATTGCGGTAAAAATATGAAATGGTTCAAATATTTTTATTATTTATTGTGAAATTTTGCCGCCCCCTAAAAAGTGCCGCCCGGGGCGGGCCGCCACTTTTTTTTTTTTTTGGTAATGGGAAATCATCAAATGACTTCTCCCGCTTTGGGCAGAGCGAGAGGGTGTGTCAGACTTTTACTGACTAAAACCCACCCGTGTTCCTTGCATTGCCTGTGTGCCGGGGCCGCGATATCCCTTTCGGACAAACCCGCAACCCCAGCAGGCATTGGTCTTTCGACCCCGTCAGTTGGTGCTGACATCTCTTTGAGGCGCGCGTGGAACACAACGCGCCGTCGACACGGGCCTGGTCCTTATCGGACGGCGAGCTGCTCATTGCTCACCGTCCGCAAGCCCGCGCCTACGGTGGCCGGAAGTCGGCTCTCGACTCCCGACGCCCGGGGCGTCTCTGCTGCGGCGACTAGGGCCGCGAGGGCGAGCAGCTTGCATCTTCCTCGCGCGCTCCGCCTCCTCCTTCGCGAACATAACTGCTTCGCTGCAGGAGGTGACGGCCTCCCATGCACTCTTGCTCCGAACCATGGCCTGAACCAGGGCCGGACGCGAGAGATCGCCGCCACCGATCGCCTCCGTGAGGACACGGCGGTGCTCCGCCCAAGCCAGGCAGACCTCCACCGTATGCTCCACCGTGTCCTCCGGGCGATCCACACAGTGGTGACACCCGGGGGGCGGGCCGCCCCTGCCGCCCCCACAACGCTACGCCACTGCATCTGGCTATATGAATAGGGAAAGACTAAATAAACGATTCTTTAGTCTTTCCCTATTCATATAGCCAGTCACATTTATACTCAAAACTTTCCTCACGACATTTTCCTCACTCATCCGTTTGTGAAAGGAAAAAATAAACATTTAATTGAAGCTCAGTGAAGTCCAGTAACCTATATAAAAGTTACAAAGAAAAAGATCATGCTTGCTTTTCCATCCGATTACACGATTCTACATGAAAGCTATCTTTTTAAGATACACCCTTTAATCATGACTTCCGTACAGTTAATCTTTTTTCTTTTGTAGTTCATAATCTTTTGTATACTTGAAGTAATGCGAGCTCTTTTTAAATATATGAAACGAAAAAAGTGCCTACATGATGTCTTTGGTTTTGTATTTTTGTTTTTTGCCACCGACTTCAAAAATTAAAGTGATTTTTCACATTTAAGTGTTTTTTTTGGAAGTCAGTCGTTGTTTTTGGAAAAAGTTTTATATTTTTTCCCTTTTTTGTTGTCCCCTCATACATTCGTATGCCACTAATTACTAAGCTCTTACCGTAAGACTGTGAGAATCGGTATTATTTCCACTTCCAACATTCTGAACTGGGTGAAATGGGTTAGGTTAGGTTAGCAAAACACTGCAAACTGAAAATTTCGGTAGTTGTTGTCTTTGGATCTGTATTTTAGTTTTTTGCCACCGACTTCTAAAATTAAAGCTGTTTTTCATTTTTACTATTTTTCTTTAAGTTAACTCAAAAACTAGGTACCCAAGCAAAGTTAATTTTGTATAGGACCGACGCGCAAGTTTCCTCTACCAAATGAAAAATAGAAATAAACAATCTGTGAAAATTTCAACTGTCTGCCTATTACGGTTCATGAGATACAGCCCGCTGACAGATAGATGGACGGACGGACGGAAGGAAGGACAACGGAGGCATAGTTTTAGAGTTCCGTTTGGCACCCTAACCTAACGGTTTCGGTCGGCACGGGTGTGTTAACAGTACGTGACCGGTTAATCCTAAACCGAAACCTAAAGTTAATATAAAATTAAGTCACATACTCAATTCCACACTTACACACGCAAACACACCGTCACACACACACATTCAAAAACTTACTCACATACAACACACAAGAATTTGTATAAATGCAATAAACATTTTTTTTATATTACCCTTCGGGTATCGGCTTCGGCTTCGGTAATCGGTCGAACATACATATAACCTTTCTGAAGTCGGTTAAAAAGTGTAGTTTTACTCACAATATTTTCCAAAACCATCAACCAGTGATCCAAGATTCACTTATTGTTGAAACCCTTTCATACCAAAACTACATCAAGGTTCCTTCACTGTAATCACAAAAGAAAAAAACCTCTTGCGTTCTGCACAGAAAAGAATTCTTTGTCAATACTAATTAGAGTAGTAGCCGAGCTCTTTTTGAGAAAGTTCCGAGAAAGTATACCGTTCTTACTTTATTTTGTCGCTATTTGGGTTTGAAAGGGAAGTAGGTGAAATGTAACAGTTTCAAGATGTCTTTATTAGACTGGAGTTAAAACAGTTTTGTTTTCTGTTGACAGAGTAGATTTTGTTTTGAGTGTAAAAAGTTTTTTTGAGTGAATTGCCTATGAGATGTGTTGCGAGTGTGCAGGCCTGAACCTTAATTGCGTAAGTGCTCATACACACGAGCGGTTCGCGTCAACGGCAGAGGTAACTGCAGCCACGTCTACGGCTGCCGTCGATGACTGCAGTTGCAACTGCCGTTGACGTGTGCCGCTCCTGTGTATCCGCACTACCACACTTTCTTTCACAATCCGAAGAATTTTGAAGAAAATTTATAATCCATTGCTTCATATGTTTGAAAAATTCGTTTGTTTGACTAAGGCCGCGTATTGTTTAAAAACGATCGTCGCCATCTCGTCGAAGCGGTCACTTGTCACTTTTTGTTCGGAACACCGGAAAGCGCCCTCTGTCGGTGCAAACACGTTCCAAGTTCGAACGATCGTGTATTCTCGTGTCGATCGCTTTTAATTAGAACGCAAGGTAAGGCACGTTATAAAATGGCAAGAAAATAAAAAAAGAAAATACGTTTATTTGCGGTACACATGACGAAAATAAACAGTTTGGGGGTAAACATGCGTCACATCCACGCAAAACGGCCATCGCTCAGCATAAAGCTGCGACCCTATCCGAGACAGAGCCCCAGCGCTGGTTTTCAGCGACAGCCGGCGTTGACGTTATGACGACAACCGGTGCAGCAGAGAAAAATAACAAAAAATAAAATGAATAAATAAAATACACAAGTCCTAAATGTTTATAAAAAATACAAGCAAGCAAGGTTACAGTAAGATAATTTCAACCTAAGTGAATTTTTAATTTTCTGGGAGTTGTCAAAAATGGCTAAGCAATTACGAGGTCAACGTTATTATTATTATTTTTTATTTATTATGAATTCATTTTAATAAAAAACTGGCAGTCCTGGGAACTGCCGACGGAACTGAAAATTTAAAATTGGTATTAGCGCCATCTATTTTCTATAGTAAAGCACTATGGCCCGTCGATGACACGAATCCATAAGTTTACCCCTACCAAAAATCGCTCAACTCGCCTAAAGAAGTTTTAACTTCAAAAATGAACTAACATTTTGAAACACTTTTACGAAAACTATTGAAAAAGGAGTACGTTACTGGGATAATTTGTTGACGTAGCCTTTCATAGTACATGCATGCCCAACACCTTTTCAATTTTATCGGAAGTAGATTCTTTTGTTCACGTTATTTATATAAGTTTCATAGGAAAAGTAATTCAGTATGATGGATAGAATCACCCCCTTGACGATTGCGGATGATAAAATTGGCAGCCTCTGTATGTATGGCACACCCGTTGTTGAGCGATAACTTCTACCGAGCATACGCATAATCAGCCAACAACGTTCCCACTGGGTCGCAGACCTCCTCCCTTCTTTTTTTATTCGTTGGGAAATTATCAAATAACTACTTCTGCTCTGGGCAGAGCGGGAGGGTGTATCAGACTTTTACTGACTAATACCCACCCGTGTTCCTTCCGTTGCCCGTGTGCCGGCGCCGTGATACCCCTGTCGGAAAAACTCGCAACCCTGGCAGGCATTGGCCCTTACGGAGCCCGTCAGTTGGTGCTGACATCTCTTTGAGGCGCGCGTGGAACACAACGCGCCGTCGAACCGGGCCTGGTCCTTATCAGACGGCGAGCTACCCATTGCTCACCGTCCGCAAGCCCGCGCCTACAGTGGCCGGAAGTCAGGCCCCCTCTCTGTCAGAGGGATTGGGCTGTAATCCACTACGCGAGCAAAGTGCGGAGTGGTGTGATATGTCTTCGATTTTTTGGTTCTAGGACCTACAGTTTCTTTACCATGTTCTCCTTCACCATTTAAAGAGCGGTGGTGATAAAATAAATTACACAAAGTGAAGTCCTTGCTCACGACCTTTCCACAGATACGTCGGGCCACCACTGCTTTTAATTTCTATTTATTTTTAACTGTATTATTGTATGGGTCGTTGGTTTGGTCTAGAATCCGCAAGCGCTACTGTTGAGCATGAGATCTATGCGGGTTAAGCAAAGTAGTATTGGGTTTTTCCATCTGGAATTTCTCAGTAGCAGCCCGCAGTCTAGATTTGTGCCCGGTTGATTGCAATAGGCTCGCACCGTTACATGGGACTTAAAAATTACTGGCGAAATGTGGGTGTACTGTTGGTACACCTAAAAAAATAGAGATATTAATTTAAAAATGTTATTACACAATTGACGACTTCCTTACTGATGAATCACTGAGTGATTGACATGCTAATAATCCATTTGACATTTTTTATTTTTTATTATTGATTACTGTAACCTTGTTGACATTTTTGTATTAATTTGACATTTACTGTGATTCGAAAGATTTGACATTCATTTATATGTATATATACGACGTAAATGTATTGTTATAATTTCCTAATTGTTATTTAAAATTATAATGTATTTAAATTTGTGTAAATTAAATATGATTTTTATGCCCATGTGATGGTAGAACATAGAGGAATTTCATAATAAAACATCAATGTAATAATTACCCATGTTTGCAAAGTAATAAATGATTTATGATTTATGACCTCTGCCTAACACTTCGGGAAATACAAGCGTGATGTTATGTTATGTTATTGTATCACCTTCAAACAACTCCCAACATAACAAAACTATCAATTTCTATGGACTTCCAAAGATTCCTATTAGGAAAAACTTCTTATAATAATGTAGCTGTGTTCGAATGAATGCTGTCGTTAATGAATTACTTTTATTTTCTTATCGAGCAGTGCAGGAATACGTCGAGTAAAAGAGAGTGGGGAACGCGACCACTTCAATAATTGAATGAATGTACTTCTCTGGTAACGGAGGAGTAAAGAGTTTTTCTGTAAGCAAATAAGCTTGGGTTTTTTTTATTTAAGATCTTTAATATAAAAATTAATCCCTTTTTCCCTTGGTCACACCATAACTTGCGAACGGCTGCACCAAATTTGATAATATTTTTTTGTTGTGTTCGTTATTCACAGGACAAGTTTATAGGTAGGTCTAGGTAGGTAGGTAGGTAGGGCAGGTAGGTAGGTTAGATAGGTAGGTAGGTTAGTTAGGTATGTAGGTTAGGTAGGTAGGTAGGTAGGGTAGGGTAGGTAGCCGTAGACAAGTACTTAGTGCTACCCGTGCGAAGCCGGAGCGGGTAGCTAGTCTCCATTAAAATATATAGGAATACAATATTGTACATGACACGTAAATAAAGGGCAACATCAGGTATTAAGCAGGTGTACTGCTTCACTTTTAGGAGACCACAGCATGCACAATTAAGTTAACAACTAAGCTTACAGTTTTTGAGTAGTACCACGACCTAATAATAGGTTTTTTTAATCTGCCAGCAGCATTTCGGCGTTTCACAATGAAATTATATGACGTCAGAAATGGGTACATAGATATGGGTGTCAATCAATCTACCTAGCTTTTTCCCAACTATGTTGTGGTCGGTTTCCAGTCTAACCGAATGCAGCTGAATACCAGTATTTTACATAGAGCGACTGCTTATCTGACCTCCACAACCCAGTAACTGGGTAATACGATACTCCTTGGAAAGATTCATAGTCAGACTTACAAACTTCTTCGGCTTTCGACTCGTAACGACTGTCAAAGATCCACGAATGACAGTCGGGACCAACGACTTGACGTGCTTTCCAAGGCACGGACGAGTCTCGGTATGTAAAGATGGTCACCCATCCACGGACCAATATCGGCAAGCATAACTTAACTTGATGGATCGACCCATGCAACTATTATTGTGCAACCACGAGCTCCTCAACGAGATATGGGTGTAATTTCAGGTAGAATGGAGTTTCACTATTGTATGTTATAGGTTGATGAAACATCGATCGATAACTGGGTGATACAGGTACAATCTGTAGGCACCACTTTACACGGGATAATCTTAACCTGTTTTCCAATTAATCACACAAATATCAAATTAAATAAGTATCTGATAAATAGGTGTTTTTTTTTCTCGTAATTATCTTGTTCATATGCATGGGACAGTCTAGGGAATTTATGCATCTTTCCTGTTTTTTTATACATAAGCAAGTGAACGGGTCAGCCGTCTAAAACATTGCTATAATATTCTATTAAATTACCCAGTGTCTGCTTCCCCCACTATCCTGTTGTTCACTAAGCTGCAGACAACTGCCGACGGAGAATATTCCGAGAAAGCGCTTAAAGAGCTGTAGTAGTCTTGTTTCCGTTTGTCACTAATCTGGTGTAGAAGGAATGAATATTTTCTACGCTGGGGCTTGGAAATAGAGGATTTGGAGTGGCTAGGATCGAGCTAAGTGGTTGTAATGTCCTAGCCTTATTTTATAATTGACCTACATTATTATTTTCGTTTCTTTTTAGCTATTGATGATATTTGATATTTTGCTTGTATAGAACTCCGATAGTGCGCATGTTTTTTTTTTTTTCTGTATGTCAAATTCAATTTCAATTATAACATTGTGATTGTATGTTGGATTAAAAAATTTAACATTGTAATTTTGAATGAAATTAAAATTTTGGCATTGTAATTTCAAATTAATTAAAATTTTGACATTATAATATATTTTTTTGTATTGTTTGGAAAATGGAAAAACATGTAGCCACCACATATTAATTATAAGACCTTCATACCATAGTCACGTTTTACAAAATAAATATTATCTTATCTTAACTTATCTACAAGTATGTCTGAAGCGATCAAATCTAGGTGCACAACTTCTAATAGGTCCTATGAAGAGACATAATGATTTATACTTTTTTCTCAATATTCTTTAAACAATAAGTAGGTAAGTTTGATTACAATAAATATTTACACTCCACAACAAAGGCTCTTCGAATTTAAACATTATCATTAACATCTGCTAACCCAATGCGTATAGGCACACAGCACCTGTGTGACTCACGTACGTCATAACTTGTCGGTTATGGCGGAACGTGGTAAGACTAGGATGTCGGATTTGCATACGAACGGAATTGTCGTGAGAGAGGATTTAAAGGCTCATTTACATGAGGAGAATATCTCGCCTGGAATGGGTGATTGTTGGAAGGAGATAGAAAAGTTGACTCTGGGTCTTAAAACGGGGTCTTTTCAGCAACCATCTCCTCGTAAACTCAGAAAATCTTTATAAAGTAAGTGCGTGTGTTACCAGAGGATTTAAAAAATCAATAAACTCCTTTTCTTTTTTTTTAACACACCCCTATTGCCAAGTATCACTTTTTTCAATATTATTTATAACTTCCTTACACAACATATTAACACATAATTAACATGTATACACGAAAAGAGTATTATTATTTTACACACTAGGAGGGTATGCTATATATATATGTATGGTAACTATGCATACTACTTACCTAGTAACTAACAAGCATACTTTTTAATAGCATATTATGTAATTTAGTCTTTATACATAATATATATGGAGTATTTGTTTTATGAAAATAAGTAAATAAACCATAAAAACAAGAGCTACAGGATAACCGGCTCTCAATAATCAAGTTAAAATTACAAATGATGGTAGATAGCCCTCTGCCATTCACATCTGCAATACCATGTAGGGCACGTCCACATAGAACGTGCCTCACGGTCATTGCATTACACCCGTCTCTCACCCGCAAACACAATAGGTGGTAGGACACGCGATATATAAAGCCATATTTTCAAGACCCAACAAAACACACATATTATTCACAGTAAGTGCGCTGTGTCGTTGATAAGATTTGTTGAATGAACAACATTATTCCGTCGTGGGTTCGAACCTACTTTGTGTAAATAATTTCATCAGCACTACTCTCAAAACGGTGAACGAAAACATCGTGAGGAAACCCGCATGTCCTAGAACAAAAAATTGGAAGACATGTGACATCTACCAACCTGCACTGGGCCCGCGTGGTGCATTACAGTTCAGTCCCTCTCGAAGAAAGGAAGTCTGCGTCACAGCAGTGGGAATTAAAGGCTGGTAATGATTCCGAAAAGAGGGGCCTGCATTAGTACAAAAAGGAAATGTTTTGGAAAGACAAGGAGGCCTTTGCTCTGCATTAGGACACTACAGGCTAGGTAGATACAAAGATTATATTCATATGAGTTATGTATGACTATAGAACAACAAGCTTTTAAAAATCAAGTTAAATCACAGATCACTTGGTGACTTCTGCCTATAACTGTAAGTCACGTCCACACATGGAACATGCGTTTCGGTCATTGCATTATACCCGTCGCTCAGACGCACCCACAGAGATTAGAAAGGGCAATAGGTGGTGTGACCGTCATTAATATTTGAGTAGAGGACTCCTCTATGAACAAAAGATGTTATGACAGTCAAGGTCTATGGCGTCAAAACTGTACATTGAATATTCTTGAATAAAAGTAATTGCTACGAGGTGTGGGAACCAGTCTGCTGCCGAAAATATACATAAAATACATGATTAGCATATAATGTTCCCACTGCTGGGACGCAGGCCTCCTCTTTTTGAAAGTGAGTGGGCTGTAATCTACCACGCGGGCCCAGTGCGGGTGTGTAGATGTCACATGTCTTAGAATTTTTGTTTTGGTTTTAGGACATGCCGGTTTCCTCACGATGTTTTCCTTCACCGTTTTGAGAGCAGTGGTGATGAAATTATTTACACAAAGTAAAGCGCCTGCCTGGGCTCGAACCCATGAGCTACAGCTCGTAAGTCGGGGCCGTTACCACTGGGCCATCACTGCCGAAAATATAGTTTTTAGAATTTTTGTCCGTTTGTTTGTTTGTCTTCAATAAAATCCGTTCAAGTCGTTTTAGAGCCAATCCGGCTCAAAAACAGCTTGAACGGATTTGCCTGAAATTTGGCACACAGTAACAGTATAGCTTATAACCTGGAGGAACACATATGGCACTTTTAACTGTAGTCGGTTGCCGTGGGGATATTTTCCGACATCTACGTGGGCGAAGCCGTGGGCAAAAGCTAGTCTCCAATAAGGCCAGTATAGTATCCTTTTTAAGGCATACTGCACAGCACTGTACTCAGGAGCCCTGTGGTTCACATATACCCAAAAGGCTTACAATGCTCTGTGTATCCAATATAATAACGCATTCAGGGTATTGTTGCGATTGCCGCGCTTTTGTAGTGCCTCGGCAATGTTTGCAGACGCACATACTGACGGCTTTGATGCACTGTGGCGTAAGAAATCTGCCTCGCTACTCCACAGGCTGCGTGGCCTAACACTATCCTGCAATCAATAGTCTCCCGGGCAGACAGTTCGCTAGTGTGGGCGCTTGCAAACCGGACCCGTTCTGTTTTAGTTATTAAGAGGAAATGCGGGTGGTCTTTTCTCCATAGGAACGCTCTCGCCTATTTTCTTTCTGGTTTATGATCTTAAAGCAATGATTTTTTACAGTAAAATAAATATCCACTACATGTATGTCCCTATGTTTTCCTTTCTGATGATGCATTAACTTTGTAAGCACTAGAACCCTCAAAAAATGCTCAAAATTGCCTATTTAGACCGCTGTCTACAGAGGTCTAGTGTACTCGTACAAATTGAACAACTATTTATGAAAAAGAAAAACATAGGGACACAGTATATATTCTACTTATTCACTTAATGAAATATCTTTTCAATTGGTCCAATATTGGAGGAGGATATAGGCGAGAGCCAAACCTCGAATTATGACTTTTTACTTAGGTTATTCAGTCGGATCTGCGGCTATCCTTAACGCACGAATAGGGGCCGACCGCCGAGCGCTCGCGACAGCGACAGTTTCTTCAAATACCTAATTTTCAAAAGTACCTCCGACCGCATTTCCTCATAAGTACTAACATAGGCATTTTGTTACTAACACTATAGACCATTGTAGTCTGAATAAATACAGATAAATAAATATGTAGGGCGTCCCTTTCCCGTCGCGGCGTTCTTTTGAGACCGTTCACAAAAAATACAAATCTAATTATTACTGATCTCCCACGTCTCTTGAAATAAGACTTTAATACACAAAAACAAATACTAAGTACCATTACGATTTCTATATTACATAAAAGCTTCTACCTACAATTTTATTGTTGGAAGTAATGTAAGAAAAACAGATTTTTATCTGATTATCTTTACGACTCGTTCGAATCGAATGAGGATGAAAACATTACGCTTTTTATTGGCGCGGTCGGGAAAAGGTGATTTGTAGTTGTAGGAGTTACCTTTGGAAGACACCTTGATTTCATACTACGAGTTTTTATTTATTTTATTTGACCATTTATGTACACATAAAGGGTATATTTCTCAATTAATCTCTTCCAGCATAACTGCGATACGAAAGAGGATAAAAAGAAATGTATATTTTGCATAACAATGACATATTAAATTTCTAACAAGCTGATTAATTAGAGGTCAAAAAGTATTCTTTATTATTAGTTTATTACTAAAATGCTTGAGAAGAGGAGCTCGTGGCTAAGTAACAACAGCCGCACGGGTCGATCCATCAGGTTAAGCTACGCTTGCCGGGGTTGGTCAGTGGATGGGTGACCATCTTTACATACCGAGAATCCTCCGTGCCTCGGAAAGCACGTTACGCCGTTGGTCCCGGCTGTCATTCGTGGATCTTTGATAGTCGTTACGAGTCGTCAGAAGCCCGTAAGTCTGACACCAGTCTTACCAAGGGGTATCGTATTACCCAGTTACTGGGTTGGGGAGGTCACATAGGCAGTCGCTCCATGTAAAATACTGGTATTTAGCTGCATCCGGTTAGACTGGAAGCCGACCTCAACATAGTTGGGAAAAGGCTAGGCAGACAAAAAAATGCTTGGGAAGTGAAATGATATAAATGCCTACGTGGAGCAAATTATTTTGTTAATTTTACAGTTAGCTATCTCATCTGTACAAGCCTCGCTTAAGTTGTATCGGTTTTTAAATGATTTAATAAAACTTCTCACTTTTCGTATTAACTCCGGCATTCCGAACTTCCGAGTACGCGGTATCGCATCAGACCGCTACGCAGCTAATACGAACAACTTCTTCGTAGCAAAGTGCTACGCACGTAGCGCTACGCCTACGGACCTACGTGCGTAGGCGCGCTACTGTCGCGCCTACGCGTACGAAATTGCTTTGTGGATGTGAGACGAATGTAGGCCACGCATTCGTTGACTCCGTTTATCAATTTAGATATGGATTAATATTATGATATTGTAAAAATTGGAACAAACGAATTGAAATAGAGAGTTGAAGGTTATATAAGCCACTAAAAATATACGTCCAGCGCACCCTTTAGAGAGTCTTATAATATGACATGTATTTATATAATGTTCATTGGAGTTATAATATTGTATTAAGCCTTTTTATGTTTAAGGCATAAGGATATTGTTAAGGGCTTTCGGTGAAATAAAGTTTTATTTTTTATTTAATATTAAAACACTAACCAAGCCAAACTGCAGTGTAGTATATCGGCAGTTAACGTGTGCGTGTTATTTTCTGGAATATTTATTTACTGACTAAAATTTAATACTTAAGTCGAAAAAATACTGTACAGAGGCGAGGCATTTTGTATCAGCCAAACTTACATTGCAAAATTCTCAAAAAAATACAAATGACTCGGTTTAAGCTTTTTAGGGTTCCGTACCTCAAAAGGAAAAGACCGAACCCATAGAGGAACCCTCGTGTGTCTGTCTGGCTGGCTGGCTGTCCGTCTGTCACAGCCAATTTGCTATGAATCTACTGGGCTAATTCTGTTGAAATTTGGTACACAAATGAATTTTTGTGACCAAAACACGGACGTGTAACGTAAATAAATGAAAATTGAATACGGAGGTCACTTTTCGGGGGTAACCATTTTAAAAAAACCGTTTTGCACACTGGACCGTTTGACGTATCGAATGAAAGGTCTTCTTGTGATTAATAATAATATTTTTTTAAATAATTATATAATAAATACTTTAAAGATATTTATGATAATTGACAATGGTCCATTTTCATCAATTTGTTGCAGTACTTCATCCGTATTCAGTTGTAGTTCACCAGTAGTTTCGGAGATAAGGGATAAAGGAATGCCCCTTATGTCCAAAACTACTGAGCCTAAAATTATGAACAAATACAGAAGATGATTCTTAACTCATAGATTACAGGAAAACCGTTACGAAGTCTAAGGTCTTAAAATAACATGCTAAATCTTTCAATATTGTCCGTACAAACTTACATTTGCAGTTGGAATGTATGAGAGAACATGGTTTTCAACTACAACGGTAAGTTTGTTCTTGAGGTAAATTCATCCCAACTACGGAGCCCTTCATTGTGCGTGGTCGGACACACTTGGCCGGTTTTTTTGTTCCTATTTGCTATAATCTGGACGTATTTTAGTTGTACGTCTTTTTGACATCATTCTCACATAATTATGATTATAAATTCAACATTAATGATGTAACTAATATTTTTGCTATAATATAATTTAAAAGAGTGTCCATGGAGTTTCTTGCCCCTTCATAGGTATTTACTACGTTCTGGAATGGGCAATAAGCTTCATATTTTCGACTCCTTGATAATTCAAAAATACCTATAAATGGTTTAATTATTCATTTATTTATTTATAGTTAATTAAAACGGCACAACACCAATTGCATTAATTATCATAGAAATATAGAAAGATTAATATTGACAATTATATAATTTAATTAAACTAACATGGAACAGTGGACTCCCTTACATACTGTCTCTCACAGAACACCAGACATATACGTATAATTTTATTCCATTCATCCGCAAACACATCACATTCAGGGTTGGCAGTCAGAAGGGCGTTGAGCATCTTCAAAGTACGACACACTGGAGATTCAGCTCTGGCGACAGTTTTGGATGACGATTGCGCAAATAGATTACGCCGGCGGCGGGGACGGTGTCCGATGTATTTCTCGGGCACAAATAGTCGGCAAAAAAGGCCATGGAGGTCTGGGCAGTCTATACGTCCCCGTAAGGTTTTACAGGCTACCGTGAGCTGATCAAGGCCTCTTCTAACCTCCAACGAATTAAAGCCCAACATCCCTAAAAGAAAGTTGGTAGGGTACATATAGGGAAAGAAATGATATATAACTCTATAACTATAACCTCTGGAAGAGGCATCTTAGAAAGGTTTTCTGTACCTTTAATTAAATTGTGAAGAGTAAATTTACCCTGCAGTGTGTCAATTACAGGCTCACAGTCTGTTGTAGTTGGATTTTCAGCATTTCATTTCCTTTTCTTCACATGCTGGCAGTATTGGAAGAAATTACCACCTTTATTTCCACCAATTTCACAATTTGCCGAACACCAGTAAGCCATGTAAACCCACACAATTATGTATAAAACCTATTTGTGTGTGAAAGCGGATCGGAACAGCACTGTCGGAGCCGTATGTGATAAGCTTGAGTTTATGCATTATGTATTAGATTGACTGTATTATTGTATGTGGTTAGGGAAACTATGGAGGGTGGCACATTTGGGGCGAATTTTACTTATGCGAATGTATTTTTTGGACTGCTGGGTCAGATGTTTTTGGAATGAAAAACATAAGATTAAATGAAATTGCGGAAGTATTAGAAAAAGTCGGAGGTATTCTCCAAAACTACTCGTCCAATATCAAAAATTATTTCACTGATAGAAAACTACTCTATTGCCGAGTACCATAGGATGTTTTATGTTAAAACAAACGGACGAATGCGCGGGCAGAAGCTAGTAAGAAAATAAAACATATAAATGTGTTCAATTTCAGGCTTTTAAAGAAAATATCAAATTAAAATATTCAGTAGTGTGAGAAAAAATAATAATAATAGAGTTGCTAATGAAAACCCAATTCTAAAAGCAGGCACACATTGACGACTCGGATATTTTTTAAGTTTTAATTCAGAACTTTGTTAGACCTTTTAGCCCAGATGTAACTACGATTTTTTTATATATTGTTAGGTCCCCTTTTTTTTTTTTTTGAGGGTGGGAAATTATCAAATAACTTCTCCCGCTCTGGGCGGAGCGGGAGGGCGTGTCAGATTTTTACTGACTAAAACCCACCCGTGTTCCTTCCGTTGCTTGTGTGCCGGGGCCGCGATATCCCTTTCGGACAAACCCGCAACCCCAGCAGGCATTGGTCCTTACGGACCCCGCCAGTTGGTGCTGACATCTCTTTGAGACGCGCGTGGAACACAACGCGCCGTCGACCCGAGCCTGGTCCTTATCGGACGGCAAGCTACCCATTGCTCACCGTCCGCAAGCCCGCGCCTACGGGGGCCGGAAGTCGGCTCGTGACTCCCGACACCCGGGGCGGCTCCTGCGGCGACTAGGGACGCGAGGGCATGCAGCTTGCATCTCCCTCGCGCGCTCCGCCTCCTCCTTCGCGAGCATAACTGCTTCGCAGAAGGAGGTGATGGCCTCCCATGCACTCTCGCTCCGAACCATGGCCTGAACCAGGGCCGGACGCGAGAGATCGCCACCGCCGATCGCCTCCGTGAGGACACGGCGGTGCTCCACCCAAGCAGGGCAGACCTCCACCGTATGCTCCACCGTGTCCTCCGGGCGATCCACACAGTGGTGACACCCGGGCGTTTCCTCCCGCCTTATACGGAACAGGAACCTCCCGAAACAGCCGTGTCCGGTGAGGACTTGCGTTAGGCGGAAAGTGAGGACGCCGTGGCGCCTCTCTAGCCACTCCTCAAAGAGGGGACTTATCGCCACAATTGTGGCGTGCCCAATTGTTAGGTCCCCTGAGAGTAGTTTATATCCAAGTTTGCAACACTGAAAACCTTGTACTCCCATGGTGCTTGAAAACCTATAAAAATCTGGCACTTGTTTCAGTTTTTTTGAAAAATATACCTTAAAGACGCGTTTTTTGGTATATTTGTTTCATATTTTTGTGGAGCAAGCTTGATGCAATATGAGCTCAACCGAAGCACTCTAGTTCTATTAGCGGCGAAGATACAGCTAGTCAACCGATCAATCTATTCCAACAAGTGATTATCACGTACCGGCTGAACTAATGATCCTAGAGAAAGTGTTAGTAGTGTGTAGTTCTTGTAATGCTGTAGTTGAGTAGAAGGAAGATTACGTGCGCTAGCGCATTCTCTCTTTAGTGAACAAGGACAAGTGATACGGTGCTAGCTCATACGCAAAATGCTGCTTCAATTGTTCATCTGATTATTATTTTTTCCTCACAGACCCTCTGGAATATGGTAAACGGATCAACATCAACTCTCTTGTTAAACACATTCTCCTACAGGTAAAACTGTATTTTGATTACAAAAAGATTTTTCTTCTTTTATTTATTTTTGCACCTCCGCTAAGATGGCCTCTCTTCTTTTCATGTGGTTAGTGACTAACCCGGTGTCAGAGTTTTAAAGCCGCCCATTGGCATCTGACTTGGCTTCATATGCCGTCGAGAAATATCTCTCAGGCATGCTGGTTTCCTCACGATGTTTTCCTTCACCGTTTTTAAAGTAAGTGATAATTATATAATACCCACATGAATCCGAAGAGTCAGGCCTTGGGTTCGAACTTGAGACCTATGACTTGGCAGTCCGATGGTCACACCACTACTACATGGCCTCTGTTACATCCCTAGTACATTCTACCACCCAAACTTCAGTAGTACAGCACCTATTCTTACAGAAGCCTTTAAAAGTATCTCAGTAATCCGCACATTACCACAGGATATATTGCAAGGGTGTGCTCGCGATCGATTACTGGTGGCAGAACGTGAAGATGCGCCGAAGTTCGGTTTATTAGTTACAGGGGTGGTACTCAGTGGAAGGGAAGCAAGAAGAAATTTATTTCTAGACATTTTCCAGAGACGGTTTTGAGTTTTGGGTTAATTTGTGTGATTCATTGTTATTGTTTTAGCAAACAATTTATAAAACTTAAGCTTGAGGTTTGATAATGAAAGCCTAATAATATATTTTTTTGTTGAATACTGTGTTGATTTATTTTATTTTTATTTGATTGTTAAAGGAAACAATACTTCCCAGAATTACTGTTCTTTAATTATTAGGATACTAAGTTGGTTTTACAGAAACTGATTTTTTTTTCGCAAAAGATTACAAACGAATCTACCATCAATTTACTGGATTGCTATATTATTATTATAATAGTTTAGTAAATGTGTCAAACGTTTGTAGGCATAATCGTTACGTTTACGTTTTCGATTGTAATATAGACTAATTTTACTAAACTCACATTTTTCAAAACGCTTGTCATTTCGCACACACCCTACCAGCAACCACAGTAAACACAATAAAACACCACTGATGATTTATAATACATCAGTTGTATGAGAAAGTATAGCATCTCTCTCACACGCACATATTATCTAACCTGTGAAATTCAAAACCCTTTCATTTGACTCCGCCATGACCATGCAAAAACGGAGCGATGACTAGGTAAAGTGAACAAAACCAGCAACGTGACTTCTATTCTCTGCAATCCTTACTAATATTAAAAATGCGAAAGTGAGTTTGTTACGCTTTCACGCAAAACCGGCTGAATGGATTTGGATAAAATTGGACACATGGGTAGACCATGACCTGGGTACATGACATGGCCTGGAGGACATAGGATACTTTTGATACCGATATTCTAATGGAATCGAGACTTATGCGGGTGAAACGGGGCGCAGCTGGTAGAATTTAATAGACACAGTCACTAGCCACACAAAACCATGCTTCTATTCCCCGAATGAGTAGGCAAAGATGTACATCTTTGCCTACTCATTCGGGGAACTACTACATCACTACATCATCTACTACTACATCTTTAATTACTACAACACCCTCATTTTACCAGATTTGACAGCCCTATGTAATAGGCAACGGGCCTAATTGCCTCCAATTCTTTATGATAATGTAGCTGTTGCCTGCGGTTTTGCTCGCGTGGACGTTGAAAATTATCCCACGGAAAAGTATTACCGGTATAGAATTCAAAATTCAAAAGTCATTTCAAACTAGGCTAACAATCAGCACTTTTCGAACGTCAAAATTGCATAAGATAGTTCCCCAAAACGCCCACCCTTCACCTAAACTATCCTATGTCCTAACCAAAATCATGGTCGACCATGGTCAACCCATTTTGGGTGGCGTGAAAGGTTGAAACTCGATTAGAATGGAAAGTGTTTTCAACACAATACAAATCAGACAAAATAACAATAATATCTAACATCTAATATCTAACTTATAAACACTTACGCAGCTTTGACTATCATATAGGTAAGTTTTTAGGGTTTTTGTATAGGCTCAAGGCATTAATTAGGTCGTTAGCCGTTACGACAATCGGCTATAGCCGGGCTTATAGCCTGTGTCTCGGCAACCTCTGCTTGGTCAGGATATTTCGTTTTATTTGGATTCCTGGCTTGTATTTAGCACTGAGTCATGCAAGATGATGGCATCGATTGGGAATTAACACTCAGTTTTTTTAAAGATTAATAAAGTTTTAAATAATGAATGCTGTTTTGAAATTTTATAATAGTAAGGTGTTATTGGTTGGCCGAAAAAATAACAGCCAATAAAATCAGTTGATGCAATATTTAACAAGAATATATTTTATATATATTTCTCACTTTTTAAAAACAGACTTTCAATTTACCGGATTTTTATAGCAATCTTTTGTGTTTGCATTGAAGCAAATGATACCTAATTAGAATTTGTAAAATGACCAACCTCACTTTTAATGATTGATTTATTAAGGAACTAGCGACCAGCCTCTACTTCGCACGATTTTTATGACTTGACAAAATAAGTAGTAAGTATATAAATTGTCTAAATGATGGTGACACTCGCATCAAAATCCGTTGCATATTTTAGAAGACAATACGGTTGGACTTCTCTTTCGTAATATTTATAGAATGGATATGGATTGCCACTGGGGCACACTATCTATGGAGGATCGTCTCCCGCTGAATAAATGCTACCTCAGTTTCTGGCTATCATAACATTTATTTATAACAACAATAGGAATCGATGCTCCCAGACAAATATTTCACTACTCTAACGATCAGACATAAAAAAAACAAAACACAATCACCCGAAGTCACCTCTCGCATAAAGGCTTGTGCAGACCAGCGCGACTTGTCGCGCGACGCGTCACGAACAATACAATTTCTAAGAAACCTTCACAGTATAACAATAATCGGTGTCGCGTCGCGCGACAAGTCGCGCTGGTCTGCACAAGCTTTAACGCCATCCATTTCTCGGTAATAATAAAGAAGAGCCCATTTCGACTTAGATTTATATAGCTGTGCCTTTTTGTGGGCCCACTATGTTTGTTATCCAATAAGAGGGTAGGTTTCACTAATATATCGGGAAGTTGTAATAGTGGATAGTTGGTGATATTACTTGATGGGAAAAAGAGATTAAATATCAGTCACAAAGGCAAAGTTTTCATAACATAGTGGCCTACCCGGTTTTGAAAATACAATTGTAATTTTATTTCAATGCTTAGAAAACTGAAGTTGAAAAGAAAGGCGCAATATTCCCATTGCTTCCCGGTAAAAAACAAACATTATTTGAGATTTTTTTGTAACTGACACAAGGGTTTCTCTTATTACTATAGTGAGCGCGTTGACAAAAAAAATTATCACACAAATACCCGACTATCTATTTACCATACCAAATACTTGATCCATACGGGAACGGAACTAATAGAAATGACCAAGATATTCAAGTTTCTTGGTAAACGGACCAGTATTTGACGTTTAAGACGCCGATATAATTATGCCAGTGACCTTGAGTAGTTAGCTTGCGTGTTCTATACTGAACTCACGCAACGCGTCGTACGTCCAGCCAGTAATAGGACTCGCCCATCAAGGAGCGCTGTCCCAAATTAGACGCAGTATTAATTTATTATACATAAAATAAAGGGTATTTTAGTAAAAACACGTATACTAGAAGATCAATAATTAAATTATCTTTAAAATGGTGATAGTTTCAGAAAAATACGCTTGATAGATTTTGCGTGATTCTCAGTTTTTTATCCGCGTTAAACAAAACTTTAAAAATTAATTTAACTATGTACTATAAACATAATATTATACAATCATATATTAAGTTATTAAAAAAATGCTTTAATTTAACATATTTTTTTTCCAAATCATTAACACTACTCGTTTAAACGTTATCGTATTTAAATCAGTAAAATTCGACCTAAGACCCCGCTAAGCGTGGGTTTTATAGTCAGTGTTGATCACTATGGAAGTTTGTTGACTACACGGCCGCACTATAGCACGGCGCCGTCGCCGTTTGCCATAGAACCGTGTCATATACAAGCTCACACGATTATTCTGTACCGTAAAAAAACCAAGCCGTATACAATGGGCCAGAATAAAAAAACACAATCGCCTACCTTCCAATCACAAACATATTTCATTTATATTTTCATAGTACCGAACTCAGACCAAACAAAAAATTAAGACAGAGCGCTGCGAACAATAAATTCAAATTCAAATTCAAAAGTCATTTATTCAAAATAGGCTGAGAATCAGCACTTTTCAAACGTCAAAATTACATAAGACAGTCCCCCAAAAACGCAATACAGTGAAGCATGCCTAAAACTACACCTCCGCTCTGTGCATACACGCTCACACGCACACATTTACAATGACACTACAATCAAACTACACGAAACGTTTTTCACTTCACTGTTGACAATGATTTGGTCTGAGGACCTGATGTAAGCTGTTGAAAGTAATAACAAGCTTCTGCCTCAAAAATATAAATTATTCGTGACATAGCCTTATTCAGTATTTATTAGAAAGAAGGATAACACACCATTTTTTGTTTTTTTTGTGGGTGGGAAATTATCAAATAAATTCTCTCGCTCTGGCCGGAGCGAGAGGGCGTGTCAGACTCTTAATGACTACAACCCACCCGTGTTCCTTCAGTTGCCTGTACGTTGCCAGGGGCCACGGTATCCCTTTCGGACTTTCCCGCGGCCCCAGCAGGCATCGGTCCTAGCGGACCCTTTCCGTTGTGCTGACATCTCTTTGAGGCGCGACCCGGGCCTGGTCCTTATCGGTCGGCGAGCTACCCATTGCTTACCGTCCAGGATAACACACCCTAAAGAATCAATTAAGTCTACCTCCATCAACCAATAGCCAAAAGCAATATGACAGGCAGGAAAATCTCCAGAACGACATAAAACGGTCAGAATAAGAAATAATTTCTGTACACAAACACATTGTAAGAAGGAGTCATTTTCCGTAGGTACATTCGTCTTTTTCCAACAGGAAAGATTGCTTGTTCACGTGTCAAACATTATAATGAACGCTTCAGAAGACAGTTAGGCTGGTTTTCCACCAATGACAAGCGAGGAAGCTATTATATCGACCAATGAGTGTGCTTCATTTTCGAACCTTCGCTCAGCGCACCTTTTTACAAAGAGATGCAAGCGGTGATAAATAGTGTTATCCTCATAATAGATATAATTTCGAAATTCGAACGGTGTCGAGGTGCAAATGCGAGATCATTTACTTTTAAAACAAATGAGTTCGCTTTCGAATTGTTTGTGGTCACTTAAGGTTTGAAGTGAACTCTGAGACTACCCACTGACTGAACTTTACTTTATTAGACACTCACTTTGCTGCAATGCTAAACTGAGGAGGTTCTTTTCAAAACTTGATTTTTCCACTTATTTATTTTTTCGGAATTTTAGAAAATAGGTTTTTAGGAATGAATTTCGAAGTAAATTAAACTACTTTTGAAGACATCATGCGCTTTATTTATTTTTCTGCTTGATTAATCACTTTTTGACAAACTTTTGTTTTCGCTGCATGTAAATTTCAATGTTACCAACCAAAAAACATAAGAATGTGTGCTATCGAAAGTGGAATAATCAAGTTTTGAAAAGAACCTCCTCAACTACGGTGAAATTCATACAAATCGTTTTACAGCTTAGCTTCGCTTCACATTACTAGTGGATATCTAGCCTAAAGTCCTGTCAATGTATCTTTTACGAACACAAATATTGTAATTTTATTAGAAAAATCTGAAATTGATTTTTGCCACCTTCGTCACAATAACATGTCAATCTGTAAGACAGTTGACTGTGGGGGCTAGAAGCCATAAGTTTGATAACCTTTACTTTACCTTTTCACAATTATTTAGTAATTTTATATTACATGGGACTTCAACATAACAGGCGAAATATGGGTGTAAGGTACACCTCTGCCTGACCCTTCGGGGAAATACAGGCGCGTTAGGCCTGATTGTTTTTCCACTTAGTAGTTTTGAAGGTTAAATTAAAGGGAAAAATCCGTTTAGAGTTCGGAAATTATCTCACGGGAACGTACTATCGGGATAAAAGTATATTCAAGTCCTAACCCAGGTCATGGTCTACCTATGTGCCAAATTTTATCGAAATCCGTTCAGCTGTTAAGATGGAAAAAGGTAACAGACAGACACAGTTACTTTCGCATTTAAGTATAATATTAAGTATGAATATGGATATAATCATTGAGGCTTCAAGTCACGAGTGATAAGGCTTCTAGGTACATAAGTTTGCACCAGCGGTTACCTTCTTATGAGATAGTAGTCAAACGCGATGCTATCAACCTACCAACAAAAATCTAAATTAAAATATTTTATACATACTACATACAAATAAATAAAATTGAAGTGTATGTTTGTAATTTCAAAATAAAAGCTTTTTACTTAATGCATAATATGAAAATATGTTCGGTATATGTATGTACTGTAACAAAAATATTTTATTTTTTATTTCTGGCCGTCTGTCTGTCTGTCCGAAAGTTCCGTCAAAATCGTTCCAGCCGGAATCGACCGATTTTGACGGGACTTTCGCTGGCAGATAGCTGATGTTTATAAGGAGTAACTAAACGAATTAGGGCATAAGGGTCCACGTCGACGAAGCCGCGTGCTGCAGCTATTTCACGTAAACCTACAAGGGCACTTATGAAACGTCAGAAGCTAGGTGCACGGTTCCAATAAGTTATTTCCTATGGAGAAGAGCCGGTAAGAAACTCCACGGGAAGTCTTTTAAAAAAAAATCGGCTTTTACAACATTTCTAAATAACTGTGTTAATATGTATGGGAGGACAGTATAAAACCCCTGTATCTCCCAAAGAGGTACGTAGGCAGAGCCTCTTATCGCCAATTATGTTTAACACTTTCGACTCCACCCATTTTTCATAGAGCGCATACGCCATGCCGCCGTACAAATTGCAAGTTGACTCCAAGAGGGTCACCGGCATTAGGTTTGAAATCTTGTAAAAATATACAACTGATTTTATATTCACAGTTTATAATGCCGAATTTGCTAAGAAAAACCTACATTTGAAATAAACCCTCCGCGAGGGCTCCCGGCATCCCACATGCGCCTTGAGTGAACCCTCCAGGAGGGCTCCCGGCACCGAACGTGTTAATTCCCCTGTAAAAGGGACGAGCCCTTTGGAATGAAATGGACACCAATCCAGACTTTGAGCTGATACTAAATAATTTTTCAAGGAACAACCTATGCTCGGCCTGGAAATCAAATTAGCAAAACTCCTCTCATAAGCCCCACCAATTTTAAATTAATTATTATTAACAAAAGGAAACCTGACACAGCTTAAAACAACATCTGTCACCATCCACCATCGGCATACGAAAACAATTGAACACGATTTAAAATAAATTATAAATCCCATTCAAACAGAAATATTGTTCCAAACTGCTGAAAATACTTTTAGAACTAAAATAAAGTGCTTTTAAACATAAAATGCAGTACTTTAAAAGTTAAAATTGAGAGGATTGTGCCTCTATACTTCGCGACGAAGTAGCCATTCAAAAGTGGGCACTTCCAAACTTTAGCATTCCTGAAATACAATTATTTATGAAAGAATTTTTGAGCAAGTTGCAAGTGACTTTTGACAACCTTGCAGGTCTTTACGAAGCACAGTGTAAAAAAAACAGTACTACAAGTTCATTCGTGTGTTTTAGATAAATGATTTCATTACAGATTTATACAAACACTTTTACAAGTCAATAATATTTTAAAAACTAGATGGGGTTGGTGTTTCATATCTGTCTACTCTAAGAAGAAACACCAAAACAAACTCAGAGGTCACATTCTCTTTTAAAGTCCAGACATAATCTTGGTTAGATTATGTGATTTCCATGTAGTTGAATATAAAGTCTTTTGAATGTATTTTTTTATTTACCGTTACATACCGACGATTAAGACTGAATTATGTTCTTTTACTCTAGTTTTACGGCCACAGAAAAAACAAGAATGTTTTTTGTGGCACTAATATTGATTTTGACAGGACAAAAACCGGTCACGCCTATAATCCCCAAATGGATAGACATTAAGCCTTATGTAAAAGGGACAGCCTATTACAGTTTATTGGTCTCAATTCCGGACACAACCTAGTTCAAAGATTCGATGCCGTTCGAAAATCACTTTTTAATTTTATTAATATCTCACTGCAGTGTCAGACTGTGTCCTTTTAAATTATGCATCCGAGCCAGCTGTTGGAAGAGCTGTCCATTTATTTTTAAATATTATATTGTTTGCTCATTGACACGCCAACGCGATTTACCAAAATAATTTTACCAATTCATAAAGGAATGCTTTTGTAAGTCAGCGGTAAATTTTACCCTTTGTAATGTGTCACAGTGTAACAATATCAGTTGGATCAGGAGCAATCGTAAAGATCAAATCACATCTGTCTGTGTCGTCGTCTGTCATTTTTGACGTTATCAATGAAAGATCTTTCGGTGTAACTGTCTCGGGAGGCGTCCATTCGGAAACTGATAAATGTTACTAACTGAATAATATTTTTGTTTTTACTGGTTTTCTTGTGAATGAAATGTGATTTATCGGAATTTACGTCTAAGCACGCGATTAAAAGGGCTCATCCACGTTCCCATCTGAAAGTGTTATTGCCAGTAAAACGACTGGCACATGAAACTTTTTTAATTAAGAAATTCATTATGGTGTAAAACAGGTCATCCAGTTTTCATCTGGTGGTGTCAGTTAAAAATAACATACTAAAAGCTGTTTAATTCCAGTAAAGTTACCTAGAACTGGTGGCTTTTTAAATTATCAATATTTTTTCTGTGAATCCACACGGTTTCTGAATTGAAAATTTGAAGTTGGGGACTTGTCAAACTCTTAGGTAAGGTGTAACAAAAACCGTAAATAAAATAACTTTCGCGGGCTTAATTGAAGCGTGTTTACCTATGAAGATGTTTCGTTGCAAATGCCTAAACTCCAATTGTGTAAGACAATCTCTTTCACAGTCCGAAGGATTTTGAAAGAAATTCATAATCCTTCCCTTCATGAAAAATTTTACAACGTAAATAATGCTATGAATGTTGTAGAATTGTCAATAAAAGACGTTGCAATTGTTAGTGTGTTACACAACTACCCCGCTGGTTTTCATAGACTGCGTTTACACTCATAATCTATACATATAAAATGCTTTGTCCTGAATGACTGCCTGACGGATCAACGCACAGCCTAAACCGCTGATCGTAGAGACCGGAAACTTAGAGGGTGTGTTTTTTGTATGACGAAGGCATCCGATAAGAAAGGATTTTCCAAAATTCTACCTCTAAGGGGGTGAAAAAGGGGGGCAAAGTTTGTATGGGACAACGTGATTCCTTGGTCCAATCTACTTAAAATTTTGCATAAACATTCTTTAACAGAATTGATGGAAGACGTGTTTCGTATTTTATTGAAATTCATCCCCTACTGGGGTTAAATAGTGGTAGAAAGTTATTTTGGGAGTGATTTGCTTCGAAGTTGATATCAATACTCCTTAGTGCTTTTGATTTAAATGACATTTTATTTTGACACATGTTTGAAAACTCAATCCAACTTTATTAAAAAAAGGTGTTCAACCTTTTTTTAATAAAGTTGGATTGAGTTTTCAAACATGTGTCAAAATAAAATGTGAAACATGTGTCACATAAAAGCTTGGTGCAATGCAAATACTCTTTAAAATTGGAATGTCTCGAAAGTCGCCGTACTATATTAGTACCGCATTTGAGGGTTTCTAAGCTTTACAGAGGTCTGTATTTATTCCTAGGATTCCCCTTACACCATCAAATTACCCCTTCGAATTCAAGAGAGTGCAGGTTCCCATCAAAGTCTGCTTCGCAACGAACATAAAAAAGGTCAAGGTCAAACTCTTAAGGTAGCGGGAGTAGACTTGAGGGAAAGCTGCTTCTCCCACTGCCAGTTGTATGTGGCATGCTCCAGAGTAACCTGGTGATTCTAGCACCCGAAGGAAAAACAAAAATATTGTTTACAAAGAAATACTGCGGTAGGTGTAGTATATCGATTTCGTTGTAAAAAGATAATACCCCCGTGTAAGTTTCATCAGATCAAAGACCGAGCTTCATGTTCATAAAATATAACAAAATATTGTTTTATTTCATCCTTATTTAACCTTTAAATCCCTACACTATAATAAAGATTGTTATATAAGTATTCAAACATTTTAACATAATAATTTATATGTTATAATAAAACTAATAACGTAAAAAACCAATAAAAAAATCCTATTAGAACCATTTTCGACTTCTATGCGGACAAAATCGCGGGCAAAGGCTAGTTTATTATAAAGTTGTTCATCTTGTTTTCAATACATAGTATAATTAGTCAATAATATTCCCACTGCTGGAACACAGGCCTCCTCTTTCTGTGAAAGGAAGTGGGCCACAATCCACTTCGCGGGCCCAGTGCCGATTGGTGGATGTTAGAATTTTAGTTCTTGGACATGCCGGTTTTCTCACGATGTTTTTCTTCACCGTTTTGACGATTTTTGAGGAAGAATTGACGGAATCACCTTAATTGATTGCTAAAATAGAGTTTGACAAGTTTTCAACTGCAAAATTTTGTTGGCAATTCCTGCTGATCTATTTCATAAAAACCTCACGGTCAAAACTTAGGCGAAGTGAGCAGTGGCAATCTCTAGCATCACAGGTAGATAAACGGGTCACATGAAGCTCACTTCACTTAAGCTTTGGCGGCGAGATTTTTACAGAATAGTCTGGCAGGTGAAGTCAGAACCTGGGTTATGGAGGTCAGATAGTCGCTCCATGTAAAATACTGGTATTCAGCTGCATCCGGTTAGACTGGAATAGTTGGGAAAAGATTACATTTGACTACAGACTTTGATTACAGATGACAGACGATGATGATGAGACCGGCTGGTGTATATTACTTAAATAATCTCAATAGTACTAACAGTCTAGAACCAATTTTACTTGTCCTACTGTAAAATGGTGGCCTGTATCATCTGAATTATGGTACTTTGTCGGTACAAGCGTCAACAAACAGACAGCAGCCGTCGATTTATTTTTAAAATCATTGGCTCGTGTTTTCACGCAAACTCAATTCCGGGGGAAATAACTTTGTGTTTTTAATGGACTTTTTATTTACTTTTCACGTTTGTAACAATGTTTCTCTTTATGGTAGATTGCTGGATTTTCTGTGAATTTCAGAAGTGATGAAGGTATTATTTAATGTGGGTAGGTAATGGAAATTAAATTATTTTTTTTGCAAGAATTGTAGTACATTACACTTGGTGGGTTATTTAACAGTTTCAGTTTAAAACAATTCACTAAAACTAGCATGCAAAATTACATGAATTAAAGAAAATAAATCATGTTAAAAAAATTGGAACATACATTGCGTCTTTCCATTCTATACAAGGCCAGAACGCAGCCATAAGAAACTGATCGCGTATAGTTTGGAAATCACTTTTTTACTAAGGTCTTCCAATCTATACAAGAGTAGTACACTAATACTCGCGTATACTTCGTATTGATTTAATTAACTACCTTATTCCAAAATATACAGTGCCAGTACGCATACGGACTAATCGTGTATAGATTGCGACAAATTGTGAACTGGTATTCAATTTGTTTGCGGCGTAATGCTTCTTGCGCTAAATAGCCTGCCTGGGTGGGAGCAACTTAGAAGTAGCGCTCGCCGGCTGCTGCTGCGGCACCGCTCACAACGTTCGGTCGGCTCGCGCGGGGTTGGTCACAGTTCTAACATAACCTAACCCATTTATCCCGTTATCTGTTAGCTGTTCCATTTCACCCATTTCAATTTTATATTATTTTTTAATTTACATATATTATTAAAACCCATGTCAAGCGTAAGTGATTTAGTATAGTTTGGAACCAGGACGCGCGCGTCCACGTTACCAACTATACACAAGCAGTACGCAAAATTCGTGTATACATTGTAATCACAAATTGGCATTACAATGTATACGCGAGCAGTTTCCTATGGCTGCGTTCTGGCCTTGTATAGATTGGAAGTACGCACATACGTGATAGTTATTATATTCAAGACTAGCTTTGGGACCATTCAAGTATTACGTAACGCAATTTGGGGGGGGAGGGGGGTCTCGTAAAACGTTACGATGCGTTACAGGGGCGTGAGGGGGTCTCTCTTACAAGACGTTACGTAACATTGTTTCTTTTTTTAAATAAAAATTTAGGGAATTAAAACTATACCAAGGACAAAAACTATAACATAACTTTTAGCGCCTTTAGGGTAAAAATGGTCACTTGAGTGTTACGTAACGTTTAGAGAGGGGGAGGGGGGGTACAGAAAAACGTTACGGTGCGTTACAAGGGGGGGGAGGGGGAGTCTAAAATCTTCAAAAATTGCGTTACGTAATACTTGAATGTTCCCTTTTGCCCGCGACTTCATCGGCGTAAAAGTCGAAAATGGTTCTAATAGTTTTTTTTTTTTTTTTTGATTTTTACGTTCTAAATTTTGCTATTAATATAAATGATTATGTTAAAATATTTGAATACTTATAAAATATGACAATCTTTATTACATAAAGTGTAGGGAATTAAAGGTTAAATCAACATGAAAATAAAATAGAATTTTGTTACTTATATTTTATGAACACGAAGCTCGGCCTTTGATCTGGTGAAAGTTACACGGGGGTATTATCTTTTTACAACGAAATCGACATACTACACCTACCGCAGTATTTTTTGTTTTTCCTTCGGGTGCTAGAATCACCAGGCTACTCTATGCGCTTACTCTGGAGCATGCCACATACAACCCATGGCCGTGGGAAAAGCAGCTTTTTCTCAAGTCTACTCCCGCTACCTTAAGAGTTTGACCTTGAGCTTTGTTTATGGTCGTTGCGAAGCAAACTTTGATGGGAAACAGCACTCTCTTGAATTCGATGGGGTAACTTGATGGTGTTAGGGGAATTCTAAGAATAAATACAGACCTATGTAAAGCTTAGAAACATTGAAAAGTGGTACTAATATATACGTAGTACGGTGACTTCGAGACATTCCAATTTTAAAGAGTATTTGCATTGCACCAAGCTTTTATTTGAGTTCAACCTTTTTTTAATAAAGTCGGATTGAGTTTTCAAACATGTGTCAAAATAAAATGTAATTTAAATCAAAAGCACTAAGGAGTATTGATATCAACTTCGAAGCAAATCACTCCCAAAATAACTTTCTACCCCTATTTAACCCCGTTAGGCGATAAATTTCAATAAAATACGAAACATGTCTTCCATCAATTCTGTTCAAGAATGTTTACGCAAAATTTGAAGTAGATTGGACCAAGGAATCACATTGTCCCACATAAACTTTGACCCTATTTTTCACCCCCTTAGAGGTAGAATTTCGGAAAATCCTTTCTTATCGGATGCTTACGTCATACAAAAAACACACCCTCCAAGTTTCAGGTCTCTACGATCAGTGGTTTAGGCTGTGCGTTGATCCGTCCGGGTGAGTTCTTAAAGTTTAGGTACTCATTCACAGAATAGAATGATTTTGCTATAAGCCATTTGAATAATATTGTTTTAAAACGGTTGATTGGCAGTTCCCTATATAATTTTGGTAATTTACTATATATCCTCATTGGAAAGCGACTTCTGTGGTTTTTCATAAGTGGCTTTTCATTGGAAGAATAATTAGTCTATTAGGATATCTTGTGTTAAACGTAACGCAGGTTAACGCAAGGTAGAAGCGTCCTTCTTGTTTTTTTAAACACAATATTTTACGTTTGTGGTAAATATACAACAGAAGTAATTTCTTTTACTTACTTGCCTAATAAGGCACGATCTACCCATACTAAGAGAAAAAGAAAGTGAAAGACTACTATGCCTTTTTATCCTGCCTTATTCCCATTTCTGGTATGATAGTATCAATAGCAATAAGTAAACTACTCACCTCTTACAAACCCTACTTGGCCTTTTAAATTTAATATAAATACCTAGAGTGGTGGCCAAGGGGTAATGGTCGCGACTTACGTGTTGTAGAATATAGGTTTGAACCCTGAGAGGCACTTTACTTTGCGTAATTTATTTCTTCACCACTGCTCTCAAAACGGTGAAGGAAAACATCGTGAGGAAACCAGTATGTCCTAGAACCAAAAATTCGAAGACATGTGACATCTACTAATCTGCACTGGGCCCGCGTGGTGGATTACGGCCACCGAGAGACCTGATTCCCAGCAATGAATATTATAAAAGCAAGGAGAGAATATTATAGGCTGATAATACTATAAATACCTACTCAGTCCCTGCAAATTTATATCCCCCAAACCCACGCCATCTTAAAGACTTTTGTCCGAGTTCGTTAGTACAGATCTTTTATAACATAATTCAACACGAACTTAAAACTCCAAGTCCTGCCATGGCCAGATAAACTGTTCAACTTTTAAACAAACTTTTTACACTAATCTTAAAATTCAACATCAGAAAACGAGGGCACTGTTTATGTTAAAGCTGAAGTACAGTAATTAATTCAGAGTGGATTTAACAATTAACTATCTCGATTTGCTCAATCTTGGCTGAGAGCCAAGGTTGTCAAGTCCCCGGGTTTTCGAAGATGGATCGAAAGGGATTTCGAGGAAAGAGCATGATTTTCTACATAGCTGGATTATGTAGCTTGCTGAAGATGTTGGGTGCAAGTAATAGTTTATTTAAAGGAATTATATGTATAATGTTTTTTTCTTTAAAGCATAGCCGAAAGATTGGAAATCACTTGTTCTAGCTTTTCTTAGCTTGTTAAAAACTCCTAAAGCAACCATCTTGATTCTAAGCCCACGGCAGATGTAAAAAGACATCATCTTTGCTAGGCAATTAATACATAAATGATTATATTTCTGTAAGTTCTTTTTTTTGAGTTTCAGTTTTTATCTTTACATATAAATCTTATATACAATATACGTACAGTCTAACACTAAATTAAATGACTAACTACATAACTAACCATACAAAAACAAACAGTCTCTTTTAAAGTCCAGGCATAATGTTGGTCAGATCAAGTGAAAGCCAAGTAGATTGGTGTCTGAAATGATCTGTTGGGGAAAGAACCGAACAAATTGAGTCGACCTATAGTCAGTGCACGCATTTGTCAGTTATATGAAAACACTCATAAAGAATGTTAATATTTAAATCTGCCTATAACTATTTATTTACGAGTATTTTTCTACAGAGTCAGAAAGAACAGGGATTTCTACGCTTGCTCACCACGTTTTGAAAAATTTAAATTTACAAATAAGTCAAGGTTTTTGCACGATATTTTTTTATTATCTGTGCATGCAATTTAGAGCTCGTGGCTAAGATAATTGTAGCGGCATCTACATCGCTACATGCGAACTACGCATCAAAGACCTGACGTCACACAACATCCTGACGTCACACAAATCCTGCATCGCGCAATTAGAGTTTACCGCGCGATAAACATATATACAAGCTTCCAAACTCAAACTCAAACTCAAAGCATTTATTTCAAATAAACCAATTACAGGTACTTTTGAATTGTCAAGGGGTCGGTCAGTCAGAAATATGAAGCTAGTTGCCCATTCCAACGCGTAGTAGGTTCCTATGGAGAAGAACGGGCAAGAAACTCCACGGACACTCTTTTCAATCAGAATATTTTCACAAAATATTGGTTACATCATCCATTTTTCTAATTATACATGTGAGAACAATGTAAAAAGACGTGCACGTTAAAAGCGTCAGTAATAAAAATAAAATCAAAAACAATTAAAAAATTAAAATAAATTCAAATAAGCCGTGGCAGCTAAGAGATGACCAGTCCCCACTGACGGCGCCCGTTCACGAACATGACGCATGCATCAGCACCATTTAGCTCAACCATTTTGAAGGGAACTTAACGATCCAACACACACGCCACCACCAGCGAGACATTTGAGTGAGCATGACATACTCACAACCGCCAGGGCAAACTCAAGTCAATGAAAGACGTACCCAGTAAATGGTAACTGTAAAGTAGGGACATAGTGCTCACACATGTGCTATGCATTTATATAATACTAAGAGATTGAATTTATACAATCTAAAGATAGTTTTACAATCTTCAGCAGCTGCAACAATATTTTGAATGCTAATCAATTAGTTTATGCGCCCTTGTGGAGCTGGACCAGCGCTGAGCCAAGCATTTTTGTCGTCGATGTAATCCCCCAACGTATAATATGCTTGGCAGCATAGTGTGCGTTTTATACAAGATTTAAATTTCGTTTCGTTCAATTGGAGTATGTGGGGAGGTATTTTATTGTAACATTTCAAACAGTACCCCATGAAGGATGAGTCTACTTAGCCAGTCTGAAACCCGGTTGAATCAATTGGTCCATATTTCTAGTCCTATAATTGTGTCTATCACCTCTTTTACTGAAAAGACTTAGATTTTTCCTAACGTACATGATGTTTTCATAGATATATTGACAAGGTACCGTCATGATATTAATATCTTTAAACAGTTCCCTTAGAGAATCGCGTCTGCGGAGGCCATATATTGCTCTGATGGCTCTTTTCTGCAGAATAAAAATAGAGTCGACCGACGACGACTTCCCGACTTCAACCTCTGGGCAGTTGCTCGCTAGACACGATACCCGTCTGATCGGAGGATCCTCCCTTTTCTATGGTGGATGAGTGAACTTTACACCCTGTTCCTCATGCCCCCAAATAATCTATCAGGTTAAGCTTTACTTGTCGGGGTTGGTCCGTGGATGGGTGACCATCTTTACATACCGAGACTCCTCCGTGCCTCAGAAAGCACGTTAACCCGTTGGACTCGGCTGTCATTCGTGGATCTTTGACAGTCGTTACGGGTCGACAGAAGCCCAAAAGTCTGACAACCAGTCTTACTGGGTAATATGATACCCCTTGTATCGTATTACCCAGTTACTGGGTTGTGGAGGTTTGATAGACAGTCGTTCCATGTAAAATACTAGTATCCAGCTGCATCCGGTTAGACTGAAAGCCGATCCGAGCCGAACTATGTCGGGTAGTTGGGAAAAGCCTAGGCAAAATTATTGTTAAAGCAATTTTATGCAGTCTTCAATTATGTCCTAATTCAATTTTTTTTTGAGGTCTCAATGGCACTAAAATGTGTTTGTTTCCCATAAAGCATGAATATTAGCAGTAATCTTAGCAGTTATCCCGTATATTAAAATATACTAAATCCTAGACAACCCCAGTTTAAAGTCGTAATTCCAGGGCAGACAGATATTTCACGGTAGTCAAAGTTTTGAAGTAAAAACTGAAATCCTATACCACTCAAATAGAGCGAAATTGGACTCTGTTAGTTTTGCTTGAGATCATTTTATGAACTTTATTTCATTGTTTAAGAAATTACAGAACGAAACCGCACCTTTAGTCCTTAAAAGAAGTCGTTTGTTCGTTTGTAAGTAATCTTAAGGAATAGTTGTTGAACAATTGAGAAGTTATTTCTGTAATGTATTTATAAGCTTTTCTTTTAAGGCGCTTCCCCGAGCAAAACCTCGCGATATTGCATTTTTCTTCGTTATTCAGAGGCTATTACAGCATTCGTTAAGAACCATCACATTATTAATGTTCGATATCATAACATCACATTGGCGTTCATTCACGTTCTTATTTGTTTTTATGTTTTTTAATGACATTTAAAATCACCTTGTAAAAAATTTGACTAAAATGATTGATTGCATGCATCTTTTGCTAAGTGTGACGTTCTATTAATTTGAGAATTACACTAATTAATAGGTAATTTAAAAATATAAATAATACACGTTTTATTTTACATCAAAAGATCGCTTTTCTTTTTTTTTTTTATTAAAATAATTCCTAAAATTTTGTGTATTCGGCGTGCGCAGGGAGCGGAACAGAGCGGGAGAAAAAAAACGAACGCTAGGGGAAGTGCCTTCCTGCTGGGGTTGCGGGTTTGTCCGAAAGGGATAACGCGGCCCCGGCACACAGGCAACGGAAGGAACACGGGTGGGTTTTAGTCAGTAAAAGTCTGACACACCCTCTCGCTCTGCCCAGAGCGGGAGAAGTCATTTGATGATTTCCCATCCAAAAAAAAAAAAAAAAAAAAGGGGAAGTGCCTTAAATCACAAGACTGACTAAGATTCCCAGTCATAGCGAAATCAGCCTTTAGAATTTCCACTGTCGGAAAACAGGTGTTTGGTTCACACTGATAATACATGCAACTATGTTGTACTTATTGTCGGTTTAATAATAACGATTTATAATGCAGTTTCTTTAATATTTATATATTAGGACTTATGGAATTTATCTATCATACATACATAATAATAAACTCACGCTTTTTTTATTAGGACGTAGGCAGAATTTACAGAACGCCATCCTTACATACTTATTCTGGTTTACGTACATACATCTGGTCAAACACGCACGCCGGTTGCGAGAACTACACAACTGACCTTTCTAAAGATCATCATCAGTTAGGTCACTATATGTCCTTCTAGGGCGACCCGTGCCGGCGTTCAGAGTCAGGTTTACCTACAAATAATAATTATCACGGTAAACTATTTGTATTTGACCATGCCATTAATTTGTATTCGTTTTGAGCATTCCTAATTTGGCTGATATTTACTGACCTAAAAATACTCCCTGCCAACCCAGTTTAGCCTAAAACCCACACCAGCTACATAAACAATACCTATTGTTTATGTAGCTGGTGTGGGTTTTAGGCTAAACTAGGAAACCAAACTACTACTACTACTTTGGAACTAGCCAAATTAGGAATGCTCAAAACGAATACAAATTAATGGCATGGTCAAATACAAATAGTTTACCGTTACTTACTTACCTTCATTGATCTTTAAACCAGAGCACAATCATCCAAACAAAGACTTTCATTCTCCAATTGATCCTTTACTCGTTTAGACAAATGTCCTGTTCCGTGCTACAGATTTCCAATTTGCTAAAAGATTTCGGCTGTGTACCTTTTTCCTGTGGTTATTTTGGGACGGTTTTGAATGGATTTTACTCAACACTGGCTGGTTTTTCTATTGAGTAAGAACGCTTTTTTTCTCTGAGAGACTAATCGAAGAGATGGGTTGTTCAAAATTAGAATAGCGCGGTTGAAATAAAATGCATTCATTTGTTTTTTGGTTGAATTACTTGGAGACACCTCGGTATCATCATCTTAGATAGTTATTTCAAATCTTTTACTACCCATAGAAATATATTTACCAACTGTACGTATAGCAATAATAATATAGATAAAAATAAAAATCATTGTGAGGAAAAATCTGAGGTAAAATAACTGTGAATGGACTGTAGTGCAAGTTTTGTATACGAGGATGTCACAGTAAGATTGTGAAAACTGCTCCTTTATAATCGGTATTATTTCTGTTAGATTATAAACTGTCGAAAAATTGTGAACTGGGTTAGGTTAATTTAAAAATGTTACCAACCACACACGAGCCGAGAGAGCGCTACTTCCAAGTTGCTCGCATCTAGGCAGGCTATTTAGTTTAAGCGCAAGGTCCGTTACATCGCAAGCATGTTTGATACTAGTTCACAATCTGTCGGTTTCCCAGGGATAGATTATAAACGATCGAAAAATAAAACGTTAAAGTGTAAAGTGTGGGAATAATATCATAGATTATAAACTAATGAAGTTCATAATTATAAGGTGACATATACATACTGCTAACAAATGAATGTCAGTGTCAACTTAAATTAAGTAACATTAATCCATAATAATATACGTAGAACTTAATTCAGTCAAGATAAGGTTACATATCAACAATAATTAACGTCTGTAACTTGCACGAGCGATATAACTATAGTCTTATTACAATCAATGAACAATAACCTTCTTTTTTTTTTGGGTGTGTAATTATCAAATTATTTCTCCCGCTCTGGGCGGAGCGGGAGGGCGTGTCAGACTCTTACTGACTAAAACTCACCCGTGTTCCTTCAATTGCCTGTACGCTGCCAGGAGCCACGGTATCCCTTTCGGACTTTCCCGCGAACCCGGCAGGCATCGGTCTTAGCAGACCCCGTCAGTTGTGCTGACGTTTCTTTGAGGCGCGCGTGGAACACAACGCGCCATCGACCTGGGCCTGATCCTTATCGGATGGCAAGGTACCCATTGCACACCGTCGGCAAGCCCGCGCCTGCGGTGGCAATTTGTACAAAACTTATATAAATACTAGCACAAATGTATTCAGTTTTGAAAAAGGCTAGCCTTTTCATTTAAAAGCCGCACACAATTCTATGCGTCTTACCCACGCACATTACTACGTCACTGTCAACTAATTGGCAGATCGTGAGAAAGGTAGGATATCGACCGTGTCATATAGAGAATAATCCTTTTTTCGTCTGCAACTTCAAAAGGCCTGCATTTTAATTTAAAAACCGCAAACCATTCTATGATTCTCACACACGCATTACTACGTCCCTATGGCGTAATTGGGATATCTTGACAAAGGCATGATATCGACCACGTCCTAGAGAATAATCCTTTTTTCGTCTGCAATTGCAAAAGGCCAGCATTTTAATTTAAAAACCGCACACCATTCTATGCGTCTAACCCACACACATAACTACGTCCCTATGGCATAATTGGCATATCTTGACAAAGGCAGGATATCGACCCGGTCATTCTGTCGTCGGTCAGACGTCAGATATCGCTCGTAAAACTTTATTGTTCTAGTATTAAAATTGTTTGTCTGAGTGGTAATGTTAGTTGTGTGTTGGGAAAGAATATATAGAATATTTTTGCACGTTTTCACGAACACTAGGTGACAATTAAATGAATGCCTAAATAAAAGCCCGCTGTTGTATTTTCATATTTCGGTTATACTTTTAGGCGCCGCTTAATGTTAGCTAAATCGAGCATTATTTTTGTCCCGTTCTTTTTAGTTGAGTGGAAATGTAGTCACCTGGACCCTAACTGCGTAACTCATTTTTAATTACAGTCCGAAAGTTTTGAAGAATATCCATAGCAACTAAGTTCGTCTGTACAACAACGTAAATAACGCATTGAACGCAGGTGATAATTTAAAAAAAAAAAAAAAACTGTCAAAATGAAACCCATTGCGATCAATTGTAATTTTATGTGCATTACGCTATTGCCCGGCTGCTTTGCCATTTTTAACAACAATGCCCAGAAAACTTATATGTAAGAATAAGAATAATTTAAATTTATTGTTTAGGAAAATACATTAGAATGCGTTGATTCCTGGAACTCACACTAGGATTCCCTGTGTCGTGAGATCCAGGCTCCTTCGTTCCGTTTACATTAATTGCTATACATTAGTATATATATACATTACAATAAATTTCCTAATTTCATATAATCTACTCGTAATATACTAGAATATACAATAAAAACTAATGCACAAAGAAAACCAAAATTAATATACACAGAAAACAGTAGATATAAGTATGTATGTTCGTTGTGTGTGATTGTGATGGTGAGTGTATGTGTGATATGGTGTGATTGTGTGGGTGTAAGAATTTAGATAGTTTAGTTGGTGTTGAGAGTTGGACCGAATGTTATACCTGAGGATGTATATAATTATGTGTGTTTGTGATATAGATACAATAAATATAGTTTTTTTTAGATTAATACGTTTTCAGTCATATCATAGTCCCACATGTCATATCATGTCACTAACGTTAAAATAAATAAATAATAATAGTTAAAATATATAGCTGTTACATAGACACATAGAACGTCGTTTTATGACGTGCAAGTGACATTCAACCCTAGAGTGATAAAGACATTACGAGGTCGACTTTGCCTAGTGATATCTTTTTAAGTCATTAATTTAATTTTCAAATATTCTTATGTAAGATACAATGAACAAAATTTACTTACACTAAGCCACATTAACTCATTATAATATTTTTTTTAAATATAATTAAAAACCTAATATCCTTTAAAGTGATAATCACCATAGAATTGTTTGTAAATATCCGAATTAGTTTTCAATTGCTCACAAATTTATATTTTTTTTGTATTGAAATAGGCTTTATTACCTTGTAATCATATAAAAGTTACTTTTGAAAGTATAAACTGGCTGGGCAGCTGGGCTGGGAAAGGAGTGTCCGTGGAGTTTCTTACCCGTTCTTCTCCATAGGAACCTACTACGTGTTGGAATGGGCAACTAGCTTCATATTTCTGACTGACCGACCCCTTGACAATTCAAAAGTACCTGTAATTGGTTTATTTGAAATAAATGCTTTGAGTTTGATAATTAATAGATTTCCTAACAAAAATAATTTCATGAAGTTAAATGATAAAATTAAAATCATGTCAAATCAAATATGACAAGAGGATACATATTATAAAAATTAAATACTATACATATTATAAAAATAAATTAAATAAAATCATTTAATTCAGGCAAAACCCATAAAATCAAATTAATCAATACTGCAACAGAATAAATCACAATAAAATAAGTCAATTAAAATAGGTATAAATTATAAAGGTCACACAGTTAAAATTAAAATAAAATTTCAAATGTAATAAAGGCGTAAAATTTGTTTGTTTGTTTGTAAGTTTGTATGTAGGGGGTAATCTCCGGAATTATCAGTCGGTGATAAAATTTTCTGAATGTTTGAACCCCAGCAACAACAAAGACACTAAAAGAAATACCTACTAAACAGTAATATAACTAATACAAGCGACTTTTCTAAGAAGGATAACAGTGAAAGCCCTTTGGTACTGACTCTAGGTACTGATCTTCCAAGGAATCCATTCCGCTACTTAGAAACCTTTTACGTCCAAATAAAGCCTATTTTAGACCTTCAAACGTAATTCCAATGTAAAAATGAGGGATAAAATGTATTTCGCAGTGCCCGGAGGCTATCAATCTGCTTAGCCTTTTCTCAACTATGTTGGGGTCGGTTTCCAGTCTAACCGGATGCAGCTGAATACCAGTGCCTATATTACATGGAGCGACTGCCTATCTGACCTCCACAACACAGTAACTGGATAATACGATACCCCCTTGGTAAGAGCGGTAAAAGCGACTTCTACCGAGAGAATCGAGCCCAAGGCCGCAAGACCACAACGCAGTTTGCCTTAAATTATTATTACATTATATTTTTCATTTATCAGCCTATAATTGTTCCTCTGTGTCGTCGTGGTCACTTTGCTGTGTAAATTATTTCATCACCATTGCTCCCAAAACGGAGAAGGGAAACATCGTGAGGACACCGGCATGTCCTAGAACTAAACATTCGAAGACATGTGACTTCCATCATGCCGCACTTACAACTTTATACACAAGTTTCTTCATGAATTTTTCCTTCTTCAAAATCAGTGGTGTCCCAAGATTATATTATAAAAAAATATTGCTATCCGAACTCGCATCTTCGTGCTATAAAAAGTTTGTTTTGTACTTCGAGGCCATTAAGACAAAGTATTACAGAAAAACAAATACATTACCGACATTCCGAGGTTAAAGAAACTCATACCAACTTATAACATCGAAAGACAAAAATATATTAACTCGATCGTCTTTTAAAGCCATTTCCTGTGCAAAACAATTGAAAAAGACGCGACAAAAGTTTGAGAAACGCTTCCCAACGATTCCCTTTGATAGAAACGTGGCGTCGTTAACAATCAAATTACACGGAGAATGCGAATTTCATTTGTTTGAAAGTTTGAGAGCCTCTGGCATAGTGGTGGGCAATGACAATGAGATAATGTCGATAAAAATATGTTTGTGTTTTTATTTATTCTTTATTAAAGTTTTTATGTACGTTTTGCACTATGAGGTGTTTGCCCTGCCGGGAAATTATTCCAAAAACTGGTTTAATATTTATTTTTTACCAGGTATTTTTTTTTTACAAAATGTTTTTTTATTTAGGTATTTATCTTATTATATGAAATATATTATTAATAGAGTTTTTGACTAAAGATTTTCGAAGAAATAAAAAAGGTAAATTACTCAATAAGTCATAAATAAGTAATCAATTTGAGCCCAACCCATTTCTCAGTTTTTGTAATAAATTATGTAAAAGAAGTTTTCCCGCGAATCTATCAAGACGTATCCCAAATCACTTAGCCAGGAAATAAGAAAAATTCTCTCTGGAAATATCTGGATCTGTTGAGACTCCAGCTTTCGATGAGAGGATTCAATCAAAAAAGGGCAGGTTCTCTGTTTATTTAAGAAATATATAATATCGACAGTCGCCAACATTTCACTAGTTAATAAATGAATAAAATAAACGAGCAATTGGGTGCCAGTAACCGGGCACAAATTTAATTTTCAATTCCAAGAATATTTTGTTAGAGAAACACACTTTGCTCAACACGGTCGTTAATCGAATCAGTAGCAGTGATAGCTTAGTGGTGTGACCGTCGGACTGGCAAGTCATAGGTCTCGAGTTCGAACTTAACCTCTGGCTTTTAGGATTCATGTGCGTATAATTATCACTTGATTCAAAAACGGTGAAGGAAAACATTGTGAGGAAACCGGCATCCGAGCAACGAGGAAACATGCCTGAGATATATTTCTCGACGGCATGTGAAGCCAAGTCAGAGGCGTGGGCGTCATAAAAAACTCTGACACCATTTTAAACACTAACCACACGAAAAATAAAGAAGATCGATCCTAGGATTTCACGTTCAGCAGTCGCGCATACAACCAGAAACCAACTAGCAGCCATAAGTAATATTATTCTTGTGTGACAATAGCTGTCTATGGATTAAACGCTTTCCACCAGGTCTACAGTCCTTTCACAGCAAATTTTTACCTCTGACAGCCCTAACCCAACCAACAATCCACCAGCAATTACTTTCATACTAACTTTTCAACATAGACACACACTCACCCCACACACCCCCCTACACACTGACCCACACTCACACCGACTTACTCACTTCCGTCCACACTCTACAACTCATTTATTTGTAATCAATTTCTCTATTAAATAAAATAATAATAATACTGCATTTTAATAGATATTCTGTAAGATTAATCAAAATTGTAAATGTTGGCAAAAATTGTCTATTATTAGAGAGGTATGCCAAGATACAAGTTTTTCACCTAGTCCGGCTGCAGAGGCCATGTTGTATTATTTTCCTTGTAATAAAGTTAAAAATATATATTTTTGGTGTCAATAAATTATTATTATTAATATTTATTTAATTTTGACAGTGATGCATTTCACTATGAAAGTACTTAAGAACAATCCTCATAAACACTCAGATCTAGTGAGATTGGCATAAACAAGTCTAAAACCACAATTACTTTTAGCCTTAAGACAACCTCTCCAAAGTCCTATTATAATTGTACACCGAATTTTACTAACAAAGCTTAGTTATTTTAAATTCTAAGAAGGTAATTAAGACAAAGCAAGCGAGTTACTAAAACATGTTATGTACGTTCACAATCTTTATTAAGCACTAAAATTAGGCATTTAGGTACTAGAAGTTAATACCAAAGTGTTCTCTTGAGTACTTAAGATAACCAAACGGTGAGACCTATTAAATTAAATATGAGTACTTAAACGGTTATTCTTGAGTTGTAAAACTTTACTGAGAGATTTGGTTTGGGGAAGAATGTTTTTGTGACACTCTTTATGCTACATAAATAACAACTTAAGAATCAGTGTTATAAGGTTTAAAATTGTCTTTCCTTTTTTTTGTAGCAATATGATGTTCTTCTAGAAATTATTTCTTTAATATTTTTAAAACAATCAATCCTTTGAAAAATAACCAGAATTATATTTTGGTTTAGTAAAGACAAATAACATTAATCCATAATAATATTTTATTTTGACACGCTTGATTCTAGAGAGCTATTCTAAGCCAAGTAAAGAAAAAAAGACATTTTGTGTTAAGTGCTGATATCGCTAGATATAATTCTTTTTTGTTAGAAATACAAATGATATTAGGATCTATTACTAGCTCTAATTGGGCACTGAAATTATGATTCAATAACTACCATAAATAAATAGGGTGTAAAAGACATCGTATAGTCGTCGCCATTGTTTTTTTGACTGGGAAATTATTAAATAACTTCTCCCGCTCTGGGCGGAGCGGGAGGGTGTGTCAGAATTTTACTGACTAAAACCCACCCGTGTTCCTTCCGTTGCCTGCGTGCCATATCTTTTACGGACAAACTACCTCGCAACCCTCACAGGCATTGGCCCTTACGGACCCCGTCAGTTGGTGCTGACATCTCTTTGAGGCGCGCGTGGAACACAACGCGAAGTCGACCCGGGTCCTTATCGGACGGCAAGCTACCCATTGCTCACCGTCCGCAAGCCCGCGCCTACGGTGGCCGTAAGTCGGCTCGCGACTCCCGACGCCCGGGACGTCTCTTGCGGTGGTATAGCCGTCGCCTACGCATTCTTTACTTAAAACTGAGTAACATTTCACTAAAATAATTGCTGAGAAACGACTTTCATTTATGGTATGAAAAACCGCTGTTTCAAAAACATTGTGGTTACGTGTGCATACAACAAAACAGTGATCGTGGGGTATTTGAAGTTAAGTTATGACATGTAAAAGCGGTTTTCGTAAAAAAAAAAAATCTAAATAGTTGGATATTTGCCCTATAATATCTCCTTAACCAGAAGGTTCGAAGTATAGTACAAAAATAAATAAAAATGGTGGGAAAAATAAGTGGTTCTCGGTTTCGTTAAGCGTTTTTACACCCCTTATAAAAGCATCGATATCGATAAACGAACATCCCTACTAAAATGTTTCAGCAACAGTTGCATGTAACAGGTGCATGTAAGTTCTAATTGCTGTCGCTACGTGTTCTTTGTTTGCCGAATGTTATAATTTGATAATTAGAGGTCGCAGTATGAAAGGGTGCAAATATGATAAATCTTTGACGACATAATCACGTTGCGGTAAAGCAAACCGACACAATAGCGAAATTTTGTGTACATAGTATGTTTTTCGATGTGTAACATCTTTCCTCTCGCTTCCTTGCAATCAAAATCAAAATCTAAAAAAATCGAAATAATCGAAATCAGTGGGAGTGATTTCGTGAAAAGGGACGGAAGTATCACAGGAAGCCGTGGTAGCCCGCGCTATTTGATTTGAATAAAGAGCGCACGTGGTGCTGGAGTTGGCTGTCAGAAACGACCTTGACGAGGCCCTGCCCCTTTAATGTTGCTCATTACCAAGGAGCGATGTCAGATGATGATCATAAGTGACCACTGTAAGGCTCACAATTTTTTTTTTTGTATTAAGTGTCCTAATTAAACACACTGTTTTGTGATTTCTATGTAATTATAAAAAAAAAGTCGCTTGTCGTGTATGTGCGTGTGACCGCGTTGGTTTTCTAAAATACGCAACGGATTTTGTTGTAGTTTCCGCCATCATTTAGAGAATATATTTGGGAAGATTTAATACATTAATATTAAACATAAATATAATAAAGAAATCTCGATAGTTTTTCAAGGGGTACAAGCGGGGGTGGGTCGTTAGTTTGTAATAATATAATGCTGTTTTCAAACAGATTTTATAGTATTTCTTCAACATCAGAAGCAAGTGTAAACCGATCAATTTAGCAGCCGGCAACTTGTTGTGTGACTGTAACTTATCAATCAATCTGCCTAGCCTTTTCCCAACTATGTTGGGGTCGGCTTCCAGTCTAACCGGATGCAGCTGAATACCAGTATTTTACATGGAGCGACTGCCTATCTGACCTCCACAACCCAGTAACCGGGTAATACGATACCCCTTGGTAAGACTGGTGTCAGACTTTCGGGCTTCTGACGACTCGTAACGACTGTCAAAGATCCACGAATGACTGTAACTTATCACTGAGCCGAAATTACTTTACAAGATTACGAGACTAAAGGAGTCTCCCCGTCGCACTGTGGATCGAAAAAAGGCTCTCAAAACCATTGGAGCTTACATTTTAAACTGTCGATTTTTTGCTTGTAATGGCTTCTAATAGCCAATATATCATAGGATACAATCTGGTAGGCAAATTGACTTGATCTCTTCAGATTAGGTTAAAAAAATATCGCACTAAATCTCGTTATATAAAGTATGCCATTTAAAAAAAAAATAGTTACGTCACCGTGTGCAAGGACATAACGGCTTTTCTCTCCGTTCCTAAGATATAAGCATTAGCTCCATATTTTTTTTTGCAAAAAAATATTAAGTTGCCAATTTGCCTACATGATTGTATCCTATGATATATTTATGCATAATATTGGCTATTAAAAGCAATTTCAAGCAAAAAATCGACAATGTAAAATTTAAGCTCCAATATCTTCAAGAGCCTTTTTTCGATTCGATTGTGCGTCATAGGAATGAAACACGTATTTATTGATAATGTAATAAATAAGCATTCCTAGAAATTAATAAACTTGTTTTTATCTAGAATATGAAATAATGTTTTTATTGGAGGTTGGATGTGGAAGCCGTGCAGGTTGAAAGCTCTACATTGCATTGCTTCCAAAATACTTAAGCAATCCTGAAGAAGTATTAGTTTCGATTACAACATCCACACAAAAAAAAGGTTGCGAGCTACCGTCGTGTCCCATTGAGCTCCTTAAGTTCTGAGTTGAGCTCCACGATTACTGACAAATGCTTGCACTGACTGGACAGGTCCACTCGAATCTGTGTGGTTCTTTCCTCAAAAAACCATTTCAGACACTAATCTACATGGTCCTCACATGGCTTGACCAAGATTATGTCTGGACTTTAAAAGAGACTGCGACCTCTGAGTTTGTTTCGGCCTTTCTTCTCAGAGTAGTCAGATAGCAAACACCGACCTCATCTAGCTTATTTTTTAAATAATTTTTATATGACGTGTAAAAGTGATTCCGATATCCTATTTACAGAATAAACAATTTCATTTCATTAAAAATCAGTTTACGTCACGTCTGTTCGTTAAAAATCCCATTTGAATGTCAAACGTCATACTGACATCCGTTAGTGCCATATTCGACAACCCCCTTCTTAAAACGGGGTGAAGCGAATAACATCCTACCACAAAATAGTTAGGCATAGAAAATTGGCTCCATACAACGACAGTAAACTAGCGCACGCACACATAGACGTGTACGTGCGGCAATCTCAAACGAATTCCGGTCGCGAGTGCGCTTGCACTCGCTATACGTGAAGCGTGTCTCTGTGTGCGTGCGTTTTCGCTCGCCAACTTTCAATCCGACCTTCTGATCCTATCTATTTTTTTATCCAACTTCCCTGATACGTCAAAAAATGAACATGTGACGTATGTACCTTGCTACTAACTGACGTTTCACTCTGACGGATAGTCAGATTCGACTTTCAAAATGTCGAAAGAGTTGATAGTTATTTTGTCGCGGCATAGCGGCTGGTCTTCCATTAATGGTCAAATGCTGTTGATCTGCACGTATATGACATGATGGGTTCAGAAAGTTACACAAGAGATCCTAATTATGTGCTGGAGTCTACTACAAGAGCAAAAGGTTGGTAAATACCTTTTCGTAATCTAAAAATGGAAATATAAGAGATAAAGATATTCACATAAAATAAAACAAGATAGTTATTCTAATGAACCTGTATGAAATTGACAACCTTTGACTTTCGCCTAGTTAATTAGGCTGAGTATTTGTCTCATCTCATCTTTCTGCAAAGAAAAATACTACTATATTTATTTATGAGTCTCTAATTTTCCACATAACTTCCCAATGAACGGGAAATTTCCAGTAACCATAGAAACGCGTTTTGATTAAACCAAATTTCAAAGCAGAAACATTTTACTGTATTATCTTACAACATCTAAGGTCCAGGTCTCCGGTCCCAGCGCCGGCGATTAACGAGAAGCATGCGATGAGCGATTACTTGCTGGTATGCATATTCACACCATCATGCGTAGGTATTTTCATCACCACTGCTCTCAAAACGGTGAGAGAAAACGTCGTGAGGAAACCGACATATATCCTAGAACCAAAAAAAATCCAACGTTCCCTCTCATTGAAAGGAGGCCTGAGTCCCAGCAATGGGAAAATTATAGGCTGATTACCTTATGCGTATTTACCAAGCGTGAGTCTTTCAGCGAGTGTGGCGCCCTCAAAGCGAGCGTCGCTGAGCGATAATACGCCGGCGGTATGAACAGTCAGCGATCAATTATAAGTATTTAGGTATATGCATCTCTTTTACTTACAAGGGACTGACAATATTTTGTCCCTTTTTTGTGTGGCAAAATCGTGATAGCTATTAGCTAGCTTCTTCGTCGGCGGTACTTTTATAAGGTAACAATTGCCGTCTAATTGAAAACCTCCGCCTTGTTTAAGTCGGTTTAAAACGACCATCCCTTCGAATACTTTACGGCATTACCTCCCTTACAATTTCTTAATAAGATAACAACTGATTATTATCTCCAAAGCCTTCGTAGGTACATTCACCGCTGGCTCATCGCCCCTTTTTGTAACAAAGCGTTTAAACCCACGGAGCTTTAATTCAACCCTCGAAAGGTTTTACCAAACCTTGCTGAAGTCGATCCTGTGTCATGATTTTGGTGTATAATAATTTATAATTTTGAAGATATTTGTGTGTTTTCTTGGATTCTGTTAATTAAATTAAAATTACGTGTTGTTTACTCTAGCTTTATAAAGATCTAAAGTTGTTTGTATGTTCATTATAGGTGATCTCTCAAAATACTAACCAATACCAAATTAAAAATTCTTCCTCTAATTGAAAACCTAGCTTACAGCAATTCACTGCTGGGAATAGGCCGCTTCAATTGCACGCCATTCAGCTCGTTTCTCGTCAACTCTGATCCAATTGCTACCAGCCATCCCGCGAAGATTGTCGCTCCACCTAGCCTGAGGGCATCCTACCTTTCATTTACCGATTCCCGGTCTTCACTCAAAAACACGTCTACCCCAAACGTCATCGGTTCTATGGCTAATATGGCCGGCCCATTGCCACTTCGGTTTGCTTATTCTGTGAACTATGTCGACAACTTTGGTTCTCTGCCGGATCACCTCGTTCCAGATTCGATTCCTCAGAGAGACTCCAAGCATAGCCCGTTCCATAGCCTTGAATTTTTGGACCAACCGTAACGTGAGTGTCAACGTTTCGGCTCCGTAAGTCTTGTCAGCCAGGACGCACTGATTGAAGACCTTATTCTTTAGGCTCTGTGGAATATGCGACACGAAGACTTGACGAAACTTCTCAAACGCTGCCAAGCGCAGCTGAATTCTTAATATAGGATGGTAAAGCATCATTATTAACCTATTAATATAAACATCAGTTACAATAATATCCACTTAGAGACAACACTATGAACATTAATTACCAATTATTATTCCCCATTCCTGGAAGGTTTAATTATAGATAGCACGATAATAGGTTTACGAGTATATTCATCATACACAATATTGAGGTACAAACATTAGTTGTAAGTACATTACGTGATTAGAATATACTTAAGGGATTGAGCGTCTTGAGGCAGTGACATAATTTCAATTTGTGGGTGAAAATTAAGTTAGTGTAATTCCTCCGTAATGTGACGAGAGACAAAGATCGTAAGATTCCTGAATAGCATTGACAAGGGGGCGTTTTTGGTAAACATTTGTAATTTTCTACTTAATAAAAATCTTATAATCATTCATTCACTGACATACAACGCACAAGCTATACCGCTGAGTCTATGCACAAGAGTTCCTTATATAGCAAAAGAGAACATTGAGGAAGGATTTTTGAATTTTAACCTCCTTAAGGGGTTCGTCATTTTTGAAGTTAGAAACGTAAAAGTTAGTACTTAGACTTATTTTTAAATAAAACTTAATATAATATTTCTAAGCTACCTAAGTTGTTGCTGTAATCCCATTAGGCACACGGTTTGTTGTCACAAAAATTGTAATGACAAATCAAGATGGCGGCGTTAATTCCAATTTTGTCCACGCACCAAAAGAACTTTGTAGCATTGTACATTACTCTAAGGGCCAGCGCTCACTTGCCGAGGTGCAGGGCAGCGCCGTTGTCACTACCAAACAAATATCGACCATGCTGCAGTTGAAATAAAGTTGAGAATAAATAAACTTCCATTAGCTCGAGAGCGTATCTAATCGAAATTAGGACCGGGTCTCTGATTATTTATTTCCGACTTTATTTTATGGGTCGTAATGTTGATATTTGTTTGGCAGTGACAACCACGCTGCGCTGCGTCTCGCCAGATGTGCGGCAGCCCTTAGTTCAGTTCAGTAGGTATTGGTAGCCAAATGAGTCTACCTCGGTAGCAGGTCGACCACATAATCCTATGTTCCAAGAACTGCACAGGTTTATTCCAATACACACTCCGGTTTACCTACGCGAGCACACCTGCACAGGTCTACTGGAGAATGATCCATTAAAAAGTTAGTACGGTACCTACCAATAATAGTCTTATGTTGTCATACTACAGAAAATGCCTCTTTTCATAATGAGAAGGAAGATGCAACAAAATATAAGTTTTACTCAATTGAAAATGTTTTCCCAATCAAATAGTGTACGTATAACAACTATCAACACTGAAACTACAGTTAGCCGAACGTTTTCGAGGATACAAAAAAGTTTATCATCAAACAAAAATGTGGACAGACAGTCGATCGACGTAACCAATTTCCTATTTGCTACGCACTCGTAGCGGTCGTAGCTGCTTGCTACGAACTCGTAGCTACGCAGACTACGAAGTCGATAGCAGTCAGTTCCTACATACATTGTTTTTTAAAATTTGTATCTATATTTATATTTTTCTTCTAAAGTACACAGCGGGCTTTGATGCGGTTTTCAAGATTATTTGGAGAATTTATTCCGGAAGATTTAAGTGTTTAAAACAATATGATTAACCTTACATTTATTTGAGACTTTTCGATATTTCGTCAAGTCGTGAAAACCTTATGAAGCTGGCACGGTCGCTAGTGTTGAATATGTCATCTGGAAAGTTCAGAGGTTGAATGTATATGGCTATATGAGTAGGGGACGACCAAAAAAGCGATGGATAGATTGTATGTAGCCATATCCATGTAAGATGATATACAATGCCGCCCATGGCCATGTGACCGACCGTATTTTTCAAAAAACTAATGAAAAAATTTCAAAAATTACCTTTAGGGGGTGTAGCTTAACTCATTATTTTCGAAATAATAAACAGAATGTAAATCAAGCCAATAACATTTGAGACATGGCAAAAAAATTAAAGCAAGGTCACAAACGCTACTCAAAATAAATTAAAATTGAATTACATGAATTCAAGAAGGATAATAATATGTGTGTGTTAGCATTACTGCAGAAAAATTCACCTTAAAACTATACAAACAGAAAACAATGAATATAATACCAAAAGGGCCTCAGCTCACCATAATGTCAGATGTCAACACATAGTGCCACCTGACGCTGATTTTCAGCTGCAACCCACGAGTGCCATACGCTAGAATAATAAACACAGGGAAGGTGTGTCCGTAATTAAGAGCGTAAATTCATAGTAGGATAACAAATATGACAAATATTAAAGATAGACCCCCCTTTTATAGTTAATTTTCGATATTTTTTAATAAATATTTAGAAAAATACGGTCGGTATTTTACTCGTATATAAATATAAGGTTAAAAGCATAATGATAAAATACTTTCACTCTGCCTATTTTTAGTTTACTCATCTATTTTAAGATTACTCTCAAAATAAACCTTCTATTCCTTCAATCCATATTAATCTAAGAACAATAGTATCCTCGATAATTAATTGTCTAAGACAAATAGTTTCTTGCGTCTACAACTTGATTCTCCCACAATGGCTGTCAAGACTCAGTAGTGGGGTACCTACGTTTGTCCCATTGTACTCTCAGCCTGTTATAAAGCATTGAATAAATTAATTTTAATTAATAGTGACGGCTTGTAGTTGATCTTAAGAGGAGGAATCTTGAGTCAAGGTTTTGCTTCGGCAAATTATTTAAAATCAAGGTTTTCGTTGTAGTTTTTGTGTTTCTGGTGGTTTTTTTATTGAAAGTTTAATTCCATATAAAGTTAATAATTGGTCCTTTAACCACACACTATAATTAAGTCTCTATTTTAACCATAGAAGGTCTGTTTTCCAAATAACATTACCACAAAGACCAAAAGGGCCTACTACAGTCCAGCCGTTGACTTTCACACTAACAAATATTTGTTTTTCGAATTTGATCCTTATTAGTACAAGAAATTGTTCAAATGTCAGGTGTTAGGAACGCATTTTCTCGGCGTAGTTCTAATACATACAAAGAAGTGTTTTGAAAGGTCGCTACAGTTTCATAATAATTATTAGTACATATATGTTTTTGCTTTTGTCAAAGCTTGAAAGCATGCAAACATTTCAACTAAATTGTGGCTATTTACAAACATAAGTCTCAAATATTCAAATAATTTTTGAATATTTGCGACTTGTGTACCGTAACCCATAACAACTTTGCACACCATACAAATACTATTTATTCCCGCCAGAATAAAAATCTCAATTGGCAGCACTGAGTTTAAAGTGTAGAAGGCAATCACTTAACATTCACGCACTGCGATAATCTCACCGTCATTACCCCCTCGCTACCTGCCATATGTCATTCCAAGTAACACACTACACCTTCTCACATAGGTCTATAATTATGTCAAAAACAAAACTATAACACACACACTCCCTTTCACCCCCTTACAACCCTCTAATTCACCCCCCCATTACTAAAACATTACGTTTAGACAGATAACTTCCAGGCGCGTTCATAACAGGCTTCACCTGTCAATTACGTACCTTGTACCGTTGTACGTTAATTAGTAATCTGTTAGTTGAGCTTCTTCATTATAGATCGTGTTTGGGGGTATAACTCGGGGGTGAGTTTGGAACACTTGTACTTATGAATGCGTAATTGCGTCTTTTGTTAGACAAGGGAGGTGAGTTTTCTGAAGAAATTAGTATGGTGTATTATAGTAATAAAGTCAGAAATTCTCGCATAATGCATAACTTCCTCCTTTTTTTGAAGACTGGTATTATTATTTATAAAATAATAATATTATAATACCAGTCTATTATTATTGTCCCACTGCAGGGCAAAGGTCTCTTCTCATACAGAGAAGGCACGAGCATTGATCACCTCGCTTGCTCAAGACGGGTTGGCGATTTAAGACATATATTACTATAAGTTCAGGGTTCCTCGCGATGTTTTCCTTCACCGATGTCAGTAATGTCCATGATAAACTCAAAAAGTACATAAATTAATTGAAAAGGTCTTATTGGTGCTTGCCCGGATTTCAACCCGCAACCTCGTGCTTGTGAGGCATGGTCTTCACTACTTACGCACAAGAGCACGGTAAACAGTGACAGAAATCGGTTGAAAACGTAAAATTCAAGTCGTTAATCTCGGCGACAATTAATGTTAATAACTTGTAAAAATTGTAGGTAATTAGAGCTTTTTGGCAGATTGAGACTCAGATTCAAATGCAAACATCCTTACAAAATACGAGAATTGCTTTGCTATTTCTTTGGAGAAAAAGAAGTCTCGTCCCATTATCTTCTTATACAAAGAAGGAAAGATCATCGATCTCTAAGCATGTTCTGTGACAAAAAAATGCGTTCTTCTAGGAAACTGTTTTGTATTGTGGCTAAATTTCCAAACACAATAATGCAAGTTTCCTCATCGTGTCGTTGTTTAAATGCGCAAAAGGTTTTCGGAAGCACTTTCATTGAGCGTTCAGCTAAGGGGTAGATGTCGGTCGGAGTCTGTGCTTAAGCTAAGTTTTCATATTTCTAATGAATGGATAACGAATATGATTCAAATTTTTCTGTCTTATAGGTGTTAAAAATTTACTTTAGAAACTTTAAGAGGTGCTTTACCCCATCGAGCATAGGGACCAACTTTAAAAACGCGAGAAAAACATCTGCAGTTTTATTTTATTTTTATGTGATGACTTTGAAGGCCTTGTAGATAGTAAATAAATGCTCTTGAAAATGCGATTTATTGACTTTTTTGTCTTTTGTTTTACATTTTTGTTAATTAACCTTGTACCTATGTACTTGTAAGTATTAACATTGTAATTATGACAACATTGTACAAGACAATTATTTATAAAAGAGTAACCGTGGAGTTTGCCAGTTCTATTCCATAGGAAACGATCGATTGGTACGGTGCACACTGCTTCTGACGGTTCATAACCGCTCATGTAGGTTTATGATATAAAATAAAATACTTTGATTTTGATATAGAACATAAGAGGGCAGCCATCGTGCACCATCTTCAAGACATTATTCCAACTTTTTCTTGTCGATCTTCTTTCTCCTGGCTATTATCCCATTCCTTTTATTATTTTATATTATCCCCGTTAGTATCCCATATATATCATCATATCATCGATCAGCCCTCCTAGTACTTCTGCGCCACACCGTACGGTTGTGGGTTGTCTCTTTTGTTATGTTGCTCGTCATCATATCGCTTTTTATTGTTCGTAGCCAAGTCATTGGTGGTCGTCCATTGCCTCTCTTTCTGTCTTATATATTCATGACTCTTTAAGTCGTATGGTCATCATCTCGCCTCATCACATATCCGTACCAGCGCAAGCAGTTTTCACAAAGTTTGTCGTGTATCTTGGCAACTTTAAAAGTACCACGGATATACTCGTGTCTTATTTAATCTATTTACGAAACTCCACCTACTTCTTCTTGTAGATGTCAAACTAAATTGAATCACTTACAATCAAGTGAGATAGTCAAACTCAAAACTCGAACTCAAAGCATTTATTTCAATTAAACCATTTACAGGCACTTTTGAATTGTCAAATAGTCGCGTCAGTTAGTCAGAAAGTTGAAGCTAGTTGCCCATTCCAAAACGTAGATCTTATGGAGAAGAACGGGCAAGAAACTCCAAGGACACTCTTTTTAATATAGAAAATTACAAAATCCTGGGTACATTATTCTTGTTGCTTCTATATGTGAGAACAATGCATAAAAAAAATAATCAAAACAATTCAAAATATAAGATTTAAAATAAGCCATGGCAGATAAGAGATGACCAGTCACAACTGACGGCGCCCGTTCACGAACATGACGCGTGGATCAGCACCATTCAGCTCAACCATTTTGTAGGGAACCGAATGATCCAACACACTCGCCACCGTCAGCGAGACATTTAAGTGAGCATGACATACTCTCAGCTACCATGATCTTTCAAGTCAACATACATATTAATAAATTTAAAAAACAAAAAAAATACAAACGGCTCCATGGTGCTCTCATTTACAAAAATTGAAAAAATGCTTCTAAATTATACAAAACTAATTTGCGTGGCAAACTCGAATCATCGCATCGCTTATAACCAGGCCCTTCAGTCTCGAGTCTCTTTATATAGAGACTGCAGGCCCAGGTAAGATAATAGTTAAAAACGAGCCCACCTAATTAAAATTACAATTATTATTGTACCCTATTTCAATAGTTTCAACGCCACAGAAATAAGCAAACTAGTTTATTTCGCTACAGCATAACACACATATTTTCCGTGCGACCTCCCGACGTGACAAAAACACGTTGGTAATAAAATTTAACGCGTGTTTCTGAGAGTGATACCGATCTACTCGTCACGCTGGGTAACAGTCCCGCTGGGGATATACCTTTAGGTTTTTGGTCCTTTTGTAAATGAACTGGAGTATTAATATTATTTATAGTTATACCTACGTAAGTGTTATTGTATTTTTATGTATACGCTTTTCGGACTGTCAAGTAATAGGTCTAGAGTTCGATCCCAAGGCACTTCGGACTTTTCGGATTCATATGGGTATTCTATAATTATCACTTGCGTCAAAAATTGAGAAGGAAAACATAGTGAAGAAACCGGCATGCCTTTTTTTTTTTTTTTTTTTTTGAGGGTGGGGAATCATCAAATGACTTCTCCCGCTCTGGGCAGAGCGAGAGGGTGTGTCAGACTTTTACTGACTAAAACCCACCCGTGTTCCTTCCGTTGCCTGTGTGCCGGGGCCGCGTTATCCCTTTCGGACAAACCCGCAACCCCAGCAGGCATTGGTCTTTCGACCCCGTCGGTTGGTGCTGACATCTCTTTGAGGCGCGCGTGGAACACAACGCGCCGTCGACACGGGCCTGGTCCTTATCGGACGGCGAGCTGCCCATTGCTCACCGTCCGCAAGCCCGCGCCTACGGTGGCCGGAAGTCGGCTCTGGACTCCCGACGCCCGGGGCGTCTCCTGCGGCGACTAGGGCCGCGAGGGCGTGCAGCTTGTATCTCCCTCGCGCGCTCCGCCTCCTCCTTCGCGAGCATAACTGCTTCGCAGAAGGAGGTGACGGCCTCCCATGCACTCTCGCTCCGAACCATGGCCTGAACCAGGGCCGGATGCGAGAGATCGCCGCCGCCGATCGCCTCCGTGAGGACACGGCGGTGCTCCGCCCAAGCTGGGCAGACCTGCACCGTATGCTCCACCGTGTCCTCCGGGCGATCCACACAGTGGTGACACCCGGGCGTTTCCTCCCGCCTTACGCGGAACAGGAACCTCCCGAAACAACCGTGTCCGGTGAGGACCTGCGTCAGGCGGAAGGTGAGGACGCCATGGCGCCTCTCAAGCCACTCCTCAAAGAGGGGACTTATCGCCGCAATTGTGGCGTGCCCAGCGCTGGGTTGCGACAATCGTACACTCCATGCCGCCATGAGATCCCGCCGGAGCTCTGTCCGCTGTGCCGTGATTTCTCGCGGCAGCGGAGTTACACCCCGGCGTTTCGCCTCCTCGCGCAACTCCCACATGTGCGCGAGGACTTTCGCCTCCAGATCCCATGGCGGTAGTCCGGCAAGGAGGCTCGCCGCCTCACGGGAGACCGTGCGGTATCCCCGGACCAGCCTGATGGCCATGACCCTTTGGGACGCGTTCAACCGCCGGGCCGGTCGCAGCCTCAATGAACGCGCCCACACCGGTGCCCCGTAAAGGGCCATGGACCGCACGACCCCCGCGTAAAGCCTCCGGCAGGAGGCGTTTGGACCCCCCAGGTTGGGCAGGAGCCGCTTCAAAGCAGCCCCAGCCCTATCCAGTTTGGGAGCCAAACGTCGGAAGTGCTCCACGAAGTTCCACCGGCTGTCGAGGACGAGTCCCAGGTACTTCATCGTCGACTCGACACCGATGTGAAGCCCTCCCGCCGTAATCTGGGAACCCGACAGTGGCGCGTTCCGAGGACCATAGAAACACATGGCCTCGGACTTGTGCAAGGCCACCTCGAGTCCCAGTTGCCGGATCCTTTCGACGATTGTCGCAACCCAACGTGTCGCTAATTCGGCCGCCGCCTCATGCGACCTCCCCTGCACCAGGACCAGCGTGTCGTCAGCGTAGCAAACCACGCTGACGCCGCTAGGGAGGTCGGCAAACCGGCATGCCTGAGAGATATTTCTCGTCGAGCCAAGTCAGAGGCCCGTGGGTGGTTTTAAAACTACTTCTAGTAGAACACACGAAAAAAAGATACGATTTTCGATGTTGAAGATACCGGGAGTTCTTAATTTAGAGAATCCGATGTGTATTTGTGTTATTCGGGAACTATAGGTACAGCTCTACCCAACCCTCCGGGGGAGTACTGTCATGGCAAACTCACTTATTAATAATATGTTGAGAATATTATTATGAAAACTTAATTTTTGTAGGTTATAATGCATCATCAATAACACGAGTTTTCTAAGACATCAACCTACAATCTTCCCACTGCTGGGATACAGACCTCCCTCTGTGAAAGCGAGTGGGCTATAATCCACCACGTGGTCCCAGTGTGGTGGATGTCACAATGCCTTCGAATTTTTGGTTCTAGGTCATGCCAGTTTCTTCCCTATATTTTACTTTACCGTTTTGAGAGCAGTGGTGATTAAATAATTTACAAAAAAGTAAAGTGCCTGCTTGGGTTTGAACCCGTGACCAACAACTCGTATGTCGCGGCCATTACCACCGGACCACCACTGCTTCACTGCTTTTCTAAAAACCGGTTACATTTACCGGTCCTAAGAAACATCACTTTTATAAAGAAAGACCAAATGCCACGCTGAAACTTGCGTAATACAGATCTGGTTTATCACGACGGGACCACGAGTGTGTTGTCACCATTCTTAAAATCTCCAAAGTGGGTTAATTTTTCTGCAAGTGCGCTTAAGTTTTTATTAGTAATTTACAGTACTTACATACATAAACTCTCGGCTGACCCTTGGGGATGGGTAAAAACTACAGACCGCCACCTACCACGATCCTTAGATACTCTTTAAGCAGTACAATAGACTTTTTCATCTCAAAGTATATTATAGAATGGCTTATTTACACCCAAAAACCAATTATGTAATCATATAATACCGTGGCTTAATCTATCAATATTTATCCCACTGCCAAAAAATAATAACTTAACCAAATAAAATTAAAACCTTTTCCCCAAACAGCACACTGGAATGAAAAGATAACGCTCCATTTTACAGCGATTGTTTCATTTAATATAATTAAACTTTCACGCTTTGCCGCGACTCCATTTATTTCGGATGCGTACCCAACATGAAAGCGCTTTTAGTATGGAGTCGGATTCAGAATGGGTCACATCGGCTTTTTGTTTTGTGTCGTTGTGATGAATTAAAAAGATGTCGTGGCTAAATGGCTATTTGGGAGATGAAGCCCCGTTGTTAAAGCACATTAGGCCGTTAGTCCCGGCTGTCATTCGTAGATTGGACAGTCTTACGGGTAGTCAGAACCCTGTAAATATGACAACCAGTCTTACTAAGGGGTATCGTGTTACCCAAGAACTAGATTGTGGTGGTCAGATAAGCAGTCAGATCTCCATGTTATTCCCCTAAAAACGATATTTATTTTAACTATATGAAACGGCCCATTTATTCCAAAAGTAGACCAAGGCAGTAGGTTCCTAAATCTTCTATTTATTTTAAACATAAAACCTGTATGTTCCCAGTAACTGAAACATACAGGTTTTATGTTCAAAATAAATTCCGGTCGGTTCCGTGTAACATATTCATATCCCGCAACCTCTCATTATAGTGAAAACCGACCCTAACTTAGTTTAAAAGGTTAGGCTCTTTATTACACATTAAACTACCCTAAGAAACCTTAAGTTAGTCTCATTTTAAACTGAAAGTGTACTTATTAACGATACACCTAGACTTTGAATAGAAACACTAATAAAATCTAGAAGCTCATCTCTAATCTACATGGGACTTAAACATAACTGATGAAATGTGGTGTATCGAAAGAAAGAAAGAAAAAATATTTATTGAGACAAGCACAGGAGATCTCTACTTAAACTAAAAACAGTTATTGAAACATAAATAGAAAAAAAAAACAATAAAAACAAAAACATAGTAAAATTAAAATAAAAGCAGAAAGTCCTGTGCGAGGCCAAAGGGCTCCTACCTCAGCATGACGCTGCGACATTTAATAACAAAATTCACAGCGCTGGTATTCTGATAGGGCCCGCAGTGACGTCACGGATAGATACCTAGATACAGAAATAAATACTAAATAAAAATAAATAAAATAGATGTATAAAACACATAAAAAAAAATTAAAAATATTTGTACTCTACTCGATGAGCTCTAGACAATGACACCCGATCTGTGTACGTTTTTTTATTTTTCAAGATCAAAAGTTTACTGTATGGGGACCCAATTTAATTTTGAACTATATTAAACTTTTATTATTTGTTGTTATAGTGGCCATAGAAATACAACATCTGTGATCTGTCTGAACTGATCAACTGTCTACCTATTACGGTTCATGAGATACAGCCCGCTGACAGACAGCCGGACGGACGGACGGACGGACGGACAGACAGCGGAGGCTTAGTAATAGGGGTCCGTTTGGCACCCTTCGGGAACGGAACCCCAAAAACATCTTTCCACTACACTGCCAATATTCATTTTTGCTATGAGCGTTATATTTTTTTTTAAACTTATGTCATACTTAAAAGAAGGATGTAAAAGAATTGACAACTCTGCACACAGTAAAAAAAATCACTAGATTATTTATTTGTTTGTTACTGCCTGTATACTAAATGTTCGACTGTATCTTTACACATGCACCTACTTCAGGGTATGCAGGCTTATTGTTATAATTTTACTAATAAAAATCTTTTTGTTTGCTTCAGGTGCGGAACCCACGACAGCAATGTCGGTGGAGGGCCAACGGTGCCTGTGTGTTGTGGTGCTGCTCATACACACCGTCACAGGCGCTGGAGAAGGTAAGCAGATTTCTGTTCCTTTTGACCTTAGCTTTTTGGTCCTTGTGCTATGTTACAAGTTAACGGCATTTCGACAATTAGTTAAAGTATTTGTGTACCGATATAATCCCGGTAGCTCCGTGGTCAATGCGATGGTACAGTGATGCGTCAGAGGTTGCGGGTTCGGGTCGTATTAGTTGTTTTTATTTTGCTTAACAAACAATATGTCCTGCCCACATTTATGACACACGCAGCGTGTAAAGGATGAATGAAACAGAAGCCCGTAGATATGAAATTAAGTGGCAAATATGGCAGGTTTTTTCGTGGAATCGAAATTTCATGGCTATTTATATATTATATTATTTCTATGGCATATTTCTGACTAACCAACTATCACTCTCCCGAGGATAAGACAGATTATCACAAAAATAGGTACCAAATCACCTATACAAACGTAGCAAAGCAATCAGTCCGTCTATCAATTCTATGGTTACTCCCCAAAGGACCACCGAGTCTAATAGAGAATCGACAAAGCCAATATTCTCTAACAAGCATTACAACAGTTGTATACAACCAGACTGTAATTGCTCGACTGCAGCACAAATACATCTTCTCATATAGAGAGGGATAAAAATACAAATCAAATATTAATCATCTCGCTTACTGACACTCTCTGATAGAAAAGTTGGAAGGGAATCGTTTTATCTTGGTGTGTGATGATGAGGGATGAAACGCATGTGACTAAAAGAGTTATGTATATAAATGTAGAGAAAAGATGGCTGGGTTGTGTGACGAATGATAATTATGAAAGCAAAGAGGGTGAATGATAGCATGACATTGACAGGGAGAATGGAAGATAAAAACATGTTGCGCCAACGCCACGTTATATGAGACAAAGGCAGGAAGAAGATAATGCTTACTGACACAGTGGCGATTTTAGAAGGCGCCCATTAAATACTTTAAAAGTACAAATTAGAATTGAATATTCACATTGGTACAGTAGGCCGCACGTCAGTCGCCACGCTTTCTCCTAGAGCTGGCTAAGGCTTCAACACTGTACATGATGCCCGCTGGAGGTACAGCGGCGCCGTGCATGTATACGAATAAATATAGGTAGCTGATGTTCAGTTTTTTTTTATATTGAGGTTCGGCGCCACCGCCACCGCTAGTGAGGCTCCGGCGTCACGTACAGGAAGCCTTAGCGTAGTAAGGAGTTTCAATAGAATAAGAGGCCAGCTTATACTCGTTTGGTTTTCACAGACGTGCGATTACCGTACATTTCAGAACGTTGTGTTAATAAAACTGGTCCTTTCACCTCCATCCAACGTAGATGCAAATAGAAAATTATAAAAACAAAATCCAAACAAAAAATGAGAACCAAACTGCAGCAAACCATACGAATAATATACTCTGGCAACTCTGTTTAAAAACCTAGGCCATCAAGTTTTAAAAAACCCGAACTGCCCTCTTTCATGCTGAAAAGCAGAAAAGCAAAAAATATGTACAAGCCACATAAAAGTCCGTAACGCGAAAGTTAGTTGTTAGTGTAGAGACAACAAAAAAAGAGACTGAATAAATAACGCCTCCGAGGTTTAAGCGTCGAGTTAAATGTTTTTGCTGACTGTGTGTTGGATGATATTTTGATTCGCTACGCTTCCTATTTTTACATGTCTGTGTGTGTGTGTGTGTGTACGTGGGTAATTGCCTGTACCCCTTTGGTGAAAGTTGGAGTGTTTTTGAGTTGTTCTTGCATTTTTAATCTACTTACCTAATCGTTGGTGTCGGCGAAGTTGGGTTATGTAAATATACACATAAACGTGTAGTATTTAAATTTGATAAGCACTTAAGCGTTGTATTATGTGCGTAGTTTTCTGCTTATACTATGTAATTATGTACTAAGCCTTACGCTGTTTTACTAGATACCATTCTTGACTTAATATCGTTTTGATATAATTCACAACAACGAGACAAGCGACACGACAGATTACTAGAAAACATCATTAATAATATGACTTCGACGTCATATACCAAACATAATTTATGTATTAGTTGTCAAAAAGTTCAATCAAATAATAAATAAACATGAATATTTTTCAACCGTATGCATATTCCCTAGTGTTTTACAACTCACGAGTGCCAATACAATTCCAGTACCTCTCCAAACAAAAATATACAGTACAACCGCATCAGAACCAATATCATCACTCAACCATGAATTGACACTAGCATTTCCTTTTCCCACTTCCAGAATATCGAAAACATGTACCGAAGGACCAAAATATAATACAGCGTGTATCACAAATGTGTGGTCACATTTAAGGGTGTGGTACAAAATATCAATCTGAACAACTTTCTCCATAGGAACAGAATCGTAATCCCGAAAAAAATATCAAATATCCCATACAAAACTTTAATACCTACTCGACCCAAATGTATGAGGTGGCTAATTATATTAGCCCCATGGAGAAAGTTCTCAGTTGGATAAAAACCGATCAAACCTCGCCCCGCCAGTCGACGGTTCGCACGCGACACAGATTAGCGTCGCCGGATTTATTGAGTGTATTTTAGTGAGTTATGTGATTGTTTTGTGTGTTTTACTACCTGTACAACATAGTCTGTACCAAACCCTTAGGTATGACCACAGGTTTCTGATACGCGCTGTATAGAAACAGACCAACAAGAGCCCCTAGAAATGTTTCCTTGGCTTGAAAACAAAACATTTTAAGAAATATTACAATGCGGAATTAAACAAAGGACCAGAAACCAAGTCTAACCTATCGTGATTAAACTGGAGCCGTACTCTCAAAGGGTGGAGTTACGAGATCACAATTAATGTGGTTTTTGAACTGAGTTAGAGTGTGCTTAGATTGTCACAGTATTGTTGTGAGCTTTGTTGAGACCAATGATGAGACCGCAGTGTTAGAACAGCACCCTATTTGTGTGACACAATTACAATATTGCAATGACTTTCATTTTGCCAACTCAACAATATTCTATGCTTTATAGATAAATAGATAGTCAGAATGATATACTTTCTGACATTATTTTTTTAAGAATTTTCATTTCAGAATAATATCACGGGTAGGTCGATCGGGTTAAACAATGCTTGCCGCGATTGGTCCGTGGATGGGTGACCATCTTTACATCAACCCCTCTGTGCTTTAGAAAGCCCGCCAAGCCGTTATTCCCAGCTGTCATTTGAAGATTTTTGACAGTTATTACGGGTCGTCAGAAGCCCGAAAGTTTGACAACTAGTCTTACCAAGGTGTATCGTGCTACCCAGTAATTGGGTTATGGAGGTCAGATAGGCAATCGCTCCATGTAAAATACTGATATTACGCAGTTGCATCCGGTTAGACTGAAAGCCAACCCTAGCTAGGCAGATGACGACAGCATAATAAATACTTTATTGTTCGCCAAACCGACTGACTGTTTGGTTGATCTTGTTAGCGTTACTGCTGAGCATGAGGTCCTGAGGATTGCCAGGTCGGGCAAAGGTTTTTTGGATTTTTCCATGAGAAATTTCTCAGTAGCCACTCGGAGTGTGGATTTGTGCCCGGTTGATGGCAATAGGCTCGCCCCTATTCCACGGGACTTAAACATAATTGGCGAAATTAGGGTTTACTAAAGGTTCACCTGTGCCAAAATCTTTGGGGATTTCAGGCGTGATATTATTTATGTAAAGTATAATTTTGTACACCAAAAGAGTAACACAGGTCTTTTTTTCCGTTATTTACGTTGTCAAGCAGATTAATTTTTCAAAGAATTATGAATTTTCTTCAAAATCCTCCGGATTTTAATAAAAAGTGTGTTAAACAATAATTGGGGTGCAGGATTAGAGTCGACAAGGACCAGTCATGAAACGTGTACCGACGCATTTCGGTAACCGCAGTGAGCGGACTATCTCGTGAACTTTACGCATATTTAATACCTGGGCCTTTAATTTTTGTGTTTATTTCAGCAATCGTATAAACCTTGGTATTTTTGGGTACCTACTTTTGTGGTATGTGGTTAGAAAGTATTAACGAAGAGGTATATTTGAATAGCATCCATTAAATCCGATCCAGCCTGTCCCTTGCTGCCCTCCCACCAGCGACGCCCTAAGCCGAGGGCCGTACCCCACTGGGGGTGCCCTTAGCGTGTAGTTGCTAAGTTAATAAGTTTATACCTTGGCTGGCGGGCTTAACTTATTAAGGCGCCGTAGGATAACTTGGTTATGCAGCCTTATGGTGACCTGCAAAATGACATACAGAAATACACACTAAAGCATTACACTACATTACAAACTAAAGAAGCACAAAAAGTTATTAGTTGTTATTGTTTAGTTCACCTTGTTTTCCTAATTATTAACGTTTCTTAAACCAAAGTAGCGTAATAAATAATACCCATTAATCGTTTCTTAATTCCCCGATTACTTTAAAACTTTCTAAATAATTCAAAGGCGCTCAAAACTCAGGGCACTCGTTTTTTAAATCGAGATAATCCTCCTTAATCTAAGAAAGGTCATCTATGAAATGTCTAGTAATTTAAACGAACTTCGTTTGTATCACAGAGCGTTCAAAAAAGGTAGAGGTGCCAAAACCTTTTTATTTTGGTCATATAATTGCACCTCAAATTATTCCCAACTAGCTTTCCTAAAATTATTATTGAACACTCTATTATAGGTAATGATTGCGATTTTGTAAACCTGAATTAATTTATATTTTGTGGTCTGAAAAATACTACAATATCATGTAACTGCGACTAACTGCGAGAAAACAGTAGAACGATATCAATGAGGCTCGTTTATTAAAACAAAAGTGTGCATCATTAGGAGCCCTTAAAGTTTTTAGAGGCTCTTTAATTTTAAAAAGCGTACATCATAGGTAGAGGATCAGTAAAATAATTCCCCTAATTTTGTTTTGAAACTAACTGATATCGTTCGATGTCACAACTTTAGCTACTGTTTCACAGCATTTTGACTGAAAAATTACTAGTTCAATTTAAACGGACGGTCATTTTGGTGTCTACAAGGCTTTTAAACTGATAAATGATATTTATTTTGTAAATTGGTTACAAATAACAATTTTACACGTCAATTTTTATTGGCACGTTTCTGGATGACAGCGTTGCGAACGAGTACTTCGACTCCTAAGTGACGTTTCGTTTTTGTATTTGTAAATAGTTTTTTTTTTTTTTTTTAAACAAGATGTGATCGTATGACATGTACTTTTAAATATCATCATTGTGTGTCCACGTTAATTTTAGACATTACTGACTTAAGATCAAGGAACGAAGTTTTAGCAAACCTAGACATAAAGTTAAAACCTCTTCTATCTTTATGTATTTTTCTATGTGAAGTGTTTTATGTCTACATACATATATAAGTAAAGTTCTAGAACCCGAGTAAATGCCTTGAGGAATTGTAGTAACAAATGCTCTTTACTTCCTCGTAGGAAACGAAGTTCCCTTGCATTGCGACAATTACAGCGTAATAAAACCTACTCGCGCGCCAAGAAAACTGGCATCTCTATCTTTCTAACTACTCTGTGGTCTATACCCACCGATTTCATTAGTGACCTTAGAGAACCCAGATGGCGTGGCCATTTGTAGAAATGAGTTCACTGAAATGATCTTAAAGCTTAGCCTTACGTTAAGAGTCCCTTGAGGGGCTAGCTTAGGGGATTTGGGGCTCACTGGGTTTCACGTAAATCGAGTAATTTGTGTTGTTAAAGCGGTCATGTCTTGTTGTTTTGGTGACTTTTAATTGTGTAGCGATGCCCGTTTGTGTATTTAAAATATATTACATGAGAGATATTAATCATAGACAAAATCAATGGGGTAAACATTTGTATTTTCTTATCTTGAAAATTGATTTTATGATTAAGTAGGTGTGATGGATTTAGTGTTCAAAGTTGGCTCAATCCAGTAACTGAGAAAGGGTCCAGTATTATTTTAAATAAAGTAAGACGAAATACTAGGAGTGTTTAAAACAAGTATGTGTTTCAAAGGAACAATCTCATCTAGAAATAGGCCATTCGCTTTCTAGAGTTACTACTACTACGTCTTGTATAAAACAAACAAACCGCATAAAAAAACGATTGTTCAAAAGTTTCCTAATGAAATAAACTAGACACTCAAGACCACAAAACTATCCCCCTAATCCCTTTCTCCTCTTAAGGACCAACCAATAAGTCTCAAAAACTAGAAACTAGAAAAACTTCTGTTCGATCCTAAACGAACAAGTGACGATCCATTGTTGCCCTCACACAATGAAAAGACATTTGAACTAAACAACATAAACTTAGGTTACTTTTCACAATGAAACGGGGACACGGAAAGGATTCTTGTGTACTATAAAAAGAAATGGACAAAATGAGAACGAAGGAATGTATTTCTTCCTTTTTGCGGAAGTTGAGTCCATTAAGTTGTATTTTGGGTTTTCTTTAAAATTAATTTTTAAGAAGTTTTTATTGGGTTTGTTATAAAATGAAGAATATTGACGCAAATTCTTTTGGAGAGAAATAGGATGTTTTTAAAAATATTTTGAGTAAATAAAATAAGGCAACAAACTTTTCATAGCTATGATTTAAATCGAAAACTATAAAAAAAATTACACCAAAATATTTTTTTTTTCTAAACTACAACATAACACAAAATTACCCGCTCTGAACTAAATCCCGTAATTAACTTTCGACAAAACGTTACTCCAAAAATCATTCACAGAGAACCTTAATTTAACTTTAAATTTTCAAATTAGCAAAGTCGTTCCCATTCAAAGTACAGAGAAACAAATTCAATTACAACTTACCTAAATCCATTGATCAAATCTGGACACGACTAAGTTCATGGACAAAGCTGGAACTTAGTTCCACCTTTGTCCATAAATAATGGATTAGTATTCTACTCGTTTTCCATTTAGGAATAGTTCCAGTAATTTACCCCGGAATTCAGGCTGAAAAAGTAATTCAGGGTACCTTGGCTCGGCGAAATTAGTTAATACATGAACATTGCCAGCAGCAAAAAACGGCTGTCTGCCTCAAAAATTTAGCAAAATTGTGGATGCTAAAAACTGGTATAAACTAGTTTAGTGGCGCTTGGTTGGCAACAAAGTTCTGTAATAGAGTTTCCTACAGAGTAATTTATTTGAGCTGAATAATTTTTTTGTCCATTTATGAGAAAAAATATATTTTCGTGTATTTTCCGACGTAACGAATTTCAGCGAAATTGTTTTTGGTGCGTAATTGCTTTTTTAATAAGTATAAGCTAGCCATTTATGTATTCATATTTTAGTATTATAATGGTTTCAAATAATAATTATTATTTTCTGTCCTCAGTACTTAGTACACTAATCAGAATAGATACTTTTACTTCACTTCTGAAATAAACCATTTTCGAACAATGCACGCTTAGCACTGTACTTTTGGTCCTTAAGTACAAATTCCATTTTATCTATATCACAATACTTAACTATACAGATAAGTTAAAAAACCAGGGCTTAGTATAATCGACATGTTCGTGAACGGGCACGCCGCCAATAGGGACTGGTCGTCTTTTACCTGCCATGGCATATTTTAATTGTGTTTTTATGTTTTCATTACGGACGCTTTTAACGTGCACGGCTTTCTACATTGTTCTCACATGTATAATTTCAACATGAATGATGTAAACAATATTTTCTGAAAAATCAAATTGTTCTATGTGATAAAAGTTTATGTACTCGTAAAGATTACAGGAAAAATAAAACGGTTTAGGCGCAGAATGCCCAATTCTCAAAATGGCAACTGAGTCTTTAATGGACTAATTCTCATAATGGCTAATTCTATAAATGGCTAATTCTCAAAATACCTAATTCGCAAAATGGCCACGATGTCTTTAAATACACACTTTTTCAATAATCATCAACAAAAATTACATTAGTTCCACTATCGGTCCAGAGATGGCGCTGACCTAAAACTGCAATATTGTTAAAACAGTGTTAAAATTCTCTGACAAATAAAAACCTCGCCGATGAAAATTTAAAAACATTTGACGGTTCACAACCAAAATGTCCTCCTTCCTACATACTCGCAAGTTGCTTTGGGTGAAGCACAGTTGTAGTTTTCTGGGCGAAGAACTTTGTTTTTGGGATAAATTCATCCCAGCTACGGAACCATTCGGTATGCGTGGTCTGACACGCACTTGGCTGGTTTTTATTTGGTTTGAGCTAATTTCTTACCTCCATACAAAACTACCTTTTGGAAGACCCAGAATAAATTCTTATAAACTTTGACGTTCAAAAGTGCCTTATATTGGCCTACTTTAAATAAATGATTTGACTTGGACTTTAGTTTTAACGTTAAACGTGCATGTTAGCATAACGCCGCCAGAGAATTTAACTAGAGACCCAAGTAAGTATTAGTAGTAAGATTCTTGACTTTCATATACAGGGTTAAATTAAATTAGCTAGCCAAACTCATCGGCCAAGGTCATCGGTCCTCCACGTGGGAGGCCTTCCAACAATACGTCTTCTAATCGTGTATGACCTATCGGGCAATATTCTAAGCATTAATTCCAACTTCCTTTACAAAGCAAAAGACAATTAACTGAGTATCAGTCATTCCAAGCGCTTGGCAGATGAGGTCACGCCTCGCTTTATTACATACTACCTTCCGCCAGCGGCTTTGCCCGCGTGATAACTTTATAAATTACAGTCTATGTTATTCAGTGATAATAGTGAAGGGCTTATGGCTAAATTATAACAGCAGTTCGGGTCGATTGAAAGTTAAGCTACACTTGCCGCGGTCGGTTCGCGGCTGGATGATTATATCCATTTCATATCGAGACCCTTCCGTGCCTCGGAAAGCACGTTAAGCCGTTGGTCCCAGCTGTCATTCGTAGATCTTTGACAGTCATTACGGGTAGTCAGAAGCCCAAAAGTCTGACAACCAGTCTTTCCAAGGGGTATTGTGTTACCCAGTAACTGGGTTGTGGAGGTTGTCGCTTCATGTAAACTACTGGCACTCGGCTGCATCTAGGTAGACTGGAAGCCGACCCGAATAAACTTGGAAAAGGTTAGGCAGATTGTTTTGTTACTCAGTAATAATAATTATAGCATTCTAATGGAGAACGATTTTTTAAATCGGTCCAGTAGTTTTTCATTACAAACAAAAATACATTTTTTTTTTCTAAAAAAATTACTTTCATTAGTGTAGATACACTTCATACAGTCGCCAGAGCCTGAGCAGTGCGCACGAAGGCGCGGAGTAAACTGAACGTACATTCGAACGATGTTTGAATTGAAAATACAGCTATCCTATAGTATTTTGGTTATAATTTTTGCGACAAGCACATTATGTAAAGTCTTAAAATGAAGTAAAAGTCGTTAGAATTTACATTACCTACATTTAGTAAGCGCGTTTTCTTGCCCATTCTTCTACATAGGTACGTACGCTTTGGAATTAGCAACAAGCTTTATTTTTCTGACTGACCGACTCCTTGAAAATTGGTAAACCTGTGACAGGCAATTGAAATAAATGCTTTAATTTTGAGTTTGAGACTGGAAAACCATATTTCGATAAGAGGCTATATGAATAACGACGGAGGTTTTAAACCTTTGAAATTCACGAACATTTTGACGTTATTAAAAAATTGTGAGGGTCACATGACACAAGTAAAATTGAAACGTTTTTATATTAAAAGTTAAAAGGTCTCATGTGAATTTGGAATTAGGGATCACCCTTTTGTGGCCTTTAGGAAACAGATTGAGGCAGAAAGGTTTTTCATCACGCTGCCGGATGGCAAACAGTGTTCTTTTTTCATACATTTCCTATGCAAGGATTCATTTTGTACCAAGTTTTATATTAAATGCGTTTTCTAACAAAAATCTGACGTAATCATGTCCAATACAGTCTGATACAAAACTTATGGACACAAAGTAAATTCAATTCTTTCAGTTGGTAAAATAAAGTCGATTAGTTTTGAATACAGTTATTTCATACGTATATAGTTCTATATTCTGTAACATTATGATTAATTACTCGCCGACTGGTTGACACTTCACGTAACCAGAGGGTTGGCTCTGACATGTTCGGCGGATGAATAGTTCGACGCCTAAGTGTCCTTTGGATTTAGTATTTATTTGTATAGTTAGTAAGTTAGTCATTTTATTTAGTATTTATTGTAAAAGATTTTTTTTAATGAAATAAGGGAGAGAATATTATACTTACAATTTATATTCTTGTGAGATTTTAGTCAAACCATTTTCCGATCTTATCAAATTAATGGAGTTTATCACAGTGTTTTATAGTGTAAATTTCTTTTGACAAGAATTAGTTAATTTCCAATTATAGGTAATTTCCATTAGAATCAGAAACCTCTGGTAGATCTCCACTGCTGTCGAAAAAGAATTACATCAAATAGGATCAAAACTACAAATATTACAGCGATTCCCAAAATTACTAAAGATAAGTTTTTCACCATAAATCTGGAGCTGTAAATAAAAAGTATTTAATATATAGGAATAACAATATAGCAGAATTTCACTTTCGAGTATGATAAAATATTTACCCACTACTAAACGGCACTGCGAAGATCTTCGCACAAGTGTGGTGACACACACACTTATATTGTTGACGAGTTTTTGGCAGCTAGTCTCCCCCCCCCCCGCCTACCAGTTCAGTAGTTCACCTATCGGAAACCAGCCCTTGTCTGCCCTACAGTTTCAGGGGTAAGACGCTCATTTTCTATAATGTCGCAATGTTTTCGTCGCATATAATTAATTATACTGTTTACATGCAGTTTACATTTCAGCCAAACTCCCAAAAATAACCAAAATAAAATACCCCGTAAAATGAAAACACTCAAACGTTTCGTTTCAAGCTCTAAATTGTATTTTCAGGCAGCCCCGAGTAATTTTTCTCCATAATAAAAACTATGAAGAATAAAATGAGTGTTGTTAAACTTGGACGAGATTAAATTAATGTACGAGTAGTATTTTTGATGCACAAAATGGAGGCTATTAATTTATTTTTTGTTATCAATCTGTCTGATGTTTGTTAGTAAATTCTATGTTCGAAGGCAATAGCACAACGGATGAGGTACCAGAATGCCAACGAAAAAGGTGTGAGTTTGGTTCTCAAAAGTTAGGTAACAACTGAATTAACTAAGGCCGTATTTGGGCCAAACTCCAAATACCGCCACAAAAAAATACCCTGGAAAATTAAAACAGTAGAACGTTTCGTTTCAAACTCTAAATTGTATTTTCAGGCAGCCCCGAGTAATTGTTCTCCATAATAAAAACTATGAAGAATAAAATGAGTGTTGTTAAACTTGGGACGAGACGAAGTTAATGTAGTATTATTGGTGCACAAAATGGAGTCTACATTGTATTTCTAACTTTGTAATCAATCTGTTGTTGTGCTGTGTTGCCAATGATGACCTATAGCACTGAAACGTGGTCGCTCACAATGGAATTTTTCTAATTCAATCTAGTTATGATTTTGTTTTATAAACCTTCCTTTCAAAAAAATTTGCATGCTTTATATTGGTTTGCTTCGTTTGTATCTTTCCAGTCATCCATTTTATTTCCAGTACTCCCATTGTCATCCATTTTTCAAGCACTTTCGGGCATCCGATTGAGCTGAAACTTGCCATACTTATATAACGACGGCTACAATGCAAAAATATGATAGTATGGGACTGGTCTGATGATGAAGCCTGAAAATGGCTATAGGAACTCCTCAACTAAATAAGATAGCGTCGTTGAGCCCCTGGGTTGCATAAAAACTCTGATACCAGGTTAGTCACTTACCACACGAAAAAGAAAGAAAGATATTGGATACTAGTATTGAAAAATTATGAATAATACGCGGACTACGTCATGGGCAACCGCTAATTCCTAATAAATGCTTGCAATCTTTTCTGAGCAGTGCTGGGATGTGGTAACAGGGACTTATGGTCGTGGATTCGAACCCAGGCAGGCGCTTTACTTTGAGTCAACTATTCATCACCACTGCTCTCAAAACGGTCGTCGTGAGAAGACCGGCATGTCCTAGAAATAAAAATTCAAAGACATGTAACATCTACGAGTACTAACCCGCACTGAACCCGCGTGGTGGATTACAGCCCACTCCGTCTCGAAGTGAGGAGACCTGTGTCGCAGCAGTGGGAACATTATAGGTATTAACTGATCTTTAGTAGAAAAGATTATAGCATAAGCATATTATGCTATAATCTTTTCTACTAAAGATCAGTTTATACCTAGAAACGGTTCTACATCTCCAGTATAACTAGAACCTCTCTAGTTGGTTATTGATGGTCTTAAGTAATTAAGTCCGGGCCTCCCCAGAGAAACACTAGAATGTCTTGGAGTTGGGCCTAATAAAATTAATTAAGTGATATATTATATGAGTCTAGCGAAACACAGGGCTTTAGTAACTCAACTAGACTTTTAGTGTGCAATAAAGTAACAAAATCATTGTTTTTTTTGTGTTTGTTGCGACCAAAAGGAATACATTGAGCTGATAAAAACAATTTTACTAACGTATTTAACTTGTTTATCCTAGAAAAACGTGGGGCTTGTGGTTAAGTAATAAAAACCGCACGGGTCGATCGATCAGGTTAAGCTACGGTTGCCACGGTTGGTAATTGGATGGATGACCATCTTTACATACCAAGACCCCTCCGTGTCTCGGAAAGCACGCTAAGCCGTTGGTCCCCGCTGTCATTCGTGAATCTTTGAGTCGTTACGGGTCATCAGAAGCCCGAAAGTCTGAAAACCAGTCTTAATATGGGGTATCGTACCTATTACCCAATACCTGGATTGTGGATGTCAGATAGGCAGTCGCTCCATGTAAAATTCTAGTATTCAGCTGCATACGGTTAGACTGGAAGCTGGCCCCAACATAGTTGGGATAATGCTAGGCTGATGATGATCCTAGAAAAATGTAATACACAATAATTCAGGAGGTGGTGATATTCTTTTAAACATCACATCGATAAAATGGAAATCAACGATGATTTACTAAAGCCGCCATCAGATGATTCACTCGAGTGAACTGGAGTTAATGGTTCACTTGAGTGAAGGTTCATTTTTGTTTCATTCCACGATCACACGACACGGGCAAAATTACATAGGAATTAAAGTTCATCTACTGCTTCCATTTCATTTTTCGATCATTCGGTAGGCGAGTGGATGATGCCGTGTGCCGAAACTCAACATTGGATCGGTTCACTTATGATATTTTTTTAAACTTTTTATTCATTTTGTATTTAGACGTTTCACTTCGAGTGAGAGATGCCGAATGAAAGGCAAAAATTACAAAAGTGAAGCGTCTGATATAGAAAGAAAGAAAAAGAAAGAAAATACGTTTACGTGCGGTAAACATGACGTAAAGAAGTTCTTTCTTTGCGTCATGTTTACCACAAACACAAAAAAGAATAAATTGGGTAAACATATGCAAAACGGCCATCACTCAGCATAATGCTGCGACCCTATGCGAGACAGAGCCCCAGCGCTGGTTTTCAGCAACATCTGGTGTTGACGTGATTACGTCAAGCGGTGCATCATACAATGAGATAATATGATGGTAAACGATATAATACGATGTGAAAATCTTAATATTAATAATATATTTAAGTTCAATTTCGAAAATGTGCGGTCACATGAAATCAATTTTACAGAATTCCTAAGTTTAAGTGAAGACCCAAGTCGAGATAAAAGTTAAAATATTTCCGCCGTTACGTCATGAACACTGGTTCAAGAGACTTCCTAACCAATTTGGTGCAAAGACAGGAATAAATACTTACAGTTAAGGAAGGATCTAATTAAAACCACCTGCACCTTTTAGGAGCTCCGAAATTAGGTTTTTGCTATTAATTTTACTTAATCTTTAGATGTCTCCTCGAAATTAATATTATAAATATAGCCGAATTTAATAGGCGGGATATTGCTGAATACCGCCATGAGATACTCTGTATCTTTTGACTTTTGACTACTAATTATTTCTTTGAAGCATAAGTAGTTGGTCCAGAATATATATGTATATGTATTAATTGTTATTTTTAATTTAATTTCATTGCAATTTGTTATTTTTATATTATTTTCAAGACAATGTTTCCATATTGTTATGAAATAAATGACTTATGACTTATGACTTATGACTTATGACTTATAAATTCAAAGAAGGTTTATTTAATTATGTATGTTTGACAAACAAGTCAGGAAAGTTTTGAGTATGAATGTGGATGGCTATACGGTAGGAGAAAACCAAAGAAACGATGGATGAACTGTGTGAAAGGTGATATGGCTGTTATGGATGATATGGATACTCTGTATCTTTTGACTTTTGACAAATAATTGTTTCTTTGAAGCATAAGTAATTGGTCCAGAATATAAATTCAAAGAAGGATTATTTAATTATGGATGTTTGACAAACCTGTCAGAAAAGTTTTGAGTATGAATGTCGATTGCTATACAGGTAGGGGAAGACCAAAGAAACGATGGATGGACTGTTTGAAACATGATATGGCTAGAAAGGGAGCGACTAATAGACAAGTATGGAAGAAAAAGATATGTTGCACCGACTACAAATAAATTGGATATGTGCAGGAGATTGATGATGGATGTTTTGGAATTTTGTCATTTCATTATGAAAAAGCTAATCAAACAAAAGAGAGATCATTTTGAAAAGATCATTATGAACTTAGGACTGTATATTTATTACTAGCTTCTTCCCCCGAGCCACCACGACGCGTTGAATCGCCCGGCCGCGCTAGTACTTTGTTTTCGCTTAGCGTTCGTTCGACTTTTTTCTTTTTACTCGTCTCCTAGGGATCGTAGCGTGATGGTAAATAACCTTCCTAAAGAATTCAGCTATCAATTGCAAACGCGTTGAACACATTGCGCACACGTGGCGTGCTCGCTACGCACATGCAGCGAGCACGTTGAACAATCGCCTCGCTGATAATTTGCTCGCAAATCACCAGTGTGAGAAGGTCCTTAAACATGTTTCGCCCAGCATTATTACAAATACGGAAAAACTGCCATAGGGTTTGGTACTTTCTAAAATCTTAATTTTCTTCCACAGGTCCTTCATCACCGATCCCATCAACATCGTCTTCCTCAATAAAGCCAGATCAGAACGAGCTGACAGTCACCTTTCCCCCTCTGGAGGACATATACAACATTACTCCTGAGAAGCACTTCGGAACGGAGAATAATACTGTGGTGACGTCACAGACAGGGTCTACTGCCCTCCTGCCGTGTGTCATCAGGAATATTGGCGATGGAATTGTAAGTAGCTTGATCTATTAATTTACTAGCTACCTGCTCCTGATTCGCACGGATGAAATCAACTGATGTGGCGTCATGTGAAAAAATTGAGATTTCTGTGCTCTATGTTGAATATTACATACAGAAATCTTCCGAAATACATTTTCTCCGTTAGTAGTTTTGAATATGTAATCGCAGGCGCAAACAAACACGATAAGCGATGTTGTTTTATTTATAGATACGATTTAAATGTCAACGTAACGAGGTGATAGTAGTAAATGTAAAAAAAAAACGACTTGACAATCAGATAGATTGTTAAAATACAGAAAAGACAAAATTTATACACGTCAGGTAGGCAGAAACAGAGAAAAACTGGAACAGTTTTGAACGTAAAACATAAAAAAACACATTTGACTGTCTTCAGTTAAAACGTTAAGCGACGTTTACTGCCGGGGTTGCGGGAAAGTCCGAAAGGGATACCGAGGCCCCTGGCAACGTACAGGCAAGTGAAGGAACGTGTTCCTTCACTTGCTGGGTTGGTGGGTTTTAGTCAGTAAGAGTCTGACACGCCCTCCCGCTCCGCCCAGAGCGGGAGAAGTTATTTGATATTTTCCCACCCTCAAAAAAAACCGACGTTTACTGGTGCAATTTCACTGCAAAATACAGATTTTTTTTTACACATTTTCGGCAGGTTTTGTAATTTTTTTGCAACTCACTACGCTGCGTCAGTATACCAACAGCAGGTAGCCATTATAAAAAAAAACAAAGGTGATTAATAAAATATATGAGAAACAAAATTCTCATTTTAGTTGAAATAAAAGCATTATTTTACCTAATAGCGTAAAGAAGCAATTCTTAACTCCAATTTAGTATCACCATCAATCACGAGCAAACTCCAATCCGAACTTAAAACCAGCGAATTTTTGTCACGGAAAACTTAATCACATATTTTATCTGGACCACAGCCGGCTTATTACCGGCTAAACTAATGAGGTAGCTATATTTAACCACCCCAAACCGAGCTTAGTTTAAACCTCATAAATTTGCTGCCTTTTACATTCCAAAATAGAGTAGATTTTGTAAAACTGTATTTAGGTTGGTTGGTAATTTTGGTGTGGCTTACTATGAGAGCAGAAGCAGAAGCGATAAGCGGGGCAGAAGTTATATGAAATGAATTAGTTTATTCATTTATTTATAGTTAATCATAAAGGTACAACACTAAAGACATTCATTAACATAGGAACATACAAAATATTAACAATTTAATTATTTTTTAGAACATAATTTACTTAAAGCTAACATGGAACAGTGGACTCCCTTGCATATTTTCTCTCACAGAACACCAGATATATACTGCATAATTTTACTTCATTCATCCGCACACACATCACATTCAGGGTTGGCAGTCAGAAGGGAGTTGAGCATTTTCAAAATACAACACACTGGATTCAGCTTTGGCGACAGTTTTGGGTGACAATTTCCCTATCAGATCGTGCCGGTGCGCGGCGGCTCGGACGGTCTCCGATGTATTCGTCGGACACAAATAGTGGGCAGAAGCCATGGAGCTCTGGGCAGTCATACGTCACTTTTACGCTACCAAGAACTGATCAAGGCCTCTTCTCACATCCAACGAGTTAAAGCCCAACATCCCTAAAAGATAGTTGGTAGGGTACATACTCGTAATTATAACATTTGGAAGACGCATCTTAGGAAGATTTTCCTGACGCTTTCAAGTATCAGTGTATGGGTTGCGGTTTAGGGGTGCCAAACACAGGCACTCGTCTTATTTCCAACGGCTTTCATTGACATATAGTCAATGAAAAACAATGAAGAAGTAAGCTTCCCTCACTTTTTAACCTTATCTAATAAAATAAGAAATATTGTTTCTTCTAGATTCATCATTCAAAGACAAAAACTGCAAAGAAGTGCACTGCTTGATACTCAAATTGCGTAACTTATCAAATACTATTCGCCGAATCGGTATAAGCTTTTCATTTATGTTACCTATGCATACTCGTAAGGAACATATACCCTCAATCATTTCTTGATGAGCATGATTCTTCAATGGCATTTGATTATAATACATTCAGTTTCAACTGCCTTTCAAAGGCTAAATGGTTTTAATTACCTTGAAATGGTACAAATCAGATACGTAGCCCGGCCATGTTTCCCACCAAACTTACCGACTTGTTCACCTACGCGCCAAGAGTTGTCAAATCGGTTCAGCGAGTGGATAATCCCATTAACGTCACGCATACATGTCATTATGTTGCACCGTGCCATATAGCGGTGTACCATTTGGCACGCAATTGTATGTAGGTATTATTTATTCCAAAAGTATCTGATAAAAATGTAAACAAACCCTGTCTGGGTTGGATTCTTACGTAATCACTCACTAAAGAGAATTAGTAATATCTTCATCTGTATTGCAAAGGTTTCAACTTCCTATCGTTTAGATAACATTAATTAATTATTGTAATTGAAAAGTCATCGACTAAAATTGAGGTTTCAGAATTACGGATTAATCAAATCAAAGCACTCAATTTGTAAGTGGCACTACAATTTGCCATCCACAGGTACGTTTTCTGATCCATGTACTGTTTACATTTTTGTTAGATGCTTTTAGAACAGACCATAACCAACAAAAAAAACATCAAAAACAAAACATGTATTCTACTTATGTTCTTTTAGTTTCGCTGCACCTCACTTAAAATCGCCTCACTTATGCTCCCGCCCCGCTACCGCCCATCAAAGACACCATACCCTTACGGATTGGCGAAAGATGTACGATGCCTCAGGTGGCGACATTTGGAAGAAATTGAAATATTGTCAAAAGCCGGAATTGAACTGTCCAACCTTTAGTTGGATTTATACATTTTAGTAATATTTGAAACTTCAGTGATTCAGGTAACAGCTTGACATTTTAACTATTAGCTTTATATAATCTATTCAAACTGAGAAATAAATCTGAGTAATATCGATGAGTTATAAATAAACATAATTTTTTGGTCATTAATAAAATTGCCTAGAAAGTTGTATTTTATTTAGGACAAAGAGGTTTTTATACCTGAGTGAATGATTGATCCCATTTTGATTACCTTTTGTTGAACTTAGGTATTGTAATATTTCAGCATTCGAAATATTACAGGCATGACGGGAAATTTTCCTAAACATTTTACTTTTTAACCGACTTCATTAATTACAAATTATTGGTTGATAGGTATTAGCATAATAAATTAGCCTATAATGTTCCCTTTACACAGGCGTTCTCACTGTGAGAGGGAGTAGGCCATAATCCACCACAATATTCCACCTTAATTTCTGAGTTGAGCTCCACGATTACTGACAAATGCTTGCACTGACTGGACAGGTCCACTCAAATCTGTGTGGTTTTTTCCTCAAAAGATCATTTCAGACACTAATCTACATGGTCCTCATACGGCTTGACAAAGATTATATCTGGACTTTAAAAGAGACTGCGACCCAGAGGTCGCAGTCACAGTCGAAAAAAGGCCGAAAGAAACTCAGAAGTTTGTTTCGGCCTTTCTTCTCAGAGTAGTCAGATAGGAAACACCGACCTCTTCTAGCTTATTTTTAATATTATTTCATATGACGTGTAAAAGTGATTCCGATATCCTATTTAGAATAAACAATTTCATTTCACCACACGGGCCCAGTGTGGGTTGCTAGATGTCCCATGTCTTCGAATTTTTGGTTCTAAGATTTCCGCACGATGTTTTCCTTCACCATTTTGAAAACAGTGGTGACGAAAAAAAATTACACAAAGTTAATTAAGTAAGTACGACCTACAATTTGTAAGTCGTGGCCGTTACCACTGGGCAATCATTGCTCCCAAAGCTTAAATGGTTTTTTTTCTTTTTATCCCGATATTCCCATGGGATCCAGACTTATGCGGGTGAAGACGCGGGGCGCAGTTAGTGCTTATTACATTTTTAAAGTTACCTACTATCATCGCAAAAACTCTTTGCCCCAATTTTACAAAACTTAACCTACAAATATCTGACCTCTTTTCATGTAATCCAATAAAATATCGTAAAGTAACATGTACCTAATGAAAATGTCAAAATAATAAAAATTTACAATCCGAACTTTCGTTCAGTAACGTTTCGGGTCAATAAGCTTCAGTAAACATCTTACGTCATTTGCTACGTAAACGAAATGAGTTCTATCGGATTCAGGCCTCCTGTGAGTAAGATTGAGGTTACCTACGTGGTAATTGTGTGTTTGGATAAGATTCTTGGGGTTTTTTTCTGGTAATAACTAATAGGAAATAGGGATTACCAATCTGTCTGCTAAGTCATTAATTTGTTGTTTTGTGTTTATGTGTGTTGCTAAGGGGCTTGTGACTAAGTGGAAACAGTCGCACTGGTCGATCGATCAGGTTAAACTACGCTTGGTGCAGTTTTTCCGTGAATGGGTGACCATATTTACATACCATACCATCTCGCCGCTAAGCCGTTGGTCCTGGCTGTCATTCGTGGATCTTTGACTGCTGTTACGGGTCGTCAGAAGCCCGAAAGCCTGACAACCAGTCTTACCGAGGGGTATAGTATTACCCAGTACCTGGGTTATAGAGATCAGATAGGCCGTCGCTCCATGTAAAATACTGGTATCCAGCTGCATCCCGTTAGACTGAAAGCTGACCCCAACAGAGTTGGGAAAACGCTAGACAGATGACAAAGTTATTGATTTGGGTAGATATCCTTAGCATTAATGTATAGGGGCTGTCGTAATGCCTGAGGCATTTTCCAAGTTTCACGTCCAGTAATAGATAAATAAAGTATGAAAAGAACCTCCGTGGTATACACCAAATGTGGTAATAGCATTCTTGACCCGTAAGAAGAAAAAAAATACCAGTTGGTCTCGATATTTAGCGCACAGAGACCGATTATAATGTAGAGAAGAATTTAATAGCACTTTGATCCAAGTTTATTATAAGAACATCTCGATGTTTTGCCCTAAAATTCGGTGATAAATGATCTTCATTACATGAGTTTCTTACAGTAATATCTTTTGCTTGTCAAACGTCTGGCAATAGATCCCAGAAATTTCCATTAGTGCTGTCCTGATATTTCTAGGTTATATTATATTTAATATAACTAAGAAATAACGTAACGTTGAAAAAATAAATGGAAGTAACAAATTTTTATAATTACCTCAAAGTATATAATATATAGTTATTAAGTTCTAAGAGACCGTTGTTACGGGTACTCAGAAGTCCAGAAGTCTCACAACCAGTCTTAATAAGGGGTATCGTATCACACAGTTACTGGGTTGAAAAGGTCAGATGGGCAGTCGATCTACGTAAAATATTTTGATTCAGTGTATCCGGTTAGACTGGAAGCCGATCCCAACATAGTTGGAAGTAGCATAGTTCGAACCTAGACAGGCGTCTGGGTTTGAACGTACGACCTCGTAAAATGGGGCCGTTACCGTTCGGCTCCAATGATAATAGGCTCGTCCCTAATTATATGGGACTTAAACATAACTGGCGAAGTGAGGGTAAATAAATAAAATAAATTAAAACTTTATTGTTCAAGAGAGCATAAAAATTTAAATACCACTAGCCTCCTCACAAGGATTCCTAGTGTCGTGGAGACAAGTCTCCGTCGTCATAAGATAGTGTAGGTAGGCACATACCTAATATATCATGTAGCATCGGTCGGTAAGATTTCTGAGGCAACAAAATAATTGAATGTTACTCCAAAGCAGTATAAAACGTATTTATTTATTGATATTTAATTACCAAGTAACAATGGACTCAATAAGTTAGTAACAATATTTCTTAACAACTATGTTAGTAAACTATACCTACAAACCAAGCCTAACACTGCCCTAAAGATAAGATAATCCCTGCTTTAAGCTTAGCACCGATGTGGAAAGCCTGCTGTAGCGATTCACACAGAAACAGTTCAGTCTACTCGCGACACACTGCAGTATAATGTTGGGGCTGGCCCGCACCCGGTGCTCCAGGGAAGCGCATCTTTTTTGCATCGTAGCGTGGAAGCAATCAACACGAGCATCAGCAAACATCCCTTATGTGCTACAGAAGTGGAACAGTCCCATCAATACCCGGAATGCATTGTTATATTGAACGTAAAGAGCGATGTACGATTTTTGAATGTAATCTACCCAAAGGCTGCACGTGTAAAATGAGGTGCAATACGCACGAAATAACATTATTTTAACTACTCTAGAACAAAATGCAAACCTACTAGCGACCATATAAAATAACGGTTGTACTATAGAAATAATATTTTTTAAGAAAAATTGTTTATTCCACACAAACAAAACGCAGAACACAAAAATACAAAATATTCACAAAGTAGCCAAAACCCTCGTAAAGTCAAAGTCAAAGTCAAACAATTTATTTCAATTAGGCACATAATAGGCACTAATGAACGTCAAGTTTACAAAAAATAGAATTGATTCTAGTCGCCCCTTCCAAAAGGTAGTTTCAAGCATTCGTATTCAAGCAATAAAAGTTTGACAATATCTACATCTCTGCCTCCCTCTCCGTAGAATACGGGCGTTATATATAAACCGCAGTTACCCATAGCGAAGCGGTTTACAGCTCGTGGTTACCTGAGAATTGCCGCAAACACTAGGAAACGCCTCAGAGGTGCTAACGAGTACATAACTATGCTTGTTAGCACTAGCCACTAGCCACGAACCATAGGCTACCACTAACCACAATCGTGACCGAGTTGTTGGTACCACAAAAGCTATGTTAATTTTATGAAGATTAACATGAGAACGGCCAACTGCTTTTTAAAGTGTTGTGACTTAATAAAACAACAAGTTAAATTATATTAAAATTGAAAAAAAACCTGAAACCAACATTTCCTCATTTCTCTTTCCTACTTCATCACCTGACCCTGTTCATCATCTACACATAATCTATTCATTAAGACCAATCCAATGAGCCCAAACACGATACCTGTGCTGTAAGTTGGTAAGGGAGTTGGGTATCCTGCAAATTCCAGGTGATGCTGCAGCATCAGTTCAAGGTTACTATGTTCTTCTAATATTATTGAGGTAACAGAATACAACATTTCGAATCGATCAGACCTGTGAAAGATGCTCTCATCCATTCATCAACTAAAAAAGAGCTGATAATCTTCAAACGGCTGAACCGATTTTGATAAAAAATATCTAAGAACCATTGCTAGAAAAACTGCTTTCAAATTAAAAAACTGCATTCAAATCGGTTCTCCCGTTTAAGAGCTACGGTGCCACAGACAGACACATACACATAGCGGTCAAACTTATAACACCCCTCTTTTTACTTGGGGGGTTAAAACTGAAACATACTTTTCTATAAACATGAGAAAACCGCCGTGAAGAGGCCGCTTATTGTATGTTTTGTAGTGTTAAATTAATTTTTTGCGATGTATTTTCTGGTCTACAACAAAGTATATATAAATAAACATCATAGTATCAAGTCTTTCTATAAACTCACATTCATTAACTACCTACTAACTTTTTTGCAATTTTCTGGTCAGTATCAGCATGTACTATTAAAGAATTTCATTTATATACACCGTAAGGACTATTTCTGCTTACAGCGCTCGGCCGCTATAAAAATCTCATCAACCAATAGCATCGCAGCATCAGATTTTCTATGAGTCCTAAAGTATAAAAACATTAAAATTAAAAACTTTTTCATCTTTGTTTCTTTAGTTCTATTCCTAGTGAAGGAAAAAGGGTCAGACATCTGTGATCATGGTGTGAAGCAGATGTGGTCATCGTGTTCACGGGATTTTATTTTCAAACTGGTTAGATATGAAATTCCTTGATAGTACTAACTACTTACTTACGTTTTAAGCAATTTGCTGTTCAGTATCAACTTAAATGTCAACCAAAATAATATATTGTACAGAATTATAATTTGTAAAACATCAATAAAGTTCAAATTGGCCCCATTGGATGACTATGTCATCAAATCATGATATTTAAGGCCAATTCTAACTAAGAGAGCTGTAGTGATGATTTTAAGTCAATACATAACTTATATTTAATCAATATATAAACTCAACGTCAATATATAAACTTAACTACGCATGTAATAAGCATGTAAACAAGTCCAGAGAAAAATAAATTAGACACCCTTTTTTATTTAAGACGATTAATGTCAAAAATAAATAAGAAATCTAATTCATTGACTTGAAATAATTGAGCAAAAAAGCTTCTTAAGACGAGGTACCTTTAACTTAATAATGAAAAGGTCAAATAGTACTTAATTGGACGCAATTAACCTTAAGAAAAGTAATTAGTAATACTCAATACTACGTTTCTAGTTTTATAATGGAAAAAGCGATTAAGATTATTTCGTCCTACGTAATTAATTGCAGACTTTTTTGTGACTTAGATATAACGTAGATTTAAAAACGAATTTTAAACCTGAGTTATTATTTATTTATAAATTTATTAGGGTCAAAGGCAATTGAAGACAAATTATAGTCTCTCTTTTAGTTCTATGTAGTACTTTTTAGGGTTCCGTACCCGAAGGGTGCCAAATGGAACCCTCCGCAGTTCATCCGTCTGTCAGCGGGCTGTATCTCATGAAAAGTAGACAGTTGAAATGATCACAGATTGTGTATATCTATTACCGCTTCATCAACAAATAATAAAAATAAAATAAAGTAAAAAATTCAAGGGGGCATACACGACACGTGAACAAAAAAGAAAAATACTGCTAAATATTGCACGGTGTTACGGAACCCATCGTGTGCGGTCTATATATATATATATTTTGCACATTTATTTGGGCTCATCCACCAAATTATTGAATACCATATACAAGTTATTCAATAAATAAGTTTAAATACATAAAAAAATATTCGAACTGTAAGTATACAGTAGGCCGCACGTCAGTGATTCTATTGAAACTCCGTACTACGCTACGGAGCAGGAAACATTGGTCGCAGAACGGATGGTTTATGGGACCGAAAGCTTATGGAATGGCGAGCGTGTATCGGAAGATGTTGCATGTGTAGGCGTCCCACAAGGTAGAGCGATGACTTGGTACAGTTCGTGGGAACCCGCTGGCTGCGAGAAGCACACGATCGGTCGATGTCATGATTCGAAATGGCCTATGCATATACAGGGTGTTTGGCAGAACGTTGAACATACGAAAATGGTGGATAGGTGGGGTCATCTGCTACTTACTCAGCCCTAATTTATTTGGCCCTGGCCCACGGGATATTTTTTTAATTTTTTTTTGTCTTTCTTCTTGTTTCACCACTTTCTTAACTTTAAAGTGTAATTTTTATTAAAAATGGGTAAAACAGGCAATATTTAGTATTTTTTTTAAATCTTTTATGTTGACAGATTCTTATAAAATTATTGCTTTATTCAGATGTTAGCTAGAAAAAAAGTTATGAGTCCTCAAACTTACAGAAAGATGTAAAAAATACTTAAATCTTAATTTCAACTTGCATTTAAAAAAAAACAAAAAATGATTGAGGAGTTCCAATTCTAGCAAAACATCCCTAGTGTGTGAGCTTTCTATTGGTATGTAATTTGCTTTTATAAAAAAAAAACTTTAAGAGTTATGTCATAATTTTTTCAAGTAGGACATTTTTGACGAAACTCTACCTTTACGGAAAGTGAAATGTTTTACGAAATTTAATACTGCAAAGTTGGTGAAAATTAAATGATCGATTGAAATTATACTAAATATTGCCTGTTTTACCCATTTTTAATAAAAATTACACTTTAAAGTTAAGAAAGTGGTGTAAGAAGAAGAAAGACAAAAAAAATTTTTTAAAAATATCCCGTGGGCCAGGGCCAAAAAAATTTGGGCTGAGTAAGTAGCAGATGACCCCACCTATCCACCATTTTCGTATGTTCAACGTTCTGCCAAACACCCTGTATATGTATGAACTTCTTCGATTGTACACCGTAAGGACTATATCTGCTTGCAGCGCTCGGCTGCTATAGAACCGGGGCGGTAACAGATGTGGTTATCGTGTTCACGGGATTTTGTTTTCAAACTGCTTAAATATGAAGTTCTTCGACAGTACAGCAGTAGACTTCTTATGGATAATCATGATGATGATGCAATTTTTCACGACAAATAATCAACCAAAATGCAGGCTAACTAAATAAAAATTAACCCAGCCAAACTACTCAGAACAATAAATGCAAACCAAGCTACTTAATGCGGTATAAAATGTTATGCATTTAGTAGTTGGCAGCTTACAAGTGAGCTAATTTGTAAGCTTAGCTTGAGCTGCTGTTAAATGTATGTGGTGCAGTTAAATATTCTTATTGTTATGCTTTTAGTTCAGGAAAACTGTAACTTCCGTTGTTTTATAAGGTGGTTGTGGTGAAACTGAGATAACCAACATTTTCTATTTTCGTATTTTACTAACAAAACAAATCTGAATTTACCTAACATAACAAATCATGCCGTTTTCCCCGAAGGGTTAGGCAGAGGTGTAAAATAATAAATTAACTGAATGTGGCGTGTTCTGTGAGGACCATAACGTGGATATTCTAATGTTCTGAATTAATATACAATGTCGCCCATGGGCATGTAACCGCCTGTATATTTCTGAATATTCATAAAAATTCTATTTTTATTGTAATCTACAATATTGTTCATGTTATTCTTTTTTTTTTTTGTAGCGTTTGCGATAATCTCCGATGTTATTGGGTCGATTTGGATTCTATTTATTGTTTCTAAAAGCTTGAGTTATTATTTTATTGGATTAACTAAAATTAACAAATAACAACAGATTTTTTTAAGAAAATCAATAACAGTTTTTTTTTGAAAAAAATTTAATTGACTATGGAAAAGAAACAGAAGGGCTGACATTTTTATTTTTTTAAATCTTTATTTATTTAATAAACACATGTTTAAGTATCCTTAATCCATAGAGTGATTATGAAAGAAAAAATATAAGAAAAATTGGTGAAAAAAAAAGATACGCCCCTCTATTAAAATTAATTTTCTAAAATTAGTAATACAATACAATTATTGTAGTACCAAGGACCAAATGCCCGCATTTTTCTTTCAACAGGCTTAACGGGTACGTAAGTACCCGTTTACGTAAGTACCTGCAAAAATTGGTGAAAAAAAAAGATAGGCCCCTCTTTTAAAATTAATTTTGCTAAAATTAGTAATACAATACAATTATTGTAGTACCAAAGACCAAATGCCAGCATTGTTCTTTCAACAGGCTTAACGGGTACTTACTGTAAGCATAAATTATAACAGTCGGTAGCATATTTGACACCTACGTAGAACATAGCATCACATCTGTTTTAGGTTAATTTAATAACCTCAATTTTTGTCGATAATTTTTCAATTACAATTTAATACTGTTTTTCAAAGAATAATTATTAAAAAAAGATAAGATAAAAAGTTGAAACCTTCATAAATACAGATGAATTTGTTACTAATTTCCTTTAGTGAGTGGTTGCGTAGAATTATACCTGCACAGGATTTGTTTACACTTTTATCCGACACTTTTGTAAGTAAGTAAGTAAGTAAGTAAGTAAGTAAGTATATTTATTTGTTTAAACATGGTATACATACATTGCATGCAAGATATTACAGTAGAAAAGAAAGTTCAAACATGTTCAGCCGCGTGACGTGGCGCACAAATTGTTGAGTGGCGTACAGTTGCTGGGTTTTAAACCGGGACTACACTTATTAAATTCAAAATGATAAAATTACTATAACAATCGTACTACATTATCAATACAATTCAATTATCAATTCTATTCAATGTCAGTTCAATTATCAATTCAATTCAATGTCAAGTTAATTATTAATTCAATTATGTCAAGTTAATTATTAATTCAATTCAATGTCAATTCAATTTAATTATCAATACATTATACAATAAAATAAATTAAAATACATAATCATCAAGAAAAATTATCCTCTTTCATAAATTCCGAAATACTATAATAAGATCTCTCTATTAATAATTTTCTCAATTTCAATTTAAGGCCAGATACATCCAATAATCTCCATGACTTGGGCAATTTATTAAATATGGTCGGAGCCATGTAATAAATGCTCTTATGCAAAAGAGCAGTTTTACCGCCGCGAACACAGAGTAGAGTATTGTCACGTCTATTCCTTGGCACAGCATCAGACAAACGTTGGAATAAGTTAGGATGACTTACAGTGAACATTACCGTTTCCAAAATGTATAATGAGGGTAATGTCAATATTCTATGCTCTTTAAAATAGGGTTTGCAGCTGTCTGTTGTTTGAAGTCGAAACATCGATCTGATGCATCTTTTCTGGGCCCGAAACGCTACTTCATTGTCCGTACTATTTCCCCAGAAAATAACCCCGTATCTAAGAATGGATTCAGCCAATCCATAGTACGCAGTAATTAATGCATCTTTATTGAGAACCGCTGCTAGTTGTTTCAAAGCGTAGGCTGCACTACTTATTTTCTTACTCAGAGCTTCTATTTGGGGCTTCCAACACAACTTATCATCAATTATAAGTCCCAGAAATTTTGTTGTGTCAGTTGCATTTATATTAATATTATTATACTGGACATTATTATTGTTAGCTGTATGTGTACGTTGTCCGAAATGAATTACATTAGTCTTTTTTAAATTAATGATTAAATTATTATTATTAAGCCAATTTATGATAGATATAAGCGAATTATTAATGTCATGTTCATACGTACTTTTGTCATTACAAGCTATAGTCACAGTGCAATCGTCAGCAAAAAGTGTCATTGGGTGGTCAACAGCTTTAGGCAAGTCATTTATATATAAAGTGAACATCGGAGGGCCCACCACACTGCCTTGCGGTACTCCGTATATTACTTCTCGTTCCTCGGATCTTACAGTTATCTCACACATGTAACAGACTATAGTGATCAAATACCCTATTTATTACAAAACAAAGTGCCATACAAAGTAGACGTACCACTCAATTCGAGCTTTCAACAGACAGAATGAGGTTAACGCTAAACATCAGGTGTGCTATCCTTGTCACTTTAACGACAATGGACAGAGACAACAATACATTATACACCACCAATTTAGACCAGACTTTCATGAATATGAAGGCAACTGTGTTAATTTTACAATAGCTTATACAACTGCATTAGTACCAAGACTTGCAGATCATAAATTGTGCGCTTTACAACAGCACCTTGCAAGCGCATTACAATTTATAGTTGTCAAGAATATGCTTAGCTGCTAACTATGTAGTTTGTGAGCAAGAAATATCTTAATAGCACGATTATGTTTGTTAAAACAAAACAATACTGTGGAACAACGTTTGTCTTTTGTTTTTTATTTTGAGGTGAGCATACACTAGAGCATTTTGTCGAGGATTTCCATGTAATGTAACATGCTCACGAATGGTGCAATACAAGCAGAAGCTCAATTAAAAAAAGCATTTCTATGGATTTTTAACGTTCCTGCGAATGTTCGACGCTGCGTTCGACGTAATGCTCACGGCGAGTCAGCTGTAACATTTACTTTCTACCTTGCGTTCATTGTAGCGACCTGCCCTCGGCCCGCACATGTCACTCCGCGTCGCCCGCGCTCGTGCCTCCTCTCGATAAAATATTACAATAATAGGTAACAAAACATCGAGCGTCGTGTACAAAGTGCGGCTCGATAAAATTTCAAAACGGTGGATGTTCGATGTTCTGTTACAAGTAAAAGTTCTAGTCTATACTCACTTTTTAGCTGACCCGACAGACGGTGCCCTATCTTTGGATCGTGAGTGAGTCTTGAGTTCATACAAAAATCCCATAGCAAAAAGGTTCTGTTTTATCCGAATTAAAAAAAATCCGGTAAACTTTTCGAATTTTTGGTTCTAGGACATGTCGGTTTCCTCACGGTGTTTTCCATTTGTTTTCAAGTTATTTATTAATATTATAAATGTTAAAGTAACTCTGTCTGTCAGTCTGTTACCTTTTTAGGGCTGAACGGATTTGGATGAAATTTTGCTCACGGTTATCCCGGTAGTACGTTCCCGTGACATATTTCACGGTGGACAAAAACTAGTAGTCTTTAAACGCAATTCAAAAAGGTACCCAACAAAACACTTCAAGAACTCTCTCCCGAAACTCATCTTTGAGAGGTAAGCTCTTCACCTTGTTAATGAATGGTCCACACCAGGCCAGTTTGTGGCTAATGGACGGCCAACCTGTTGTCCTTTTAAAGAGACTTTAAAAACCTGACCCATGGGATGCAGTTATAAAAAAGAAGCAACTGGTGGCCCGTTTTTACGGACACAATTGTAATGCCGTTAAAAAAGCTATAAAAAATCGTATGAAGGTTTTTTTTGTTGTAAATTTTGAACATTTCTGGGGAAGATAAGTCGCAATGCCACCATACAGAGAGCTAATACCAGGAAAATATACGTACATGTCAGATTAAATTTTTCAATTACATAACACTGAATCGAAAATAGACAAAAACTGTAAACCAAAAAACAAAAATAAACGACAAATTACCTGAAATAAAATCCTAAATATTTGAATCCGAAAGTTTTCTGTAGCTTTCTGCGAACTTACTGATGCAGTTCAATAAAACATACGCAGCTGAAATGTTAAAAAATTAACTTCTTCAATGCTCGTGCCTTCTCTGTATGAGAAGAGGCCTTTGCCCTGCAGTGGGACAGTAACAGGCTGGTATTATTATTATTTTAATGGTAACCACAGAGTGTGTTAGATCATTCGGTTCCCTACAAAATGGTTGAGCTGGATGGTGCTGATCCACGCGTCATGTTCGTGAACGGGCTCCGTCAGTTGTGACTGGTCATCTCTTATCTGCCAGGGCTTATTTTTAATCGATTTTGTTTTAAATTATTCATACAGAAGCGACAAGAATAATGTTCCCAGGATTTTGTAATATCTATATTTAAAACAGTGTCCTTGGAGTTACTTGCCCGTTCTTCTCCATAAAGATCTACGTTTCGGAATGGGCAACTAGCTTCAACTTTCTGACTAAGTGACTGCATCTTTGACAGTTCAAAAGTGCCTGTAAATGGTTTAATTGAAATAAATGCTTTGAGTTTGAGTTTGAGTATCATAAACACAGCTATCTCTTCGAATTATTATTGACCGCTCTACAAAATATACGTCTAATAAATTTACGAAACATTTCATTAGTAAATTCTCATTAAGTAATACATTCCTGCCTAATGCCTAGTATAACATAAATTGCTATAATTAAGCTAAGGATTAATTTAGCTAAATTGCATGCAACGCTGATTGAGCTTGGTTGCATTGTTTTAGGCTATCAAAATTATAGCGTTTTGATTAGTATGTATTATGATAGTAGCTCGTGGTCGCAAGCGCGACTACTGAGCGTAGGGTCCTGGGTTCGATTCCCGGGTCGGGCAAATTGTTATTGGGTTTTTCCGTGTTAGGAATTTCTTAGTAACAGCCCGGAGTTTGGAAGTTGGCGGTGTGATACCCTCGTGTCTCGGAAAGCACGTTAAGCCGTTGGTGCTGCCCCTGATCTTTCTCCGGTCGTGTCGGATTGCCGTGCCATCAGACTATGAGAGTGAGAGAAGAGAGAATGGACCTGTGTCTGCGCACATACTTGTGCACTATAATATCTCCCGCGCCGAAGGCTAGTCTCCGTTGAGATTGGCCACCATGGCCGAAATACGATCTGGAGAACTATAAGTATGTATATATTACAAAAGTACTGCTAGTGGCATTATTATACGTCATTCCAAGTAATCTAGTATTCTTGGAATTGTTTAGGAGATTGCTTGCAATCAAACAAATGGGTATTAAACATAAATAAACATCGCACAACATCACGATTGTAAATCCCGAAGGATTAAGCAGAGGTATACCTATATAGTACACCGGCATTTCCAAGAGTGTTTTTGACACCATAAAGTCAAACCCCACTGCCTAAAGATTTAAATCGCTAGATTTGTCCTCACCGTACTTAGTCATGCGAAAAAGTGTCCATAATGAGTGAGCCCAATTTATTAAAAAGCGTTTCCATTACAATCAAGGCAAGTCACTGCGTCATTATGAGGCAGAAGTGTCAAAATGAAGCAGAAACGCTACCTATCGTTTGACGCGGTAGAGCGAATCGAACGATTTATATCTGTACCGCTGCCATCATTTTCATGACAGGCATCACTGCGGCTGTTGGCGGACACCGCGTTTCTAGGAATACGTAACTTTATATTTTCTTGAAACCCGTGGTAAAGGAGAGAGGGGACTTTAGCTTGAAAACAAGGTTAATTATTTAGCTATAGGTAACTAATAGCTACATAATTAAACGCCATTACGCTGAATCAATAATCTTAAACCGTAAATAACGCTCACATAACGTAATCCGGCTATATCTGGTTTCAACCGGTTTCTTGGTTACTAAGGAGTTAATGAAGATTAATAATGTTCGTAGACACTATCTATGTACATAACTGAAGTCTTGAAAGGAAGGTTTTTCTGGAAATATTCTTATTTTCAGAGTTTGTATTATGAAGTACTGGAAAGCACACTCGTTTGTGCAGATTAGACAAATGACAGCCCTTAAAAAAACATTATGCACCGTTCCCTACTTAGTAGTACTGGGTAGAAAAAACATCGCAGCAATAGCTCCAGTTTTCTTTCTTATTTATAAGATTAGTAATTTAAAAAAATCATCAGTCATCTGTAACTTATTTAAAAAATGTGGGTCTTCAAACCCTACTTAACAAAAAACAATGTTAAATATATGTATCAATACAATAATTAGTAGTCACACAAACAGTCATACATGTTGCAAGTTAGAAAGAGATGATTTAGCCTATTTAACATTTCTCGAATTACGCTAGTTTAGAGGCATGAAGAACAGGGTGTAAAGTTCACTCATCCTCATTAAAAAAGGGAGGATCCTCCGACCAGACGGGTGTCGTGTCTGGCGGGCAACTTCACAACGAATGATGTCGGATAGTCTTATTAAGTCGTTCGCGCTAAACTCTAATTGCGTGATGCAGGATTTGTGTGACGTCAGGATTTGTGTAAACGTCATGTGGCGATGTAGATGCCGCCAGATCACTCCCTCCGGAGACCGGAGGTCGATAGTGGGCTGTCTTGTATCTTGCGATGCTTCACAGTGCCAGCTGAGGTTTCAGTGAACGGTGATCGGAACTGGGTGTCGCATAGTTCGCGGTGAGTCAGATCTGTTTGTGTTGATTGCGGTGATTCCCCAGTGAGTCAAGGTGGCGCTGCGCCATAATCCAGTGAGTCGAATTTCGTGACGTCAGGTCTTTGATGCGTAGTTCGCATGTGGCGATTTAGATGCCGCCACACTAGGTTTACATGTAGAATAAGAACATTTTAATAACTTTCGTTGACCTTTCTGTTAATAAATACCTTTAAAAAACAATCAATAGGAAGGCTAAAAGCAGGCTAAAGCAGGCTCATCAGCGTAATGTTTATAATTATGACAGACTGTACTAGGAGCTCCATGATGACATCCCACCCTCTGTCTTTCACTACCGGACTACCAGACGTACTGCACGGTACCATCCGCACTTGGTCGACATACCGACTAGTCATACTCAGCACTTCTCCTCTACATTTATTATGTGCATGGTCAAAGTGTGGAGCGTCTCTTTGCCAGCGTCTATGTTCCCTTCCACGTATAATCCATCAGCCTTTAAAGCAAGAGAGAACAGGCATCTTCTGGGCACACTCGTTCCATGGTAAACGTCACCCACGGCTTTTTACCAGGCTAGATCGAGGTCAAGAGCAGGCTCATATTGACAAAAAAATTTGAAGAACTTGTGTGGACTGCGTATTTAACATCTAAATGCTTGGTTCCTATGGATGATGATATTACTGGCTTTGAGTGTAGACTTGGACAAGTTAGTTTTATACACACTAATTAAAATCGCATATCAACAGGCTAGCCCCCTATTACATGGGACCTCATCGGTCTAGGGGTCGCAAGCGCAACTGCTGAGCATGAGCTCCTCGGTTCGATTCTCAGGTCGAGGTAAATGATATTGGGTTTTTTCATCAAGACTTTTTCAGTAGCAGCTCGGAATCTGAATAACTGGCATAATGTAGGTACACCTTTGCCAACCCCTTCGAATACAAGCGTCATGTTGTTAAAATCTACAAAAAAGCAACAAGCAAGCAAGCGTGGTGATAAATGCTCAGTCTTATGAGAAGTGACCTTTGCCCTGAACTGGGACCACAGCCATTGCCGTGTGAATAAATTATGAATTTTCATACAAATTTGCGCCTGACCACGAGTTTCCGGTGTGGTTGCGGTTAAGCTGTGGTTGTGGAATATGTGAACGGGCCCTATAGGTAGGTTTGTACAAACACTTTCACACGTCAATCATATTTAGAAAACTAGATGAAGTCGGCGTTTCTTATCTGACTACTCTGAGAAGAAAGGCCGAAACAAACTCAGTCGTCACAGTCTCTTTTACAATCCACACATAATCTTGGTCTGATCATGTGAAGACAATGTAGATTAGTGTTGGAAACGGTCTTCGGAGGAAAAAATCACACAGATTTGAGTGGGCTTGTTCAGCCAGTGTAATTATGTTTTACTAATCGTGTAGCTCAATTCAGCTGACGTAACATGTTTCGATAAATCAGAGCATATTTTCAAATATTCCCTTAAGCGTAATATGATATTTAATAAGAAAAAAATCAATCCTTTCATACGCTCTGGTACTTCAACTATTTTTCAACCTCACACGCTTCAGCGGTCTTGAAAATATACCCAAGCTCGGGTGAGTTTCAAGCTTACTCTCAGAAAATAAATTGTAGGACCGGAGTTCATTTTACCAATTAATTTAATGTGGACCCTTGAGGTTCTGATCTAGGCTTATTCCTAAATAGGTACGCTTCAATATTCAGTGGGCTAGAAAATATATCCCGAGTTGGAGGTACTTAGGTTTGTATAGGTACTGTTTGGATATACAATTTAAGAGGAATTCGTCAAGGATTTGTTTGATGATTGTGGTAGGTTTGAGTTGTGTAGTAGAATAATATAACATCACCCCTGTATTCTCCTAAGGAGTAGGCAGGGGCATATAGAACACTCACATGGGGATGAACTTTGCCAGTATGTAACAACGACAATAAGAAAACTTAAGTGGAAATGGACACGCCACATTATTATAACTCAAACTCAAAGCATTTATTTCAAATAAACCAATTACAGGTACTTTTGAATTGTCAAGGGGTCGGTCAGTCAGAAATATGAAGCTAGTTGCCCATTCCAACGCGTAGTAGGTTCCTATGGAGAAGAACGGGCAAGAAACTCCACGGACACTCTTTTCAATCAGAATATTTTCACAAAATATTGGTTACATCATCCATTTTTGTAATTATACATGTGAGAACAATGTAAAAAGACGTGTACGTTAAAAGCGTCAGTAATAAAATCAAAAACAATTAAAAAATTCAAATAAATTCAAATAAGCCGTGGCAGCTAAGAGATGACCAGTCCCCACTGACGGCGCCCGTTCACGAACATGACGCATGCATCAGCACCATTTAGCTCAACCATTTTGAAGGGAACTTAACGATCCAACACACGCGCCACCACCAGCGAGACATTTGAGTGAGCATGACATACTCACAACCGCCAGGGCAAACTCAAGTCAATGAAAGACGTACCCAGTAAATGGTAACTGTAAAGTAGGGACATAGTGCTCACACATGTGCTATGCAATTATATAATACTAAGAGATTGAATTTATACAATCTTAAGATAGTTTTACAATCTTCAGCAGCTGCAACAATATTTTGAATGCTAATCAATTAGTTTATGCGCCCTTGTGGAGCTGGACCAGCGCTGAGCCAAGCATTTTTGTCGTCGATGTAATCCCCCAACTTATAATATGCTTGGCAGCATAGTGTGCGTTTTATACAAGATTTAAATTTCGTTTCGTTCAATTGGAGTATGTGGGGAGGTATTTTATTGTAACATTTCAAGCAGTACCCCATGAAGGATGAGTCTACTTTAGCCAGTCTGAAACCCGGTTGAATCAATTGGTCCCTATTTCTAGTCCTATAATTGTGTCTATCACCTCTTTTACTGAAAAGACTTAGATTTTTCCTATATTAAGAGGCATTGAGAAGTGGAACAAAAACATTGTATTTTATTACACAAGAAATAGAAACAGGAAACGAGGTGGACAGTTTCGAAGGTGGGAAGAAGAAAGAAGGCCATAGCAGGGACAACATGGAGTAGAAAAGCAATAAACAGAACAGAGTAGAAAAAAAATGAAGGAGGCCATTGCCAAAGTCGAACAAACAGGCCAAGTTCTCGGTGTCCTCAGCTCACCAGAGTGGTCAATATAAGATTTAAATCAATGTAAGATTTTATGTCTCAATGAAGGCTTATATTATTTTTATTATTGCAAGTAACAGAAATAATCTCTAACCCGGTCTGCTACTGAGAAATTGCTCATGGAAAAACCATGAAAGTTTTCCAAAACGATCCATCGAACTCAGGACCTCACGCTCAGCAATCGTGATTGCAACCAGTAGACAACAAGGTAGTCAGCAGGACACTTCTCTGTGAAAAATATTACATATATGAGATTCTTAGATTCATTAATGTATTCAATCACTTCTGTACTATTATCAAAAAGCTCTAAGGAGCCTGCAAGGTATTTATGGCTTGGCCAAAGAAAGCACCGAGCCCAGAACGAGATAATTTTTATTTACAATATACAACGAGGGTCATGAAAGCACGGAGAAACTTAACACCGTGATTCAGCAAATAAGACTTTTAAATACAACCCCCTCTATCGAGGCTGATGGAACAAAAAATTCAAAATATGATAATAACCAAATAATTTGACACTTAACAATCGGAAACAGCCAATGGTCAGCCTAGACTGGTTGGATCTAGAAGCATGAAATTTTGCACAAGAGTTCCTTATATAACGACGGTGAACACTAAGGGAGAATTTATGAAAATTCACCCCCAATAGGGGTTAAATAGAGGATATAATTTTGTAAGGAAGTTCGTTGTTTTTATCGATGATTAATTCCATCCGGCGTGTTACAGTTCGCGCAAAACTTTATGAGCTCTCGAAAGTTGCACGCAAGTTACTTAAAAAGTATATTAATAGCTAATTACATAAAAACATTAAATAACGTTTTTATAATTAGTACCTATATACCTACCTTCAGCATTGATTTGTTCATCACAAAAATAATTATGGACGGATCTCGATAAGTAATGGATGGTCACCCATCTACGAACTGGCCTCGGCAAGCGTAGCTTAATCTTCGACCGACCCATATACTTTTGGCCTTTCGCGTGCAACTTCCGAGAAGTTCATAAAGTTTTGCGCATACTTCACCTATACGTTGCAAGACTTAATTTAATTATACTCCTGATCCTTAGCAATTTTGAAGCTATGTGCTTTGTCTGAATATTTAACACACGACTCCAGCTTTACTAAACACATAGGGGAATTCACTAAACATATCGACCTATAAGACGCTATTTTACACCGTTCGGAGATACCAATAAATTCTCTTAGTGTTACTTAAATGCATTGGCAGACACCCAGGCTCAGAGTAACGATGAGAACGTGTTCTCGTTCACTAGTTCACAGAAAAAAGTACTTAAATGAAAAACATTTAGTTGATTTTTGGAACGGTTTTCAAAATAATACGGAGAACATTTTTGTTCGCATTTATGGTCAAAGTCAAATCATTTATTTCAAATAGGCACTTTTGAACGTCAAAATTTACAAAAGAAATGAATTGATTCTAGTCGCCCCTTCCAAAAGGTAGTTTTCGTATGGAGAAGAATAGGCAAGAAACTCCAAATTTTGTATATGATTATAATTATGTCTTAGGTAATAAAAAGTGTTAAAAATGAAGCAACGACAGATAAATTAATTATGTGACAGATACATGGTGCTCACATAATAAAAACTTTGTAAAAGTAGACGATTTTCCTAAAATTTTACAGTTAATAAGTCAGTGTGTGAGGAAGTAATCACAGAATGTAAAATCAATGTCATATTTTATTTTTATTTTATTATAATAAAATAATAAAAATAATTTATACAATTAAAGGTATGGATCAAGTAGCTATTATTAATGAATAGGTTTGAAATAAATAGGAGGAAATAAATAAATGCTCAGTTGTGAATGAAATTAATAAGATTATTATTAAATCTGACAAGTAACAATACATTGCAAAAACAATTCTGTTATGTATAATAATAAAGCATGGTAGACACAGAATTCAGCAGAATTGTTTTGAAATTTATTAACATTTATTCTAATTAATTATTAATTCTCAATTAGAAAGATTTCTATCTATTCATATAGAGATATTAATTATCATTTTAAAACAATATTTGAGTAAAGTTTAGTTATTTGACGTCTTAGGAGTAAGTTATAATATATTATTCGTCTTCATAATAATACAAGTACAACTTTCTGCGAGTAAACTAATTATAAATACACACTCCCAAAATATATTATTTGAATACCTCTCGTGATCACTTCCATACCTTAGCCTTAAATTCTTCATAAGTAATATACACAGCTGTTTGACGGTTGTTGCGTCTGATGATATTACTGCCCGACGATAGCTGTCGGGACGTTGTATATATACTCGTCGAGCGGTTAACGCTGCTTGCGCGATGCAGGATTTTGCGTGACGTCAGTATGATACGTGATTCACATGTGGCGTTGTATATGCCATACAATGATTTGAAGGAATTGTAAAATAAAGCAGCAATACAAATCAAGAGGGTCTTGATAAAGTACCACTTTATCAGCGATAACGAGGATAAAGACGTCAAAAATGTATAGGCCTGACATAAGCTATAGTTTGACCGAGATCGCTATTCTGCGCCTTAGGGGCGGCGAGATGGGGGCAGTGCAGGCCGCTTATTCGTCGGCTCGGTCAAACTGTACCGAAAAGTTTATGTCAATTCCGTTGAACGTTGTCGTAGAAATACGAAACGCTTTGAAAGCTATGGTCACTTGTCTAGGCTTCTAGGTCATTGAAGTAAACAGTATTATAATTGGGTAGTCATTTGTTTATTTATTGTTCCAGGTATCGTGGATAAGAAGAAAAGACTATCATCTCCTCACAGTCGGCCTCACTACATACAGCTCAGACCAGCGGTTTCAGGCCATTCACTTACAGCATTCAGAGGTAAGAGTCCCTAATTTCATTCCTATCAAATACGTTCAAGTTAACATAATCAGTATTACACTTAATGTTCCAAGTGCTGAGGTTGAATCTTGCCCTCTGTGAAAGGAAGTTGACCGGGTCGTTGAACGTCACAATGTGATGTTCAACCACAAAAGACATGTTATGACTTTGAAATTCTGGAATATGTTGGTTCCAAACAATGTTATCGTTAAAAGCATGATCTATTAATAATCTGAATAAACTAGATAGTTTTAATAGAACATAGAACCGTTCCAGTTCCAAGTCATGTGTGCCGGGTCCAATTCAATCAGCTAGCTAGCGAAACTTCGCAGAGGTAATATCTAAGCATGATAATAGATTTAACGTAAGAATGAAAAATTATGTCGCGATTTCATGCGACGTAGATGATGCTGAATATTTTCGAATGAAATACTTCACTTTCGCGTTCACGCGGCATTACAAACAAAGTAATCGTTTCTCCATTTGAGATATACGGTTAGCAAATCTTGGATTCCCGAAGTTTGATCCTCGTGCCCCTTGAGGAAATCCAATAATCCGGCGTGACCCGTATTAATTCCACACACTTTAAGGCCACACACACCGAGGAACTAAAATAGAATTCGGTTAGAGAGGATTACTGAAGTACATACGTATTGTACATGTATTTCAGTGTTTGTTATTGAAATCTTTGCTGAATTTAAAACTACATCCGTCTTTTATATAAAGTTGGCAATTTCAAAACATTGAAGGCCAGCATTCATACAGTCGTTCCACAATTATTTTACCCCTGATAGCAGCAACTCAATAGCAACCTTATCGTAACAAGAATACAGATCATTGTGATTGTGACAGCCTTATCAGTGGCCGCAGCCTGTTCGGTTGCTACCACTAACAACCTTATTAAATTCCTGGTTTATACGATGCCAGTGACTGAACCCAGTGACTCGGAATTTCGGACCATGTAGACGTGATCGGCAGTAAGTCAGTAGGTAAGTCAGGCGGGGGAACTACTGGACCTGAAAATAGATGGGTAGGTTACTCAACTGAACTGACTTGAGGGCGCGAAGACATGGCTGGACAGGATTGAAATTAGCGTCTTCACGAGTACAGTTGCAAGCCAGCGCTGGACTGATTTACTGTACTGTCACATTACTGGACTCCTACTTTTAACGGAAAATTAAGATCACTATGATTTCGAAGTCTGTGTGGTGCCGTACGTAAAGAGTAGTGCCCACAAGTAGTTTAAACAAGTATATTACAAATTAGAGGATTATATCCAAGATAAGAATGCTTGGAAATATGCTGGTCCTGCTCCATAAGATAATCTAGAATCTAGACAAAATCGAACTGGTTGCTAATTTAAGTTGTATAAATTATTATATTTTATTATATAACTTTGACTAGATTGATAGTATTTCTTTTTGAAAATCGTCTTCTTTTACAATGTTTGTAAATATATAAGAGCCATGTATCTACGAGAATCACATAAGTAATTAATTTATCTGTTGTTGCTTTCTTTTTAAAATTATTTTTACCTATTGTGGTATAGTAGTGTATTTTTTTTATTTTTAGATGCATCGTCTTCACATATAATTATATAACTAATGTACATATACATAATATTGTAAAACATTTTAAAAGAGTAACGGTGGAGTTTCTTGCCCATTCTTCTCCATACGAAAACTATCTTTTGGAAGGGGCGACTAGATTCAATTAAATTTTTTGTCATTTTTGACTTTCAAAAGTGCCTTGCAAGGGCATAATTGAAATAAATTATTTGACTTTGACAATCCCTTTCTTCCAGTGGGTGTCGAAAAAGTCAATAAGGGACTTACTAGAGAATGGGCAGCAGTGTTCTCTATGTATTCTAACACTATACTGCGATCGCCAACCCGCCTGCCAAGCGTGGCGATTATGGGAAACCCCCCCATTTGGGAGGTCTATGTCCAGCAGTGGACGTCTTTCGGCTGAAATGATGATGATTATGATGATGATTTCGACAGTCCTGGAAAATCATAGGTAAAATAAAATAATTGGGATAAAACTGTAGCATGACCACAGGGCATGAAATAAAAGACAAAATTACAAATTGTAGAAAGGTTTCTACGGCGCAGATGTCAAAACTTAAGACAAGAAATGTCACTTTGTCTTCGCAAAGAAGAGATAGAAGTGGTCATAGTACACGTGCTGGTTTCCTATCAAAGTTTTCTGTTGTCTTAAACCTTTTGATTTGTCCATAAATTGTTAGTTACACAGGTCTTAAACTATGTTAGTCATCATTCATAAAATTCAAAATACAAATGATAAAATCACTCATGTCAAAAAAATCATAATGTCATCTCGTCACGTGAAGCTGGATGAATCTACCCAGCACGGCAGACCTCTCAGAGATCATGCTTAGGATTCTGTTGGCGCTCCCCCGAATCCGGCGAATCCGAGAAGCTGTTTTCGTACGCATAATGGCGTAAAAGTCATCGACTCTTGCATTAGCAAACATGCCCGACGCGCATTTAAATTGAAAATGTATGTTAACTCTGAACACATACATACTTTCGAAATTGCTATCCCGTAGCGTTCGATTCAGATTAAGTCGGGTAGCAAATGAGGTAATGTAAAACCTGCATTGCTACTTGCCAGGCTATAATCGAAGATACAACCTAGCTCAGCAAGTTTATATTATTTAGACATGAAAAATCTCTTATAGTTGATTCTCTTGTCGTCCAATTCATTGAAATTAACATTCTTGTATGTAGCGTCACTAACATCTAAAACTAAGTTCGTTCCGTACCTCAATAGGAAAAAAACGGAACCCTTATTTATAGGATCACTTCGTTGTGCGGCCGTCAGTCTGTCAAGACCCTTTTTCTCAGGAACACATGGAGGTATCAAGTTAAAATTAATATCAAATACGTAGGCCTAGGGTCCCTTGGAGCTTTAAAAAAATACGGCCATTTATGAGACATATTTTGATACTGGCAAATAAATCAAAACCTACAGGGTACTTCCCGTTGACCTAGATTCATGAAATTTAGCAGGAAGCAAAGTAAAGCACAAGGAAAGGAAAATGTCCGAAAATAGTTAATTTGAAGTTTTATCAAACAATTTTTTAATTTTGCTACTTATATTTGCAGTTGGAGAATTGACCGTGACGTATATCGATTTATGGGAGAACATGTTCTGTTTTTCAACTAAAATGGTAAATTTGTTTTTGCGATAAAATCATCCCAACTAGCGTACGTAGTCCGACACGCACTTGGCCGGTTTTTTTTTATTGAATTCATTTAATTTTAGGAAACCTTTGATTCAAGGACCGTTAGATATTTTCAAAAAGATTATTATGCAGAATAACTGGTATAACTCTTGGAATACACATTGCTACCGGGCATTGAACTATAAATCAACCTTCCTTTGACCTCTGCAGTAAGAGAAACCAGGCGCTAAGATAAGTGAATAAGCGCACTAATTAATTTGGCGTCGTTTTGGGTCTCTTAACAACGCTTGTGGTCACCGTCAGACTAAGATATTAAAGCCACGACACAGAATAGATATGTACAGAAGGTAGGCGCCATACAATGAGCGAAAACAGGAGCATGCACAAGTAGACGCGTACGTGTGGCGATCTCAAACTGTCTCAGGGTATAGTAAGCGTCAAAATGTATGGCGGCTCTGAAGTGTTAATCGCTGCACAGTACCGCACCCCTCACCCCCGCTGACACGTGAATTTGTTACTGCGCAGCGACTTGCCTCACGTGCCGAGCCGCCATAAAGTTTGCATCGGGACGTACCCTAGACCAAACGCGAGCGAATGCACAATGCACATGCTATCCCCACTCTGTCAAATTCTCTTTGTGTGAACAAGGAAAGAGCATCCATTCGTAGTTAGAAACTAAGATATCAAAAAATTCGAAAAAAGAATGCCCATACTCTTATTGTGCTTATATGTTCGTTTAGTCTAAATCGACATTCAAACGAATGCGAGTCACCAGTGCGCTTGCACTCACTGTACGTGAAGGGTGTGTATGAGTGCATGCGTTTTCGGAGCCGACCTTCTGTACCTATCTATTCTGTGGCCACGACATTCAACATACCTTTTGATATAATTTATATTATGGAGATACAGCTAAGAGAAGACAGAATTTGGTGGTTTTGAAGACGTTGCCAATGAGTTTTTGGTGTATTTATGAAACCTTTTACTATACGAGTATAAGCTAGCGTCTCGAGCTAGGACACTACATATATAGACTCTTAAAAAACCTTCTTAACTTGCTTCCCAAAGTCAATCATTCTGCATATTTCCAAATATGTTGGTAATCCAGTTACTGGGTACATAACACGATACTCCTTGGTAAGATTGGTTGTCAGACTTTCAGCCATCTGACTACCCATAATGACTGTCAAATATTTACGAATGATAGACGGGTAGATAGACGGGTAACGGTATGTAAATATGGTTACCCGTCCACGGACCAACCTCGGTAAGCGAAGGTTAAAACCTAATCGATCGATTATTTAGCCACGAGCCCATACATCTGACTACGTAATGTTATACCTACATTTCTTCGAATAAAATTTGAGTTCAAAATCTGTTGATTAATGGTCATCATCAAAATTTAAAAGTCATTTATTCAAACTAGGCTGAGAATCAGCACTTTTCGAATGTCAATTACATAAGACAGTCCCCCAAAACGCCCACCCTTCACCACTTCCTAGTGCATTAGCTGGGAAGAAGAAGTGGCGCAACAACATCATCATCCATTGTAGGATTAGAATTAGTATGACTTTTCAAGTCACCATAGTAGCGTTAACTACAGGTTTCCTACTTGGCTCTTCTTTCATCTCTTCACTTCAAGTATCTCGATTTTCTTTGCTTGGGTGATTTTAGTATCCAATAAATTCCAAAGTGTTAGATTTTATTTTTAGCACTAAAATATTTTAGTGCTTTTGGAGTACCTACTTATATAAAAATGAGAATCCGTCATGGATTTTGTCGTCTGTCTATCTAGGCGTCAATCATAATTTGATTTATGTTGTGAAATATTACTCCTTAGATATTTTTTTACTAATATGTCAGATATTAATATGTAAAACATTAGTATAATTAGTCTATAACATTCCCACTGCCGAGACAGAGGCCTCCTCTCTGTGAGAGGGAGTGGGCTGTAATCTACCACGCGGGCCCAGTGCGGGTTGGTAGATGTCACATGTCTTTTTTTTAATGTAATGTCCGCCGATTTCTCCGTCAATTGTGGACTGATTTTGATAATTCTTTTTTTATATGAACGTTATGCTCCCCTTTTGGTCCCATATAAATTTCATTAACACTGATTGGGTAGTTTTAGAGTAAGCTTCAATAATTCGTATTTTTGTAACATATAAATATATAGATAACTTCCTGTCACTGTTATTTACATAGCAGGTAGTGGTATTCAAATTTGTGTGGTGTAGACACAACTAAAAAGTGAAAAATAAAAACTATTAACAAAAATAAAAACAGCCGACTTCGAAAAAAAAACACTACAAAGTGAAAAATAACTATAATTTCGGAAATCAGTGGCAAAAAAACAAAAATTCAAAACCAAAGAAATCCGAAAACCAAATCTGAAATTAATGTTTTTTTCACTTTGTAGTGTTTTTTTTTCGAAGTCGGCTGTCTTTTTTTGTTCTAGGACATGCCCTTCACCGTTTTTCGATTTTATTTATTGCACTTTTTATCTTTGTCATGATAATTACCTAATGGTAATGATACAAATTTTCAGTCTAAAGGATTGGAAATGATACGTTTTTATAAGAGAACTAAAAAAAACTTGCCTCTTCCTGAACAAAGCCTCTGTTTTGTAGAAATCCCAAAAAATACGATGGTAAATTCAGTGAAGTCCACTTAGATTCTCACTCAAGTGACAGCATAAAATTTGAAAGCGAATTCATTTATTTTTAATCGAAATCAGACTCCATCACCGTTCTAATTTCGAAGTGATTGATGTTTAGAAAATAGTAAAATCTTTAAAAAAAGGACTAAAAAGTGAAAAATAATTTGGATTTCGGAAGTCGCTGGCAAAAACAAAACTACGAACACAAGACACGAACTTCCGAAAATAAAGTAATTTTTTAAATAAGGTCTTTTTTTTTCGATATTTTCGAGACATCAATCACTCGTCGTATAAAAATGGCTTTTGGGAAAGTCAAGGCAATAATTTTTTTACAAATTGACTACCAATTTAAATTATTCGTTAATTCAACCCACAATAATTGTTCTTTGACAGTTGTATGAAAGGCTCGGTTAGACTGGGTCGTCGTCCAGTCTAACCGAATGTAGCTAAATACCAGTATTTTACATGGAGCGACTGCCTATCTGACTTACAACCCAGTTACTGGACAACATGATACCCCTACAACCATAAGACTGGTTGTTAGATTATTTGGTCTTCTCACTACCCGTAACGACGGTCAAAGATTTACGAATGACAGCCGGGACCATCGGCTTAACGTGCTTTCCGACGCTCGGAAGGGTCTCGATATGTAATGAATGGTCACCCGTGCACGAACCGACCGCGGCAAGCGCAGCTTAACTTGCGATCGACCCGTGCGGCTGTTATTATTTAGCAACGAACGAGAATAAAGATGGTTCACTCCGCATTTTAGTTAAGAAGCTATAGGTATGCGGCGAATTCAGTGGGCGTAAGGTAGTCAGAAGATATAAAAGTTACGCGATAGAAAGAGAGGCAACTTCTAGGTGAATATAACAGTAGGTAATTAGCGCTGTGCGACCTGAATTGCACTTTATTGTGTCGTAGCAACAGTCGCTTTTTAGGGTTCCGTAGTAAACAAGGAATCCTTATAGTTTCGCCATGTCCATCTGTCTGTCTGTCTGTCTGTCTGTCTGTCCGTCTGTATGTCCGCGGCTTAGCTCAGAGACGGTTAGTACTAGAAAGCTGTAATTTGGCATATGTATACATATCAATCATGCCAACAAAGTGGTAAAATAAAATTATGAAAAACAATTTTTTTAGGGTACCTCCCCTACACGTAAAGTGGGGTTGTTTTTTTTTTCCTCATCTACCCCATGTTGTGAGATATCGTTTTAAGGGCCTTTCAAAAATATTGTTAGTTTGTCACAACCATTTTTGGATTCAGGGATCCGTTTGCGAAATATTAAGTATTAACTGATTTTTTTTGTTAGAGTCAGGTGTCCACCCCCCTTTTAGCTAAATGGTTGTACTTAGACTTGTGAAAAAATTCACAGCAGTAGTATATATAACGAAATTAAAAGGAAAACTATGAGAGCTAAGTAGGCTGTACAGGTTAATAAAAAAAAATTAACCAACTTAAATTTGCAGCTTGAAAAACATGATCTCCCATACATTCAAGTATGGGAGAATATGTTTTTCAACTAAAAACATTGTAGTTGAAAAACATGTTCTCCACCACAAGTTTGATCTTGGGATAAATTTATCCCAACTACGGAACCCATCATTGTGCGTGGTCCGACCCGCACTTGGCCGGTTTTTTATTTAAATGATTTTGCGGAGTGAACCGTCTGTACGAATCTGAGGCCGTAGTGGGTCAATTTGACCGTACATCCACCCAGTTTTGGCTGAGATTCACAGAATCCCCGAGGTACTGTGTAGATCACACGCCCGATCTTCCGTGCCCGTCTTTGTCTCCAAAATTTGTGATATAGCAGCAACTGTATGGTCAGAATCGAATCTAAATTTGTACTCAGCTATTCAAACAGCAATGTCCATTGTCCATTTACAGTTCCATTGTTAACAAAACATCAATCAAACGTTGAACAGCTCAAAGGTGTTTGAACAAACAGATCGTGTTTAGAGACAGTTACTGGGAATAGTGGCGTTATATCACTAGTGTTATATTAAGTTGCAGTGTATGGCCATTGCCACAATTGGTTGGGATTGGCTTCCAATATACAAAAGCTAATATATCGTTTTACCTTCACAGCTATGCGACAGCAAAGGCTTATGTTTCTCACGTGTGTTTATACAGGTAGGGACATCGATGCGGAGATCGAAAACTACGAAAACTACCTTTTGGAAGGGGCGACTAGAATCATTTTTTTTTTTTGTAATTGTTGACGTTCAAAAGTGCCTTGCAAGGGCCTATTTGAAATAAATGATTTGACTTTGACTTTGAGCCTGTTACCATGGATTCAGTACCTGATTCTGAACCCCCCCAGGGTTGAAATTTTTCGTCGATTATTACAAAAAAAATCAGCTGTTCCATACATTTTGACCGCGTAGGTATTAATTACACTTTTCTATGCACAGCATGTTTTTTTAATAACCGACGAAAAATTTCAACACAGGGGGTTCAGAATCATGTACTGAACCCAAGGTATCAGTTTTCGCGTCGATGTATGCCATCCCGTATATCCTTATTATTTTCTTTTTTTTATCAATATGTGATTATATTTTTAAACACTCGGCTAGATGGATTTTAATACATTCGGTGTCTAATTGACTCGAAAAGGTCGCACGATTTAAGATATCAATAAGTAATCTTGAAAAAAACCGGCCCAGTGCGAGTCGGACACACAAACGAAGGGTTCCGTACCACCGTACAATATTTAACAAAAAAACGCCGAAAAACACGACAAAAACGAAACGTACGAAACGTTTCTTGTTTTTTTTTTGTTTTTTTTCTTTATTTTATTTAATTTTATTATTTGTCGTTATAGCGGTAACAAAAATACACAACCTGTGAAAATTTCAACCGTCTACCTATTACGGTTCATGAGATACAACCCACTTACAGACAGACGGACGGACGGACAGCGGAGGCTTAGTAATAAAAAACATCAACAACAAGCCAATTGTTGACAATTATGTAGGTTAAAATTGAGATTTGGGTCTCAATTTAGACCTAGAACCATTTTAGAGTATTTTTGCTAACCATAAAATCGATCATTAGAATTTCGTATGCCAGGGGCGGCAATCTCGACAATAGCTATCGCTATACCACCGAATTCGGTCACAAAGTCCTAATGAATACACGCGCGACGTGCTTGATAAGCACGTGATTTCCGTGATTTGACCGTGGAGGGCGGCCTTAGGACTTTGCGACCGAATTCGGTCGTATATCGATCGCTATCTATGTCGAGACTGCCGCCCCTGGACCAACGCTGTTGATGCGTAAATCATGTTCGTCCAACGACAGACCAATTTTATGAAGCAGAAAATGTGTAAGGATTTTTTTTCAGCCTGGGTCATAAATATAGTCTTGTTAATATCCGTATTTCTCTCCTTGTTTTGAACAGATATTTAGGTAACTGAGAATGGGGTTCGTCGACGAATATGTCTATTTACCGAAATTGTACACATAAAAGAAGAAATGAGAGTCAAACAACAAACAGCCGCAAGGGTCCATCGATCCGGTTAAGCTACGTTTGCCGGGGTTGGTCCGGCGATGTGTGACCATCTTAACATACCGAGACTATTCCGTGCCTTGGAAAGCACGTTAAGCCGTTGGTCCCGGCTATCATTCGTGGATCCTACACAGTCGTTACGGGTCATCAGAAGCACTAAAGTCTGACAACCAGTCTTACTAAGGGGTATCGTATTTCCCAGTTACTGGGTTGTGAAAGACAGATATCTCCATCAGTCGCTCCATGTAAAATACTGGTATTCAGCTGCATCCAGAGACTGGAAGCCGACTCCAACATAGTTGGGAAAAGGCTAGGCAGATAGATTTTTTACCGAAATTGTACAATTGTACCGGAGACCGGAATTTTGCAGTTTTTTTTTTTTGTATTTTTTGTTTTGTTTTGACAAAATATGTGTCTGTGAATGAGATTTTTGAGTTATTTTCTTTTGTGTATTTTTTGGTAAATGGGTAAAACAAAATAGCCTAGATACCTATCTGCTCATGTATTTTTGGCTTGTACAAGGTGAAACCTAATTTCGTTCTATATCGAATTCGTCTGGTTCTTCGCGTAAATATAAATCCAATAGTAAATATATCTTTACGAGTATTACGTTTCTGAATGTGTAGGTGTAAGCTTAAAATCATGTGCTATAATTATTTTGGGCCATAAAAAGTCATAAGACCTACCTGTCAGTCGCTGTATTGAGCTACCAAAAACCGATTAAATCGCTGACCATTGAATCTTAAAGATGCATAATGATAAATGTCTACTAATGCCCGTAGTCAATATAATCAAAAGTAAATTAAGGCATTGAAAAAAACCACATCGGCCAAGCCAGGCTTTTGGTTTTTTAACACCAACATCCATATTTTGAAATCCTTTATGAAAAAGAACCAGGTTCTTAATTAATTACAATGTAACCTATAAGACTATCAACAATTCTAATCTAATTTTAGCCTTCAACCAGATCAAACATACTGTCCCAGATATTAACACCGCACACGAAAATAACCATTTACAACTTTCACAAAAACATATAAAATCTTTCCTTCAATTTCAGGACTGGACGTTAAAAGTAAGATTCGTTCAGAAACGGGACGCAGGCATCTATGAGTGTCAAGTGTCTTCCCATCCCCCAACGAGCATCTTTTTAAGACTCGACGTCGTAGGTGAGTGGTTCCGCAATATATTTTATTTTATTTCAAATGGAAAATGTTGGTTTAGCTTTTAAGTTTTGAAATGTTGTTTGGAGAAAATGAAAATGATTTTCTGTAGTGGGTGGTTTGTAAAAGTGGGCATAGACTTATTTAGTAGAATGTTTTCTCAGTCACTAAGCTTGCCATAGAGATTTATGATTACAGTTCAAATAATGAAAATATTGTGAGGAAAGTTTTGATTTTGGATGTGTATGTCTATAAGACTAGGGGAAGACCATACAACTCATGTATGGACTGTGTGAAAGATGATATGGCTAGAAAGCGGGTGACTACCGAGATCACAACTACATCAGAGTTTTAAAGCCGCCCATGAGCCTTTGACTTGGCTTCACATGCCATCGAGAAATATGTCTCAGGCATGCCGGTTTCCTCACGATATTTTCCTTCAACTACTTTAGTTTTCATTTCCCAGTTTCTAAAGAATGATTCATAGCTACTTGTCAAAATAATATACCGTCTGTCTCCCGGAATAATTAGAATTTTAAAACATCTCTAAGAAATCCGCTTCGCAGTAGTAGCAAGACGAATTTTATAAACAATTTTTTTCCGCACTAGGAACGTTTCCTGCAAGATGTTGTTAAAGTGTTTGTTTTATAAAACCGTTATTTCAAAAGCTACGTAAGTTTTTTTTTTTTTGTTTATAAATGTAAAAACAAAAGGTATTTTTAAACTCGACTGATGCAGCGTCAGGGAAATAAATTTGTTACCCAATTGACTACCAACTTAAATTGTCCATATGTTCAAATCACAAATGTCGTTGTATGAAATGGTTATTGTTTTAACGAAATGTGTCCAATTTAATAAAAATAATTAATAACACTGACTCTACATAGGACGGCGTAGTTCAGTTGTCTGAGCAATAGCACTGTTCACCGAAGTTTGAGGGTTCGAGTCCGTGACAATAACTTTAAGTAAAATGATACGAGCTGAAATTGTAGTTTCGTCTGCTCCCTCCTTTAAGTCACTTGCAGACCGCCGCGATGCGACTCTGCTAAAACAATTTCTCTATGAAAACTTCACGGAAATTGTTCTACCGAAGTCGCGTCGCGATTATCAGCGGGAGTTTTTATCTCATCTTTATAATTTGAGACTATCTCGTTCTAGGTTTTTAAGAGCCTAATAGGCTTTCATCTTTATTACTTAAAGTACCTACTTAACACACCTGATACAGCTAAAAATTTTACCAACGAGACACATTAAACATATGGGTCTTTTGGCAACATAGTGTTCTGCACATGGATATAATAGCCCCAGTTTGTGCTAACTGTGTTAAAGTTGCATGTGTTCATATTAAACTGTCGAGCGATGATACTTAGTACCTACTTTAAGCGTTATTTGGGTACAGTCTCATTAATAACCTTCAAATAACTTCTCCCGCTCTGGGCGGAGCGGGAGGGCGTGTCAGACTCTTACTGACTAAAACCCACCTATGTTCCTTCAGTTGCCTTTTGGTTCCCAGGGACCATGGTATCCCTTTCGGACTTTCCCGCAACCCCTGCAGAGGTTCGAAGTCAAGATCTATGACTATCTTAGGATTAGTGTTAGCACAGTTTATTATCAGATGAAAGAACGCAGTCCAAGCTGTTTAATTTTTCGATTACGGGTAGATACTTGGACATTGGTGGTCACTAGAATATACAGACAGACAAACAGATAGATACATCATAACCATTCACAGCTCGACTTCGCCCACTGCTGGGCATAGGTTTCTCTTTGCTTGTGCCAATGATAGATTCAAACCAAAAAATCCAAAAAATTATAAAAAAATCTTTCCTCTCGCTTTCCTGAAACCCGTGGGAGCGATTTCGTGAAAAGCGAAGAAAGGGCATAATAAGAAGCCGGGGAAGGGCGCGCTATTTGATTTGAGCAATGAACGCGCGCGGTGCTAGAGTTGGTCGTCAGAAACTACCTTGACGAGGCCCCTCCCCTGTAATGTTGCTTATTACCTTAATGCTGCTTATTACTAAGGTGAGATGTCAGATGTTACACATCATAAGCGACCACTGTAAGGCTCGCTCGCTTTTTTGGTAATTTTTGTATCGTAATACAATCTGCAAAGTCAGTCTTATTAAAAAAAAACTGTTAAGTATTTCAGTCGATGTGTCAAAGATAAATATAAAATCATTAATCTACGGTGGAAGCAAGATTATCGAACATATAAAAAGACTTGTCCAGAATGTAAAATTATCAAAATTCCTTAAAGAGGTACCGTTCCGGACCCGACCGCAAGCGGAAACTGCTGACGACGCGACGTGTCGCTATAGTCATGATTCCAAACAGCACACCCGCCGGTAGCAGCCCGGATTCCAGTCGGTAGATAGAAAATAGAAAAACGTGTTCTCGCTCGAGCGTTAGCGGCACTACTGGTCTGCGGTCAGGCTACACGTATCGTCTATCGCTTGCCTGTAGCTGGAAACGACGTGTCGCTAGCTACGGAAAGTATTTCATAGAAATTCATAGGAACGAGTCGTATCGCGGCGACACGTTGCGTGCAGTGGCCGCCTGTGGTCGACTAAGGAATGGTACCTAAAATAAATTTTTCTAATTAAATTCACTGACAGACAACGCACAGGCTATACCGGTGCGTCTAGAGGCATGAAAGTTTGCACACAGAGTTCCGTATAAAACGAGAGTGAGCGCGAAGGAAGGATTTTGGATAATTAATCCCCTAAAGGGGTCAAATAAGGGATGGGAGTTCGTAATTTTTGCCGAAGGGGAATCCCTTAAGGTACACACACGGCTTGTCATAAAATAATTTACCTTTTTTAACCTCCTAATATTAAAAGATACCTCATTATCTTTGTTTGTTACGACTTCATCCCACACTTAATACTTATTTACCCAACAAAAATCCCATATTAATATGTAAATAGCCCGACCCGATCCTCAATGACCACCCCGGGATAGCATGGTAACCGTAAAAATAATTAAAATCTTTTAAATTTTAACGCGGTAAAAGTAACGGCTTTATTTTCGCACCAAACCTGTCTTCTATTTTTAAAAATATGTGTTGGTTTTTTCATTTTACGGAAAAAGGATTTATTTTATACTTTAATGGGCGATTTTTGTTACCTTTCGCGAAGGGTGCCAAACGATACCCTATTATGTACTAAGCCACCGTTGTCTGTCTGTCTGGCTGTATCTCATGAACCGTAATAGGTAGACAGTTGAAATGTTCACAGATTGTGTATTTCTATTGTGGATCTAATACAAATTAAATAAAGTTAATAAGTAATTAAAGAAATAAACAAAATACATTTTATTTAACTCTACACTACGACTAAAAGCACACAATATATAGAGCAAATAAAAATAAAAAAAATTGATGACATAAAGGGACCGTGTTTTTTTCCGGGCGTTTTTTCGTCGATAGCGGTACCAGCTACTTTTAAAATTTTGCACTTTTTTACAGATTTGTATGACGTAACATAACATCACTCCTTTATTCTCCTATGAGTTACGCAGAGGTGCACCCTAATACACTCACATTTAGCCAGTTATGTTTAAGTCCCATGTAATAGGGGATGAGCCTATTATTGCCATCACCCGGGCATAAATTCATACCAAACAAAAATATTTCCGTAAGTTAGAGTGATAAAACAGATAAAGTAAGTAAAAAGGATAGCTAATAGGCATTAGAAAAATATCTTCAAGGTACAAATACGAGATTTATGTTACGCGGCGGGTACTTGAATTTGGTACCGGTGCTTCTTAGGAGTTTTGGAGTACCGGATATTGCATAAAGAGCCACCTTGTATAAGTTTTTAAAAGCAAAAGTAAAAACTTATACTAGACTAGTTGTGCTCCACGGTTTCACCCGCATAAGTCTCAATCCCGTGAGAATATCCGGATAAAACGTATCCTATGTCCTAATCCAGGTCATGGTCTACCCGTGTGCCAAATTTCATCCAAATCTGTTTAGCCGTTTTAGCGTGAAAGCATAACAAAGAAATAAACTAACAAACAAACTCACTTTCGCGTTTATAAAATTAGTTAGGATGGCTACATTAATACATAATATATATACACTGAAGGAAATTCGTTCCAACCGGGTCTCCCACGACACCGCCAGATTTTTTTCTCTCTCTCTTAGTACAGTCTTAATTCAGGACATGGTCTATCTGAGTGCATCTATTTAGTAGTTTATGCGTGGTTTATCCACACAAACACGCATTTATAATATTGGTATGGAGTATGGATTGTTAGGCGTTACGGTTCGTCAGAAGCCCTAAAGTCTGTGTTACCAAGGGGTATCGTATTACCCAGTTACTGGGTTGTGGAGGTCAGTTAAGCCGTTGGTCCCGGCATTCGTGGATCTCAGTCGTTACGGGTCGTCAGAAGCCCGAAGGTCTTACCAAGGGATATGGTTTTACCCAGTTACTGGGTTGTTGAGGTCGGATAGGCAGTCGGTCCATGTAAAATACTGAATATTCAGCTGCATCCGGTTAGACTGGAAGCCAACCCCAACATAGTTGGGAAAAAGGTTAGTTATATTGATTTTGGAAAATTAAATAATTTCTATAATCTACTAATAACCACTAAATAGGATAGAACAATATCAGGATAACCTTTCTAACCTTTAGGATTACTGTCAATATAATATTTGGGTATAATTTAAACCGCGTTAGTAATATAATCCAATTGGCCAGTCAAATTAATTATTTGGCTATTACGAGTAAGCGGTTACAAAATAGAGGAAGCTAGAAATATTTGCATGAACATTTTGTGTAAAATTTATTATATGCTTTCAACATTGGCATTTACTGAACGCCGAGAACAACATATTTATTGAACAATCCAATCACTTATTTCAACACTCAAAATTATTATTCAACACGACAATTTATTGATAACCTACTGTTCTGATTATTGCTTGATTACCCAATGTAGCCAGGTAAATATATAATACAATATTATAAAAAGAGAACAAATTTTGTGAGTTTGTGTATAATTGGAGGGTAATCTCCGTAACCACAGCTCCTATTTGAAAAATTATTTCACCATTTGAAAGGTACGCTATTCCTGATGGACATATATCATGACGGCGTTTATGGCGTTATATTATGTAAATATATACACAAGAAGTACTTAATAAAACAAATGAAATACTATCTTGAATTCATGCAGGCCTAGTACTTTTTGTTAGGTTGTAGCTCAGAACTTGTGTGAACTTGAACGTGTCATGAAGAGAATACCGTCTACACATGAAAATTGCGAATCCGGGGCGAGTGGCTTTATTATATTTATCGAATACAAAAACTACTTCATCAATTAATTCTTTATTTTCATGAATCGTGAGAAAAACTTCATAGAATGCCACAAGGTACAATCTTCGGTACATTGTGATAACATTATACATTGCATGCCGATTGAGGTTCACGGAATAATGTAGTTAGTATTTTGCCGGCCGTTGTAATCACCCTGATGATATTCTATAACGGAGGCACGTTTCAACCCTAAAACAAACCCGGAAAAGAACTAATTACTCTAGATTAGTTACATGCTTTCGACACGGTATGGTACTTCATCTGCCTATTATGATTTATTCATGCTGTTACCCGGAAACCGCAACAGTTCACATCTCAATTTAAATAATATTTCCCAGCAGGAAACCTGCATGTTAATTAGGAATGCGTAAAATATTTTTTAAACATTTCACCATCAAAAAAATTTGTTCACATTTTCACTCTTATGAGCAAAAATGTCAGTAGAACATGAAACCGGCCGGCTAATATTACCATCCACAGTCGCGTAAAGGAATGAATTCTGTGTCCCTCCGAGTGACGTCATGCGAGAGTAATGTCGGTACCAACGCAAACGAATTACGCTAGAGTTTCGTGGACCATTTTGTGAAACATATTTTGTATAAATCTCCTTATTGACCTAGTTCTAGGCAACACTCTTCGGGATTGTCAACGGAGTGTGTACTTGCGACGAGGATATAAAAACTTTGGCAATGCTTGAACATAAAGATAATGAAAACTTGGAACTTAGACGTGAACATTGCGGTTGTGGAGTTTACAGGTTGGATAAAACTGTGAATTCTGGCATTCCAGCAACGAATATGCTCTCAATTATGTTACGGGTACTATTAGCCTACATCATCCCACTGCTGGGCAAAGGCAACATGATTTCCAGTTTTCGATCCAAGGCTTATGTGGACTACTGGTCGTTTGTTTTGTCCTGCTCGTCCTGCCATTTTCTACGGCGTCTGCTACAACGCCTTTTCGCTGAGTCAAGGCTCCACATGTTCTTGTGGGTCACAGCTCAATCTTGTCTCAAATTGTTATCATAAAAATAATTATACGAAGGAACCACAAATGTGGTAGCTACCTTGACTGACTACTCAGGGTGCTCTAACTTGAGTATCATCAATCGTAGAGATTCTGTTAGTGAATTTCAATGACCTAAATGGATGTAACTAAAGTCAATGTTATGCTGACTTTTGCTGATTTTTTCAGAATCTACTACAAAAAAATGTTATTTCTCAATGTGTACCTACACCATGTATCTGGCCGTAATAAAAACACTATCATATCTGCTTCAGCGCCTATCACAAGAACACCGTGTTGTTTTAGGATTGATCCTCCGTTTGAACTACAGTGATTACTTTGTCTGGGTTTTTATGAAAAATAAGGGTAATATCATAAATGGCAAGAAGATATCATGTTTCTTTCTCCCTTATTTCAGTATGTAAAGATGGTTTTTATGACTTTTTTATGAGGTGTCCTTGTGTTGTGCTTGATACTTAGGCATTTATATTGAGTTTCTTCATAATATAGTACGTTTCGTTATAAGCTATATACTATATCTATAGCTATACGATAGGACCCCTTTCAGCGAACGAAATACCTGAATTATTTCACGACAATTATGATAATGCTTTACCAAACCCTTTTTCCCAAGACGCTGAGAAGCTCTCTACTTTTATTCCATGTTCTGTTATAGAAATAACAAATATTATAACCAACCTTGATCCAAATTGCAGCACGGGTCTAGATGGAATAAATACGAAAGTAGTAAAAAGAGTCAAAAATTTAATCGCTAATGATCTGAGTAAGTGTCTGAATAAACTACTAGCCAATCGGAACTTTCCTGAAACACTAAAAATTGAGAAAGTAACGTCAATCTATAAATCAGGAAATACCACAGATTCTGGAAATTATCGACCGATTTCAGTGTTGCCTGTAATGTCGAAAATACTAGAAAAAATAATCAACAACCTATTAGAAAAAATATTTAAGTAGTATAAAGTATATCACCGACCGGCAATATGGATTCAGACCAAAAAGTAATGCTACCACAGCTACTATTGATCTCGTTACTAAAATTAAACAAAATATAGATGGTAAAAATATAGTCCTGGGTATTTTTATCGACCTAAAAAAGACATTCGACACAGTCTGTCACAAACTACTCCTAAAGAAACTAGAATCCATCAATATCAATGATAATGCTCTAAAAATGTTTGAGTCTTACCTTAAAAATCGTTCGCAAGTGGTTAAACTTGGCAGTCATCAAAGTGATACATTGCCTATTAAGTGTGTCGTCCCGCAGGGATCTATTCTAGGTCTCTTGCTCTTTTTAATATATATAAATAACATTCACCAAATTAAAGTACGCGGTCACCTTACACTCGTTTAATGCATTTAAAACTCAACTTGGTCAGTATATAATTGTGGATCGATCACTTTTGGAGAAATAAAAGCATTGGATGGGTATCTAGTTTGTAACTGATGACGACGAACTTTGTGTAATTTATGTATGTTTTAGTATTGTTCTCAAGTAAGTGATATGTATATCTTTATTGAGAATAAAGTTTCTTTAAACCTAGCTAACAGACCAATCTCGTGGTCATCTTACAGCAAATAGTAGTCCACTTACTCTGAATTTTTATGTGACACTAAAGCCAACACACATTACACCCACAAAGAGCCGCAGCACAATTCATTTTCATACCATAAAGTGCGGTGCGGCGCGCCTGTAGTGTGCGTTGATTCATACAATATGTACTAAAACGATACAGGAGGATATTTGCTATGCATTCCGTTGTGACGCGGCCCGCCTGAATCTGTGCTAGCCTTAAAATGTACCTAGTATGAGGATGACGAACAGCGTCTTTAACTTTGTGCTCGTCTTGAAGACCATCAGTGTCTTTAACTTTGTGCCCGTCTTGATGACCATCAGCATCTTTAACTTTCTGCTAGTCTTGATGACCATCAGCTTCTTTAACTTTCTGCTCATCTTGGTGACCATCAGCGTATTTAATTTTCTGCTCGCCTTCTTAACTATATTCAGAAAGAGTTTTACAACAATAGCTGTTCATGTCTTGATAAGAATAAGAGCCAATTAGCGAGGTGTTTTTGACTGCCTAGGGTACGCTAAAAGTATATTCCAACCAGCTATTTGGTATACAGGCATATAGCTCACAACTACAATGTTCACAATGTTGTGAGTGTGCTGAGTGGTCAATTAATTTACATCACTCTATTGAGTATAATATATTTAAAAGTTTAAACACTTACTACGCCCTTAATAAGAATATTGGCAGGGTAGTGGACCATTTTTCCCTGATGCTGATGCTCCCTATTCTGCTTTCCTTCTGTTAATAATAATAGAACAGTACCAAATTTTTCAGCAATCTTCATAAGTTATCGACTATGGCACCCAATGTTAAGTAGAAAACACTGACGGGTTGTTATGTTTCTGATGATCTGCCTCCCACAAACTGTTCTAACAATAATTTCTTCCTTTTTATCCACAGAGGCGAGAGCACAGATCTCGGGGCCTACAGAAAAATATCTGAAGCCAGGGTCGACATTACGACTGCAGTGCTCCGTGGTACAGACTACGGAGGCGCCTGCTTTTGTGTTCTGGTGAGTTTCTTTAATTTAATAAAAATAGAAGAATAGTTAATGTAACAGAATAGTTATTTCGGGTTTAATAAAAACCAGCAATTCCTTTTAAAAGCTGGAGTGGTGCGGCCATTTTGAAATATTCATTGAAAATATTTATATGCTCTAGCTTCGCACGGGTGCAATGGTGACGTGACAAAATATCGATAAATATGTGCTATATCTTCTATAAATGTTATTATTAAGTTTACAAATAAACCTATCTCAAGAAATTCTCTGAATGATGGTGAAAACTGTATTAAAATCCATTATGTACTCGTAGTTTAGAAGAAATAAGCGGTCACGCAGACATATGACTTGACTTTGTTTTACACTATGTACATATACGTGTATCTCCAAACGTAAGAAGAGAAATTAGGTAAAGAGTATCTGATTGCATTTAAAAGATGATAGCGTTTGCAATGCCAAGCTGTTTATATAAAGATTTAATATTAGCGACGATATTAATTTTTTTGTTCTAATCAATCAGTCGGGATGGCATTAGAATCACATCATAAAAAATCACTTTCCTAATTACCTTTAGTACCTAGCAGCCTTTTTCTTTTTTTTGAGGGTGGGAATTTATCAAATAACTTCTCCCGCTCTGGGTGGAGTGGGAGGGCGTGTCAGACTTTTACTGACTAAAACACACCCGTGTTCCTTCCGTTGGCTGCGTGCCGGGGCCGCGATATCCTTTTCGGACAAACTCGCAACCCTGGCAGGCATTGGCCCTTACGGACCCCGTCGGTTGGTGCTGACATCTCTTTGAGGCGCGCGTGGAACACAACGCACCGTCGACCCGGTCCTGGACCTAATCAGACGGCGAGCTGCCCATTGCTCACTGTCCGCAAGCCCGCGCCTACGGTGGCCGGAAGTCGGCTCGCGACTCCCGACGCCCGGGGCGTCTCCTGCGGCAACTAGGGGCGCGAGGGCGCGAATCTTGCCTCTCCCTCGCGCGCTCCGCCTCCTCCTTCGCGAGCAGTACTGCTTCGCACAAGCAAGTGACGGCCTCCCATGAACTCTCGCTCCGGACCATGGCCTGAACCAGGGCCGGACGCGAGAGATAGCCGCCGCCGATCGGCTCCGTGAGGACACGGCGGTGGTCCGCCCAAGCCGGATAGACCTCCACCGTATGCTCCACCGTGTCCTCCGGGTGATCTACACAGTGGAGTCACCCGGGCGTTTCCTCCCGCCTTATGCGGAATAGGAACCTCCCGAAAAGGTGGAAGGTAAGGACTCCGTGGCGCTTCTCTAGCCACTCCTCAAAGAGGGGACTTATCGCCACAATTGTGGCGTACCTAGCAGCCTGGAGTTTGGATTCGTGCCCGGTTGATGGCAATAGGCTCGCCGCCTATTACATGGAACTTAAACATAATAGCCCAGATGTGGGTGTGCTTTATAATAGGTACACCTCTACCTAACCTATCGGAAAATACAAGCGTGATGTTATGTTATATTATGTCCGTGTGTGTGTGTGTGTGTGTGTTTATGTGTGTGTTATGTTGTGGACTTAATTAAAAGATGTGCTAGTGTTAAAATAAACTTTTTCTAATTATGAAAGATACAAGTACTAATTAATGATCACCCAAGATTTGAAATTCTATCTTTTGCAAGACTTTGAGAGTTATAACGATTCATTTAAAAACATATTCATCTTTTAGTTATAAATGAATTTTGAAGAGACTTGCTAAAGTTGTCTGAAAGTTATTGCATGATGTATCCCGAATTTGCCTCTTTTATTTAGCTTCTTAGTTAAATAATTCTACATTTTAATATCTATAATTTATATGGTGTACATGATAAACGTATTCTATAAAAAAAAAACAGTTTTTGTCGAATAATGTAGAATAATACTATTGAAAAATCTAAAGATACGTAGAAGTCGAAGCAGTCGTTGAATCGCTAAGCTAATTGCTTTGTTCAAAGTTGACTAAAATAGCTGTTCGTAGATAATATGTCATGTTTGATTGCTTAGCCCGATAAAGGTATAACTAATGATAATCACAAAGCACTAGGAAGTGGTGAAGGGTGGGCGTTTTGGAGGACTGTCTTATGTAATATTGATGTTCGAAAAGTGCTGATTCTCAGCCTAGTTTTAATAAATGACTTTGAATTTTGAATTTTGAATCATTTAAAAGGTTAAATTTAGGTTAAAGATTTTGGCCTTTTGGCTCGTCTTTTTACAATTTGCGGTAAGCGAAAGAAGAATACTCAAATAATGCAAAAGTGCTCATCCTCTATAACATATAGCGTGATAATTTATAGCCTCCAGTCGGATTAGACTTATATGAAAGATCTAAGCAAGAACAGAATAGAACATACATTTAGACAAACAGGCAAAACGTCGAAAAACTAAACTTTCGGCATTATTCCCAGAGCATCCTATGTTGGTATTCTTGACATTTCTGTAAGGAAAAACCAACCAAGGAATTTTCTGTCCCTGTTTACACAAAAATAATTCGGTAGAGTGGGGATAGAATATGCATTCGCTCGTTTGATTAAATCGACCTTAACATTTCTTCTGAGCTTATAGAGAGCAAATCAATTTGATTTTATGATATAATTTCACTGTCCATTCACCACTCCTTCCAAAAACTAGATAATAATAATAAAAAAAACACGTTTCTTGTATGTTGTTTCTTTCATTTTTAACTTTATTTTATTGTTATTATTTTTTGTTTTATCGGCTACATTAGAAAAAAAATGTAAAATTGTTGAAATTTCAAGTGTCTACATATTACGGTTCAAGACATACAGCCTGTTACAGACGGACAGAGGTATAGCAGAGCCTTAGTAATAGGGTTCCGTACCCAAAGGGTGCCAACGGGATTTCGATTGTCGTAACGGCGACTGGCCTGATGGCCGATAGCCTTGACCAACATCTCTCAAGGCTCTCGTTATGCGGTTGGATCAAGGGCCTGATTCAGAAGGCAGTACTTCTGGATACGGCTCGCATTATGTAGGTTCCTATCTCTGCAGCCCTAACCACCGGTTGCTTGTTCCCTGTTCCCGAAACCAGCGGACCAGAATTTTTTATATTTTTGAATGATTTTTTCAATGATTTTATATAAAAATATTAAAAATGTATTTCAAAAACATTTTTAAATATTTTTTAATTTTCTTTTTTTTTTTTGTAATGTATAAAAATGCATAAACGAAATACAAATAATAATTTGCGAACAAACCACCATACTACGATGTAGGATTTATATTTTTTTTGCAAGCCAAATCCAGTGGTGAGTGGGGGAAGATGAAAAACGGGGTAATACAAAAGTCCTGTATACTGCCAGATTCAGTGCACTTTTTGCAGTGATGGCAACATTGTTAAGATCCTCATTTTGTTACGTCACAAACATCAGTCACACTCTGCGCAGTGACTTTTACGCAAGTTAATCGAGTGTTTTAATCTTACCCCGTATCCTGTAACTTAAGTGGTAGGTTTGAGTGTTTAATTGGAATATCTACTCATTATTTTTAATTCTTAGTTGTGTTATTACATCTAAATTTGGCAATTTTTCGTATGTATGAAAAATTGCCAAATTTAGATGTAAATTTTAATTAATCCTAATTAATTAAAATGTTACGTCTTTACCCATTAATATTTGTCGGGGTAAGATGAACATATACAGGGTGGCAGGGAAAAAAAACTTTTACCTGTTAAAAACTGTTACTGTTTTATATTCAGTACATTAATCTGAAATCCCTGCGTTGATATATTTCGTCGGTTATTTTTTTTAAAAATCATAGAAAAGTGCAATATCAACGCGGTCAAAATGTATGGAACAGCAGATTTTTTTAAAAATAACCGATGAAAAATTTCAACGCAGGAGGTTCAGATTCATGTACCACCATACCACACCACACCACCATATGCCACCCGTAGAAGACTAATGAAAGAAAGATGCAAAATTTTGAGATAAAAGATTGAAATATGAAAAAAAATACAGTTTTATCCTGGCAATCTAAAGGTATTTTGACATTATAATGCAACAACCATTTTCCTCTAATCATTTTCTTATCTCAAATTTCGAAGATTGAACAAAATCTGGGTAGATTCAATCCTCGAAATTTGAGACAAAATCCATGTAGAAACAAAATCCATCAAATAACTTTGTCAGCATAACTTTGTGTATTGTTTGGGTCACCAAAATATAGGGTGTGTCTAGTTTGGGACCCACTGTTAGATCGGTCAAAAAGTTTTATACTATTGTAGCTATTGAATAGTTTTGTAGCTAGAATTTCATATATCATGTTCCTTGTATATTTAGAACTATGTATAAGCCAAATAAATGAATTTGAACTTTTTGCACAAATACCTTCAAACACTCGTGTGTTTGCAATGCATGAACGTAATGCTAAGCCGTCGTCAGTTTAGCATTACGTTTATCCTTAGATGTACCAGGAGAATTGGGGTTTCGTGCCTACGAGAATTAAGGTCAAACCACAGTCTGATCGATGCCTTAATCGTGTAAGTTCTATATACTACATCACACAGAATTCCATCGTTGGTATAATGAAACTCATGATAGAAATTTTAGATACTTTGTAACTTGACACGTGTAGCACAATAGCTTCTTGACTTGACAGGAATTTCTAACGCATTTCGAGTCGCAAAAATGGTGTTAAGCTGATATCAGACGCTCCACTAGAGTGCATGTTCATTATTAGGGTTCCGTTCCCAGAGGGTGCCAACGGGACCCTATTACCACAGTATAAATAAGTACCTAACGGTTTGTCTTCAAAGAAATCGGCCAAAACGACGCACTTCGAAATATCTACGCAACAGTCTCGAGTGCGCGGCAGTTACGCACGGACGCGGGAGGTTTATCTACCGAGCGGCCGTAGGTATTTATGTCAAGGTCACTGCCGAGACATAATATTGTTACTTTATTATACTGTGCTATTACTAAGGCTCCGCTGTCCGTTCATCCGCCGTCTGTCACAGGGCTATATCTTTCATTCATTCTGTGTTCCTACTTTGTACTTCAAGTGAAAGATACCAAATGAAAGATGAAAATGAACGAAAAGTGAAGCATCTGATATCTGTTTTTCGGAGGTATATCAGAAATTTTGTCACTCCGGGGTTTCTAAATCTTACCAATATGGGCAAGTGGGCAAAAATGCATGGGCGGCACACCCACGTTCGCTACAGTTAAAACCACTGTAGTTTTGAAGACATTATTATCATTACGAGCTGGGTGTATTTTGCCCACAGTCCTTGATTAGTCAATCGGCTGTCAATAGCAATTGTGATTGATTGATGAAAATTACAACATGCAATCAAAGTCACATGAGTTTTGGCAACGGATTAATTTGAAGAGGCTTTAACACACCGGGGCTCATTGAAAACGTGTACCCAAATGAACCTATTTCCATAAAGGACATAGTTACCTAGTATGGAATTAGGTCACGATCACGCTACCAAGAATCAACAATATAGGGGACTAAAATTTTACAACAGAAGTCAGGTCTTTACTATTTGTATATTTTCGGTTCTTTAGGGGACGATTTTTCAATCGTCAGATAAATTTTATGTTCTTCTTAGCGTTTTGATGGCAAAAGTTCATACAATGTATAACTGAATGCACATTATGAAAATAGTTTGTTCAGAATCGTTTACTGAATCCATGGTCCATGGCTTCGCGACGATGTCCCTGCCACCCAGTATATTTTTAATGACGTTCTCGAAAACGGCTCTAGCGATTTCGATGAAAATTGCACTAACGAGGTTTACGGGGGCGAAAAATCGATCTAGCTAGGTCTCATATCTGGGAAAATTCAACGCAGGGGCGTTGAAATTTTTCTTCGGTTATTAAAAAAAAAACAGCTGCTCCATACATTTTGACCACGTAGGTATTGCACTTTTCTATGAAACAGCTGTTTTTTTTTAAATAACCGACGAAAAATTTCAATGCGGTGGGGTTCAGAATCATGTACTGAATCCATGGTAGCCGGCTTCGCGTAGATTTCCCTGCCACCCTGTATATATATATACATATATATAAATATTACTTGTTTATTAGTATAGGATAACATGTGCGTTAATTCCAGGACATGTTGTATATTATTTTTGACCTAAACTTCAGTTACGCGAATAGCACTCACTGACGCAGTCATAACCACATCAAGTGCACAGATAACAGGGCATCTTTTATCTAAAGAATAAATATGACGGTTCTGTATATTTTTTATACAAAAGGCCGTGTGCGCAGTGCGCAGGACGTTAACTGATAGGTAGATGTTAATTGAGACAGCTGGAGAAGTTAATACATATATTTTAAGTAGGTAGTAGAACACGGCTAGGTCACGGGCGAATTCACTGCACACTGAGTCCTGAGCAGTCGCACATCTAGTTTGGGAAGGGTACCGTCCTTGGTAGCACGTGGCAGACGTGGGGGCCTGTACACCGCAGGCTCAGCAATAGGCCGGACGGCCTTCCTAAGACCGCTGGCAGTGAGCGTTGGTAGCACGTGGACTCCTGCCAACACAGACTCCGCAGGTAGCTTGCGGCGACAGGCCACAGGTAGGGCAGGCCTTCGTTAGACCTCGGTAGCGTGCGTAGGTAGCGTGCAGATCTAGGCAAGGGGTCCTGCCCTCAGCCAGTACGAAGAGCCCTGAAAGGAGAGAGAGCGCATGTTAGATACGGTGCGAGTAGCAGCAGGCCGCATGCGATGAGCCAGCTTCTTCCCCTTTTCAGCAACTGAGGTACAGTTTGGGGAAAACAGAATAGGCGGTAGCTTAACACATCGCAGTGGCTTATAGCCAGAAAGGTTGCAAAGACAGCATGGCAGAATGACAGGTGAAATAAGAGGTTAAGTACCTATGTGACGTGAGGCATATAGAACACAAGATAAACAATGATCACAGCAGATGGCTCACTTAATAGCTTAGAGCACACTGTACATAGTATAATAGTTTATATAATTTATTTTATTTATTTATTTTATTTCCATCTTACATCTATCATTACAGGGTAACCTATTGCGATAGCGTACTTATCTAAATCTTATCCTAAATTATTATTAACTTATAATTATAAGTACATTTTGTAAGTTATTACAAATAATGCATTCAATAATACAATGCATGCTGAACTCACCCTAGATTCGGAGCTCTAGAATGCGTTTCAACAAATAGTTCCTATGTTGTAGGACCAATACGAATACGCTACGCCTCTACACGGCTCTACCTAATAGGTTCGGTTAATTTTTTTTAGAGTGGTGGCAACATTATGGCATGGAAACTATTTGTTGAAACGCACTCTAGTTTGGCTGGTCGCAGATGAATTACAGAGTAATGTCAGTCAACTAGTTTTGATGCGCTTAACCACTTAGTAACACGTAGTTAGTCGCCTAAGTGAGGGCACAACGTTACACCAGGCTGTCAAACCTTTAGTGAAAACTCGGTCCTGAGAAAAACAATATGATCACTTTCAGAAATCAGTCTACATCATTACATTACCATTACAATAACATAACACATTTAATAAAAACCGTAATCAAAGAACTCGGCAAAACTATATCAAATAAAATTTATTGATTTGTCGAGAATTGGGTGCAAATTCAATTTGGAGTCTCATCAAGGAATGTCAGTGCTGACGCGTTGTACGCCCATTTGAGTCGACAATACAGGAGAATTGTTGCTTTTTTCTCTCTCTTTTATGTTGATAATATTTATTTTTCTTTGGTAAAATAGATGGGCTTATAAATAAGTCGATCAAAATATGTTATGGCAGTTTGTGAAATAGGAAATGAAATGTTTTTTTTGTGTCGAGTGGGGTAGGTGTCAAATAAAGCGAAAACAAAGTAACGTAGGTGGAGGATCAAAATAACACAAGGAAACTTATATAAAAGTGCGCGATTCCGGTGTCTCAAGTCACTATGGTTGTTTTACAAAGCTTCATAAAACTATTGTCTTCTTACCACAGTCAATGTCATTTTAGGACATAAAAAATACAAAAGGACACCTCCAGAACCCTTAAGGCTGCCTCCAGAACTGACTTTTAATGATTTTATACTGAATGATCACGTCTAAAAGAGTAGTGTTAATGATTTGGAAAAAATATATGTTAAATTAGAGCATTTCTTAATAACTTAATATATCAATATTTTAGGTTATGTTTATAACCTAACTTACAAATTAATATTACGTAGTGAAATTAATTTGTAAGGTTATGTCTCACGCGGATAAAAAACTGAGAATCACGCAAAATTTATAAAGCGAATTTTCTAAAAGCTTCACCATTTTAAAGATAATTTCATTATTGATCTTTAAGTATACGTGTTTTATTAAAATACCTTTTGTTTTATGTAAAATAAATTAATAACGCGTCTAATTTGGGACACCGCTCCTTGATGGGCGAGTCCTATTACTGGCTGGATATACGACGCGTTGCGTGAGCTTAGTACAGAACACGCAAGCTAACCACTCAAGGTTACTGGCATATATCTGCGTCTCAAGAAGGGGTATTCTGAAAATTGGCAAAGTCGTAAATAGCTGTCCAAATATTTCGCTGTTTAGCTTACCAGAAAAAACGCATCAAACATCCAGTCACACTCCCACATATTATTATAACTTTACTCACCACGTCTCCATATAAACGAAAGTTCGTAAGAACAATACGTAATACTTACCTCTTTCTTGGTAAAGATTTATTACGGTTCATCTGGATGAGTTAAGTGCTTTCCCAGATGTGCATTTTATTTACACACCACCCGGGCTACATTTGCAGAAAGAGAGTAGGAGAGATTTTTGTTTTAGTTGCAGATATTCGTACCTTTTCTTGATAATACTATTTGATTCGTGTATTTGGGATCATGAGCCATATTATTATGGTGGCACTTCCCATCGCTATTCGTGTTCGCGTATTCGTCATAATAGGGATGATGCCTGGGTAAACAAAATGAAATTCCAATTAGACCGTCAGTCAGATAATAAAAAAATATTTGACACGTATTTTTTGCTTTATCATATTAAAAATTACTTAGATAAAACGCATTTTAGGTTGGGGAGTGGGGGTGGGTCGCTACGTCACTAGTATGTATAAAATCTACATACTCGTGACGTCATGGCACTCTTTACCTCAATGTTTCGCCGTAATCTTTAGATTACGTAAAAAAAGAAAAAATACGTGTCTAATATTTTTTATAATCTCAAAGACGTACAAAAAAATATGTTTTGTGAAGTTACTCTATTCGCCTATATTTGCCACGAATAAGACCAATACGCAAATACGCGAGCACTCGTTTCGACCGGGTTGTCGGTTTTGGTCACATATCAAAGGTTTGCGAATATACCGAATAATGTTTATGTACTCATAACATGTATTGGTAATTAACACAGAGGAAATAATAAGTCGCTGCTGCCGTCCATCCATCCTGTACACGTCCATCTTTGCGTTCAGATTAGCAAAAATATTCTTGAATGTTCGGCTTATTTGCTGTTCACGACGATTTGTGGACGCTGTGTTCAAGTTATTCGGACTTCTACACTTTATAGCCGAATAAAACACAGTAAAAAAGGCGAATACCGAATTGTGATGTATAGTGCCACCATTAAGATTACGCGTGAGTGTCCAGTAAGTTATCTAGGAATTTTAGTTACTAACTGGTAAAAAGGACAAATATTAATACAGCACGTTAAAGGTTTATAATATCGTCGCCTGCCTATAGAATGACTTAAATCGTAAGGCAACTGTCAGTCAGCATGGAAGAGATGGCTCTGGCTTCTTCTTATGGTTCCATACGTCCGAATGAATAATCGGAACCCTTGCAGAGTCACTCATGTATCTGTCTATCTTTCCGTCTGTCACAGCCAATTTACTCCGAATCTACTGAACTAATTATAATTTTAAAAGACATATTTTTAAAATGATTATAAAAATTTACTCTTATTTCCGAAACTACTGAGCCAACAATTTTGAAAAAAATACAGAGAACGGTTCTTTCCTTATATATTACAGTAAAACCTATAAGAAGTCTATGGTCTTAAAATAACATGGTAAATCTCTAAATATTGTGCGCACAAACTTTCATTTGCAGTTGTAATGTATGGGAGAACAAGTTTTTCAAGTACAATGTTAACTTAATCCCAATAACAAATTGGGATTAAATACCTTGGGATAAAAAACATGGTGGATAACATTATTCATCATAACTCGCACTCTAGTCCGGTTGTCTTTTTCTTCTTCTGTGTTTAACACCGGCCGTTCAAAATTATGCATAATTCATTATATGAATATAATGATAAAATAATAAATGAGGGGGCGTCAATCATTGAACCATTGCGAAAGAATGATAGAAGAACTTCTATTTCGTTCCGTCTTTATTAACGCCAGTACCTAGTGTTTAGTTGCGTTAGTAGTGTTCTCTCTCTGTGTTTACATCAAACGTTTAAAATTTTTAAAGGTCATTGATTCCTCACAGTTCAGATTTTTGTCTGTCTTGACCCTGATATGAGTAACTAAAACTTCAAACTCTCTACCTCGTCATATAAATAAAAAATGAAGACCTGAAAGCCACCTCCAAAGATGTGTGTCACTAAGGTTCAAAGCTTGACACATTTCTGAAACTGGACCAGTTTTAAAAGAGCAAGTTGGAAAAGCAATTGAACAAAGTACCCACTAGCTCGTTGGCGATTGGCCAGAATTCAGTCTCTATTTGATTTTGCATTGTTGATTTGAAACTGAATGCTTAATCGTGTTGACGAATGACGAGGACATCAATTTAAAGCCTAATTGTCTGAATGTGATTGGTTTCATCTCTGCTTTTGTATTGTTTGTGTGATTTAGGATTCGTGTGGATGACTAGGTGTATTTTTTACGTGTCTTTTCGTCATTGTTTCGGGAGTCAGTTTGTGGGAAAAATTAAAGGTTGAGGTTGTTGAATTTATTGGTGGTTGAGGTTGATTGTTTGTGGTTGGTTGGTTGGTTGGGTTGTAGTAATGTAGTGGTAATCGTGAATTACACGGTGCAATTAATTGCCAGTGGCATACCATAAGTTGAACAACTATAAAACTTGCACCATATAAAGTATTTGCATGATGCTTCGCATTTATGCAATGCCACAGGCGAGAAACATTAAGATTTTTTTTACATTGTCCCTTCTATTAAATATTATTTCTGATCATAGATTTTAGCCTGCTTTTTAGGCCAACAGGAAAATATTATTTGGCCTCCAAGTTTTAACATTATTTATCTTTAAGACTTAAAAGGCTTAGGTATTAAAATCTTCAACCTCCCTAAGTTACAGACACTTTTATCAAATAAACTACGCTGCTGAAGAAAAATCTATAAGGCTCCCTAATTTCCGTGAAGTTTTGATAGAAATTGTTCCACCAAAATCCGCCATTATTTAAAAAAGTTAATAAAAGAAACATTATTTTTTTGTCACAGAAACAGGTGCATATAAAAACGATAAGCTAACTCGAATGACATAGTAAACAAAACAAAAGAGATAGAGGACAGAGAGAGAGAGAGATATAGGATCGCGACATAATATAGAAAAGATGCTGCAACCGACATTTCCGACATATTCTCAAATTCGTTTCCCACGTCGCGAAAGCAATTTCAAAATTACCGTCTTCGTAAGAGAAAAATATTCAAAGGTCATTTTTATTAACCTTAACGTGATTGAAAGCTCAAAAGAAGCCTGTGACAATTTAATTTGTCTGGTAAAGTGGATTTGGCAGCAAAACTTGGCAGCGTCTATATACGGATGTCACCAGCAATTTTTTAGGCTCAAGTCATACAGGTAGCAGTTTCGCTTGGTGCTTTCACAGCACGCAGAGTAGTTTCTTACTCGTTCTTTTCAATTTTGGAATGGGCAATTTGTTTTTTCTTTTTGACTTGCAAAACTGCCTATAGTACCTAATATTAGTCTCAATATTACTATAGGCATCATATAAACGATTTGACTTTGCTCTAGTAAACGAAAACATAATTTTACTATTGCAATTGCCACACTAATACTTTATGTTATTCTTTCACGCTAAAATGGCTGAACAAATTTGGATGAAATTTGGCACATGGGTAGACCAAGACCTGGATTAGGACATAGGATATAGTTGTAAAACCATTTGTATACCTATTTGTTCCGATAAAACCGACATCCACGCGCAAAAGCTAGTTGGCGCGTAACGTATCAAAAGCTAGTTGGCGCGTAACGTATCAATAAGATGGAAAACTCATGCCTATATACAAAAGTGGATCACCTAACGCTTGACACCAGCCCGCGTAGCCTGGCCGACTGTCGACGGAAGAATAGACAAAATGACAGATTCACAATCACAATCTGTCATTTTGTCTATTCTTCCGCCGACAAAACCCGTTTCTATGGTGGTCATGTTAAGCGTGCTGTGGGATAATTCTCGTATTTTTAAGAACGTTTGCATTCTCGAGTCTGTCAAAAACCTACATTTTTGATAAGTTATCCTAACATTGCCGTCGCTGAGATGAGATTGCGACTTGAATTTGAAAGTTTTTTTTATTTTTTTGTGAAAATTGGCCGTCTGGTCCTAGCAAAACACTCGGCACGGTTTGAGCTACGCTACTCACCAAGTATGACATCAAGCTCCTAACAGTGTGCTGTGTGTGTGTGGCTTCAGCTTTACACATACTACGCAAATTGACAAATTTGCAACGTTTTGTCTTGACAGCCTTACTTCGATATTGTGAATGCTGATTCGTTTCTTTCCATTTAAGTCAACAAACTAAGATGGATTGGAATTTGTTTCGAGTTGTTCTTTTGTTTTAGTCTAATTGTCTGGTTTTGTTTTGCTGTCGTCAGCTCATTATACGTATATTGTGCGTTCAATTTGATTTAGGCAGCAAAATGGCTTTAAGCAGATTTTCTGTTTTCAAAGCTAATAACTGTGGGGTAATTGCATAACACTCAAAATGGCAATGACCTTTCATTCTGACAGTTCAACAATATCCATTGCGTTATTCACGTAGCTGAGCAGACGTATTTTACAAACTTAAGAAGCAATGGATTGTTTTTTTTTTTTAAGTGTGTACGCAAGGAAGGCGCTGGTTTCGTTATCTGTTTCCTTGTTGCGTTATAAGCTAATATTTTCTACGAGATCGACTCCGATATTCAAAAGACTCTTCTGTATGAAAAGGTACCTATATAAAATTGATAACTCAATATTGCCGTAATGGTTTAGATAGTATTACTTACAAACAAAACAAAGGAAAACGCTTCAAACAAATATTTAATATTTGTACCGGCAACAATGAATCTCAGGCGTAATTGAGTTTACTTATTATAATTAGCTAACTTGAAGAATCTATACTCATCGACTTATTAGAATTTATACAATAACTAGCTTTTACCAGCGGTTTCGCCCGCGTGCATGTCAGAAATTATCTCGTGAGCTCAGCACACACCACGCAAGCTAACCACTGAATGTCACTGGCATATATCTGCATCTTTAGCCAAAGAACATGCTTAAGCGGATATCAGACGCTTTACTTTTTGTATTTCATCTTTCACTCGAAGTGAAACGTCTGAACAAAATGAATCAACAGCGAACGATGAATTTTGAATATTTAACAAAAAACGCAAAAAAACACGTTTCATAAGTGATGACCCCTTTAATTTTTTAAATAAATAAATTTGATTTTATTTGTTGTTATAGCGGCAATAGAAATACACTATCTGTAAAAATCTCAACTGTCTCCCTGTTATGGTTCATGAGATACAGCCCGCTTACAGACAGAAAGACGGACTGCGGAAGCTTAAATTCAAAAGTATTTTAATCAAAATAGGCTGAGAATCAGCAATTTTCGAACGTCAAAATTACATAAGACAGTCCCCCAAAAACGCCCGCCCTTCACCACTTCCTAGTGCTTTAGCTGGGAAGAAGAAGTGGCGCAACAAACTCCCCAGCAGCACAGCTATCTGTTCAGTTAGAAAAATTAACTAACTACTACTACTAAACTAAACTTAGTAATGAGGTTCCGTTTGCCAAACGGAACCTCATTTGGAACCCCTTCGGGTACGGAACCCTAAAAATGAAATAAAATGAGCAGATGAACGATTGCATGGTATAAAAGAAAATTAAAAAAAACATTGTACAAGTTATGACCTATATTTTGCATGCTCAACCATTACTCTAGCACTTTACGTGGAAGGGGAAAGACCCTAACAAAAGAAGAATTCTTGATTTTATTTCACCATTTTGTAAAAAAGAAAGAAAAAGAAAGAAAATACGTTTATTTGCGGTACACATGACGCAAGGTAAGAACAAAACACGAAAATAAACAGTTTGGGGGAAAACATGCGTCACATCCACGCAAAACGGCCATCGCTCAGCATAAAGCTGCGACCCTATCCGAGACAGAGCCCCAGCGCTGGTTTTCAGCGACAGCCGGCGTTGACGTTATGACGTCAACCGGTGCAGCAGAGAAAAATAACAAAAAATAAAATGAATAAATACAATACACAAGTCCTAAATGTTTGTCTGCGTGATTAATATGTATACCCATGCCAAATTACAGCTTTCTAGTACAAAGACTCTCTGAGCTAAGCCGCGGACAGACAGACAGACAGATAAAACCTCCTCCTAATCCTGGGGCTCGTGGATAAATAATAACAGCCGCACAGGTAGCTTTCAAGGTTAAACAATGCTTACCGAGGTTGGTCCGTGGATGGGTGACCATCCATTACATACCGAGACCCCTCCGTACCGTACCTTTAGTCCCGGCCATCATTTGTAAATCTTCGACTGTCGTTACCAAGGGATATTGTGTTACCCAGTAACTACCCGGTGGTGGAGGTCCGATAGGCTCCATGTAAAATACTTGTATTCAGCTGCATACGGTTAGACTAGAAGCCAACCCTAACATAGTTGGGAAAACGCTAGGCAGATGATATCACTATATTCCTACAAAAACTTTTTTTTTTACTAGCCTTTTCTGACCCACTCCTGGACAAAGGCCTTCCCTCCACTTCTTTCATCTTTCGCGAACCCACGCGTCCTCCTTCCAGTTTTGACGGAACCTATCTAGCTCGCCCCACCACCTCACTGTCTCAGGGCACTAGTTCTGTGCTATTTGGGCCCACAATTTGTCCGGCATGCGGCAGACATGTCCTGGTCAGTCCCATTTAAGTTGGGCAGCCTTTCGAGCCATTTGTTTTTTCATTAGCTATTATTGTTTTGGAACGCAGTATTGTGTTTCGAACACGATCCGTTAATTTAACGCCTAGTATATTGGGCTCCTTTGCTCGTTGGCAGACCTTGAGTTTGGACTTCTTGATGTTAGTCAAAGACTGAGTCTGTGCACCATATGTTAAGACGGGAAGAATACCCATGTCCATGAGCCACCGTTTCAGTGCCAAAAACAAAACTTAAACCTCAATTTTGTTCGCAGGTACCACAACAGCAGAATGATAAACTACGACGCGGAACGAGGCATCAACGTCACAACCGACCCAGTGCAGCGTCTGTCAGACCTGCTCATACCAGCGGCCAGCGTGGCCCATGCTGGCAACTACACTTGTGTGCCGAACAACGCGGTTCCTGCTAGTATATACGTCCATATTTTTAATGGTAAGCAATGGTCTTTTATTATTGTTAATAGCGTATCGATGGAAAAAGTTTAAATTTGTTTGGCCCACAATTCAAGACACGAACTCCGCTCACCGACACATTCTTAAGGTCATCTAGTGCACAGGTAACAGGGCATACTGCGCAAGATTAGGAGGTGGCCGTGTGCCAATGGGATTTTTGATCGGCAACTTCTCAAGAGTGTCGTGATGGCCGAGTGGCTAAGGCCTCGCCTCTCATGTATGAGGTTGTGGGTTCAAATCCGGGCAAACACCAATGTGACTTTTTCAATTCATATGTACTTTCTGATTTTATCTTGGACATTACTGACATCGGTGAAGGAAAGTGTTTTTCCTTTCGTGAGGAAACCTGGACTTATATAGTTAATATAAGTCTGAAATCACCAACCCGTCTTGAGCAAGCGTGGTGATCAATGCTCGTGCCGTCTCTGTATGAGAAGAGGCCTTTGCCCTGCAATGGGACAGTAACAGGCTGGTATTATTTTTATTATTAACTTCTCAGGAGCCTTAAGGCTTGTAGGAACACACGAACGAACAAAACGTAGTGAACACGAACATCGAACAGGGAACATTTGGTTCGTACGCGTGCACATAAATTAGCAAAGCGTACACGAACATTATACGAACATAGCTCGCGCTCAACCGCCCCACTCTCTTTAGTAGCCATGAATTCAAATTTGGAACTCCACGAAAAATGTTGACGAACACAGTGCTTGATGTTCGTTAGTGGTGCGCACATGTTTTTGTTGGTTTATGCAAACCTTTAAGGAATGAGTTTCCAAAAAAAAGATGATACAACTAACTTTTACTTATAAACAAAAGTCTAAGTACTTACCAAGATTCAAACTTAAAAATTTACAAACTTTCATCCCCTTTCTAATTTTTTTTTAATAAGAATATGGATGAATTGATGAGGTCAGACCAAAGAAACGATGTATGGATTGTGCGAAAGATGATAATTATGTCTAGAAACAGGGTGACTTCGAAGATGTATGTATTGAAGAAGAAGACATACTGTACCGAATACAAATGAATTGGAATACCTGAGGGCAGGAGGAGGGATAACATAATTAGCCTTTAATGTTCCCACTGCTGGAACGCAGGCCTCCTCTCAGTGAGAGGGAGTGGGCCGTAATTCACTACGCAGACCCAGTGCGTGTTGGTAGATGTCACATGTCTCGAATTTTTGGTTCTAGGACATGCCGGTTTTCTCACGATGTTTTCCTTCACCGTTTTGAGAATCGGTTGTGGTGATGAAATATTTTACACGAAATAAAGCGCCTGTCAGGGATCTAAAGTAAGTCGCGGCCATAACCACTGGGCCACCCCTGAGGAGGAGAATTAATAGTTGCTTATTCAATAACATTATTCTCAATTTTATTCGACCTTGCGACCTCGCCGCCCGTTGGCATAATTAAAAGTTCCGTTTAAGTTCGAAACTAGTCGGGAGTATCGAAACAAACAGGAGAGTAAACTGTAAACATTAATATACAATCATAAATATTTCAACAAAGTAACATGAACGAAATACACTGTAGTTCTTACATGAAAAGCAATAGTTTATAAGAGTAAAGGAAATCCTGAAGAATAACAAAAAAATAACCATATTATTACATAAAAAGCTGATCTTTGTATATAAGACTGTCATCTCAACGAAGTTTTGATGGCATCTAAAGGTGTTGAAAGATTGGATCCAAGAATTAAGATTGCATTGAAATAGTATTCAAGAACGCTTACATAAAAAACAATCAAATAAATAACAAGAATAATCATTATATTTGATACCCATCCAAACTAAGTAATCAAAATCACATCTTAAATGTTGAAGGTCAAATAAAAGATGAATAGGAATTGCATTGAAAAAGTATTCAAAGCACATTGAGAGCCAATAAAGTAATATTTGATGAGAACAGAAAAAGAGCAACATTGATAAAGCGTTAGCCTGACGCAAACTTGGCACTAGGCCAAGAAAAGAGGAAAAAAAGAATTTAACAGTCCGCCTCTAGGTGATCAAGAATCGGGGGGCAAGGGGCGGTGCCGGCCAAGTCTATCAATCGAGATATTTCATAAAAGTATAGCCTGCTATTTTCTATCAAACCATCGAATTTTAAATCTTTACTACTGATGAAAAGGTAGAACTTTAGGAAATATATTAAAAGAAGGGTCAGGAAAGATTCTATTGAATTGCTATGATTTTAATTCCATAAATATACTTGATGATATCTTCATTCCTCGTATAAGTATGATATGCTTTCTGGCATATTATGTAAAATTCTATTAACTGCTCCCAAATTACCATGTTTATTATTTTTACATTCTTCCTTGACATAATCGCCACTAAATCAACCACTAAATGTTAAATTCTTCACCCATTGTTGCCGAGTCCCTATTGAAAGAAAATGTTGATATTTGTAACCATGAGTTTAATTTCGACTATATTAGTGCTCGAGATATTATTAAAACTTTCAATACACTCAATGTTAAAAAAACTGCTGATCTATGGGGACATTCCGTAGAGGTTGCAAAATGCATTATCAACACTGTAGCGCCTGAATTAGCAATTATTTTTAATAAATGTAATGACTGTGGTGTAATTCCTGACTTAATGAAGAATAGTAAAATAATACCTTTGTTTAAATCGGGCAACACATCAGACCCCACGAACTTTAGACCTATTTCTGTGCTTCCTACTTTTAGTAAAATATTTGAAAAATTGATGATAGATCAATTGCAAAGGCATTTTAATAAACATAATTTATTAAACAGTAAGCAATTCGGTTTCACAAGAGGTCGCTCAACTTCCGACGCTGGTGTTGAGCTTCTTTCACATATTTTTGAGGCCTGGGAGAAGTCACATGATGCCCTAGGCATTTTTTGTGACTTATCTAAGGCTTTCGATTGTGTTTCTCATGATACATTGGTCAGGAAATTGCATCACAATGGTGTTAGAAACACTGCCTTGGATCTTCTTATTTCTTATTTGGATAATAGGATCCAAAGAGTGGACCTTAACGGCAAGCGATCCCCGGGTTCTATTGTCACTATGGGAGTTCCGCAGGGCTCAATTCTCGGCCCTTTTTTATTTCTCGTATATATTAATGACCTACCTTGCCTTATAAAGAACAGTCATGAAATAGTGTTATTTTCAGATAACACGTCACTTATATTTAAGCTTAAGCGACAAAAGACAGTTATTGACGATGTGAATAATTCTCTCTCTAAAATAGTGCATTGGTTTAGTGTTAATAATTTACTTTTAAACGAGAAAAAGACTAAATGTATTAGATTTCTAACACCTAACGTTAAACAGGTGAAAACCAATGTACTACTAAATGGGACAGAATTGGATCTTGTGGACACCACTGTGTTCTTGGGTATTACTTTGGATTCGAAGCTTCAGTGGGGCCCACATATAACCAAATTGTCGAAGCGGCTAAGCTCTGCAGCCTACGCAGTGTATAAAATCCGTGATTTGACTGATGTAGAAACAGCTCGATTAGTATATTTTAGTTATTTCCATAGTGTAATGTCGTATGGCATTTTGTTGTGGGGAAATGCAGCCGACTTTCATTAGCTATTTTTGTGCTGCAGAAACGTGCCATTCGAGCAATTTATAACCTAAGTTGTAGGCATTCACTGAGGGATAAATTTAAGGAAATAAACATAATGACAGTCGCGTCTCAATATGTTTATGAGAACCTGATTTATGTAAAAAATAATATAAAACTATATTCTAAACACATAATTACATAGCTTAAATACTAGATACAAATATTTATTTATTGTGCCCAGGACTAGGCTCCAAAAAATTAGTAATTCATTTAAGTGCCAAAGTATACGTTTTTATAACAAACTCCCAAGCCATGTCAAAGAACTGAGCCTAAATAAATTTAAATCATTTATTAAACAGAAACTATGTCAAAAAGGTTTCTATAAAGTTAAAGATTACTTAGACGACAAAAATGCTTGGGGACAAACAATTGTTTTAGACTATTTTAGACTACATGATGCTATATGAGCATATAATTGTTTGGATTATTTTATTTGACTGTAAGTCAATTTATTTTAATTTTATTTTCATTTATTGTTGACTTAAACTACTCATTAAAATATTTATCTTTTATGAGTTATATTGCAATTTGTGGTAATGTAAATTATTTTAGTATAAGCACTATTATAATAGAATCAAGTTTTTTTCAACTGAACAGACAGCTGTGCTGCTGGGCAGTTTGTTGCGCCACTTCTTCTTCTCAGCTTAAGCACTAGGAAATGGTGAAGGGTGGTCGTTTTTCGGAGAGTGTCTTATCTAATTTTGACGTTCGAAAAGTGCTGATTCTCAGCCTAGTTTGAATAAATGACTTTTGAATTTGAATCATCATAATTATTATTTGACATTATATACCTAAAATTTAATTTCAACATTTTATTAGTGACTTTTGTGTACATAATAATTATTCAGACTTGTTACAGTTGTAATAGCAATCATACATTTAGTTTAAAATAGGTTTTTATTTTTATTAATTTATTTATATTTTATATAGATTCTTTTCTATTTTGTGAATGTGAGAACGCTTTAGGCTTAGTGAACTGTAGATTTGTTAACCATCTTCTATTTTGTTAAGTACCTGGTACTTCTTGAAAGACCTTCACTATCCTCCCATACCCTATAATACTGTTATTTGAAAATATTGTAAAAGCCAATTATTTTTAAAAGAGTAACCGTGTAGTTTCTTGCCGGCTCTTCTCCATAAGAAACTACCAACTGGAACCTAGCTTCTGACGTTTCATAAGTGCCTATGTAGGTTTATGTGTAATAAAATATTTTGAATAGAATACAATAAATTGTAGGTAAACACACTACTGAAGTGGCAATGTGCGGGCCATATTAGCCGTAGAACTGATGACCGTTGTGGTAGACGTGTTCTTGAGTGGAGACCGTGAATCGGCAAACGGAGGGGTGGACGCCCTCGCGCTACGTGGAGCGACGATTTTTACAGAGTGGCTGGTAGCAGCTAGATGAGAATTGCCGAGAACCGAATATAAAGGCAATAATGTATGTTTCATAACTTTATAAGCACTTCACGAGGTTAACTAGAATTTTCAACAAAAAAAATCGGACACTTCGAATTATTTTGTAGGAGAACAATAGGCTAGGGTAAAAGGTATATTTCAAACAATTAAAACAATGCCCCAGAAAGCGTAAATGAAACTATAAAGAACAAAAAACAAGGTGAACAAAATTCTCGCCCCTGTTTCGCCGTCGACAAAAATAAGCTCCCACGACTAAATTGTAATACTTTGACCACGGCTAATTTGAGAAGGGTCGGTATAATACAATATTAGAAAGGTCAAATATCCTCTGAAAGTTTAGAAAAATGACAAAACGAATATATTATAAATGCTTTCGCATTTGAGCCTGTTTGAGGGTCTAATTTAATGTGGAACATTATACTCTGTGGAGTCCAGAAGCTATAATTTTCCCTTGTAAAGTAGCTAATATATTATGCCGCACCGAATTAGAAAAGATTATCCTTAAATGGAAGATAATAATGTCTATGTTCGTGACATTATAAATTCTTAAGTTATTAATTTTAACTTTGTAATAAATTTTTAGATTTTGCAAATACAAAAACATCACATATATAACATATATACGTATAGGTATAGGTGAACGTAGCTACAACCTATTGTACACCCACATTTCGCCTCATTTCAATAATTGCAAAACTTCTTTATCCATGTCTACCGTCCGCCCGCGACTTCAGCCGCGTTTTTTTTTAGTTTTAACATAAAATATCCTACGACACTCGGCAATACTGTATCTTTCCATTAGTAAAAGAATTTTCGGAATGAGATCAGAAGCTCCGAAGATTACTCCCTACATATATACTCACAAATTTTACCTCTCGATAATATTATTAAGTAGATTATTCCTAAAAGGCAAGGGTAGTCTTGCAATCTACTGCCATTTATTCTAACATTCCTAAGAATGAATTCATAAAAACTCAAACTCAAATCATAGATTTCAAATAAACCAATTACAGGGCACTTTTGAATTGTAAAGGGGTCGGTCAGTCAGAAAGATGAAGCTAGTTGCCCATTCCAAAGCGTAGTAGGTTAAGAGAAGAACGGGCAAGAAACTCCACGGACACTATTTTAAATCAGAATATTGTTTTAAAATATTGGTTACATCATGCATGTTGAAATTATACATGTGAGAAAAATGTAGAAAGACATGGACAAGATGTAGTTGAAAACGTCGGTCATAAAAATATAAAAACAAAAACAATTCAAAAATTTATAATAGCAGGTAATTAGAAATATATATTGGAACAGAATTGAATATTCCATCCATCAAATAGTCTTATTTACCATACTAATAACACAAATCCTTCTTGCAAACCCAGCTTATGAACAAACTCCAAGCATATCCCTATCAAAGGTCTGCCCCTAACTATTCAATTTGAATCGCGAGAAATGGTTGAGTGAGTCAAAAAGAGGCTTCCTGAAACTCGAGCCACAAAGTACATAGATACAGAAGGCTAGCTCCATAAATTGAGCGAAAACATGCGCACGCATATATAGAAGCGTACGTACGGTGAACTCAAACAAATGCCAGTCGCGAGTGCGCTTGCACTTGCTGTACGTGAAGTGTATCTATGTGTGCGTACGTTTTCGTTTGTTGTATGCAGCTGACCTTCTGAACCTATCTATTATATTATGCTCGGGTGGAGGAGAGTCAATCAGGCGCTCATTGGTGCGTGAATATTTTGAACATCTCACTGGGCTTACGCACTGCGCTTCGGAATTGTGGCGGATGGGAAATTAACAGTTTTTTCTACGGTTTTGGTTGTTTTTTTTTGCTTTGATGTTGTTTTTTTCATTAATAACTGTTATAATTTATTATATTTCTGGTGTAAAATAAAGTGTAAATAAATAAATAATTTTCAAAGGAAGTATAATTAAATTGCCTAGTAAATAAGCTTGAAACATGCAAGACAAACTTGGCGATTTCAAAAGCTAATGATAGGGGACAGTAGAAGACACTCGCGTCTTAAGCAAAATTTACGTCTTGAATGTAATGCAGATTAGGTGTCAATCAGAAAACCGAAGAACCAAAACTTTTAGAAAGCTCTTTCCCAAAATATTGAACGTTGCGTTGATCGAACCCAGTGCGTACCCCATATCAATAACTTAGTATTCCGATATGCCATCGAGATATTTTTCGTCACAAATGAATTTCATGACATCAATTCATTTAAGGCTGCGCATATTTTTTTGAGAAACATTATAACAGAATCACGTATCAATTTGGTTCTCCCAAATCCTCCCGAATTTTACACAAAAACATCATTCTCATCTACATGCCGACTTTTTTAACCTACTACTAAGAGAAAACTTGTTTCTACGTCATTTTATCCAGTTAAAACCCATCTTAGCTCAGGTTTTTCAGAGAAAATAATTATGGCATCGACCTATCATAAAATCAGTTTTCCTACGCTCCTTGTCCACTCATGACCCACCCAATCTCGACCTAAACCCTATTTTTACGGTAAAAAATGATCTAGAAAGTATGAGCAGCAAAAATAGAACGTCCAAAAAGAACACAATTATATTACCCGCCAATAAAAAAGACGAAACAAAACTTTCTTCATTCTATAAATGCTCTTTGAGCCAGAACGGAATAACCACAGCTCCAAAGCACATTAGAGTACCCGTATCGATGAAAGCATTCACAGTAGGAAGCGCTTCAGTAGCAATGAAATTAAAATTTACTTTCCAAACAATTGGAGCGGAACCTATCAAGAATGGCGATACAGATATCGGTTATTAACTCTTTAATATTTTACTCTCTGCTAGACTACTTCGAGAATTTTATATCTTTTGTATATTTGTGAAAATTGCGACGGCTGTAAAAGTTTATTAAGTTTATCTAAGCGTAGATAATAATGTGAGCTTTTTGAAGTTAGCTTGATTAAAGTTCATTATGATGTATCTATCCAAATGTTGTCTGTGAAAGATCACTTTTAGCGATAAGGCCGCCCGTTGTACGATGACCATCATGTTATAATTCCTCAAAATGTAATTTTATACGTATATAATTTTATTCATCTTTTGTGATTGGGAAACAATACATACGGGCTTTATTGCAAAATATTTGCCAAAATCCTCGTCCTTTGACAGATTTTGGACCCAACACATAAACAACACCCAAAACTTGTACCCATAGAATTCTGTCCTCCTTACCTAATACCTATAACTTAGCGGGAGCCAGTCACATTAAGATTAGAGTTGGGTTACTCACGTTCATGTCCCAGAAATTCTCGACTGATTTCGGATTCAAACGGTGCACCACTACGAGTTGATTACGCGGTAAAAGCGTGAATCTAATCTTGTCTGGCTTTAAATTAAAACCGTAGACTAGGTATCATTAATACCTGTCTTGGTTTATAAATCATCTGCCTAACCTTTTGCCAACTATTTTGGTATCGGCTTCCAGTCTAACCGCATGGAACTGAATACCAGAATTTTACATAGAACGACTGTCTACCCAAGGTTACTGGGCTCTCAGACTTTCGGGCTACTGATTACCCGTGACGACTATCAAAGATAGTTAATAGATTCAGGCGTGACCTTGCGGAAATACATTATAAAATACTATAGACGTAGATATATTTAGTAACCTATTCCGCTTACTAAATATATCTGCATTTATATAATTTTTTGACTATCAAACATTTACGAATGACTTCGGCTTTCCGAACGGTGTCGGTACGAAATGTAGCGGCCAGTGTAGTTTAACCTTTATTGATCGACGGCTGTAGTTGATAAGTTCAAACCCCTTAAGAATAATCTTATCAGACGTGAATCAAATTTTGATCTATACCTTTTTTTTTCACAGGTGAAAACCCCGCAGCCATGCAGTCCTCCTCACCAACTTTCATCAGCCGTCTCCCCAGCTTCTTATTACCGACCCTCATCAGTCTCAACCTGATACGGTGACAATTTCACTAGCTCACCAACTGAAAATGTACCCTATATGTAATAGCAAATGGTTTATTTTTGCGTGGAGTGAAATTTGATGGCGGGTCGTGTGTCAAATAAATTCGAAAGGTTATTACGGGTAATGCGAGGCGTTGAGTGTACACGTGTTTTTACTTCGCCTAGTCTGTTTTTATTAAATACCTCATGTCTAAATAATAATATGTTCATTACTTTAATACTAGCGTTCGGAGTAAATAAAATATCAAGTTCTAAAACAACCAATTAATCATCGTTATTTTTACGAGTAGCTCCAACTGAAAACCAATCTTCAACGGCCTTGACTTTTCCTTTTCCAAGTACATCTTAATACACTGCCTTGCAATTTGGGTTGAGCTCCAAGCTCTCATTAGATTTCGACAATTTCGTCTTCTCTGTAATTCACCAATTCCTTGGCTTTCTCAACAGCAGGATGGTAAATTATTAGCCATTTGGAAATGGAAATTTTATCCTCCTTTCCCTCATTACTGAAGAAATTGAGAATGCAATCAATGAGCTCCATCAATGTAGGTCAAAAGCTGAGCGCCGCACTTATAAATATTTACATTTAATTCAGCAATCTCAATACTTCATTCATCCTTAGAAGGGTCGATATCTGTTGGTGCGTTATTCGGTTGACGGGTTTGCTTTGGTTAAGTAGTGTTTTGATCAAGGCAAGTCATTGGGAGATAAGAAATACTTTTACAACTTTTACCACGAATTTATCTTTGATTGTTTTGTTAGCATCAACTGAACGAAATGGATCTCTTAACTTTTCAAACAAATTCTGTAGAATAAACAACGCCACTCTGCAAATAATTGCCAGTGTTAAGCAATTCAACAAAAACTTAAGCTATAAGACTTTCAGTAAGATACAGAAAACAATCTTATCATAACTTTGATGAGTAATAGAGATCACTTTGATTTGCCCAAATTTTTCATCTATGCCAGAATTACAACGAGTAGGTACATTAGGTACACAAACAGCAGAACAATAGCCAATGTACTGATTTTCAAAGAGACAGCTCGCACGGTAAACATGTACAAGCGACCCAGTTCACTTTACTGACTAGGGTACTACAGGACGGACACTAAACCTACTTACATAACAGGGTGAGTTTTTGAACAGGGATCAACAGCATGTATCAGAAAAGTGTGGTCATATTTAAGCGTGCGTGTGTTAGTCCAACGTAGAAAGTTGTTCAGTTTGATGGCCTGTACCACACCCTTAAATACATATAACCACACATTTTTGATACAATATGCTATGTCAACTATTATGAAAATATAAGATATCAAGAGTCTCATAATATTAACACCAGGAATATACTCGTATTATGTCAAATAATAGAAAGCATAACACAATACTGTTTTCAAGGATTCTGTTTTTTTTTTCTTGATCAATTCTGTCATAGTTTTATTTCTGCCAAAATGTTACCCTTTGATTATTATAAAAGCTTATTTAAAGTTTATGTGATACCTATACATACAATTAGCAAAATATAAGTCTATCTTGTTTCGTATTTTCGAAACAATTTCCATCCAGCACAAGCATAGTGATTCCTATGATTAAACTCATCCTGATCTGATTTGATCATTCGAATTTTTACGAAAATATTACGAAAACACGGATAATTAGAAAATCGTGAAAACATTTCTGCGAGCAATTTGGAAGTAGCGCTCGGCGGCAGCTGCCACAGCACCGGTCGCTCCGCTCGCTCGGCTCGCGGTCTGCCACGGGTCTAACCTAACCTATTTAAACCAAGTTGCTCGCAGAAATGTTTTCACAATTTTATAATTATCCGTGTTTTCGCATTATCCCTAGGGTTTTCGCGAAAAATCTAAGTATCATATACATCAACTGCTTAGCATATAAATTCATCGCATTATGGAAGAGTCTTTGAAGACTAGTTATTAGTATTTGTAATTGGTGATACCAGTTTATAAAGCACTTTAACAGTTGATTTACTTAGTAAAAGAAAAGCTATCCATCTTAGCATTGGTAAAAGTTCCTTTAATAAAGATGTAAACATTAATTATAATGCTAAAAGGCGCATTGCGTCTGAAGTTTTAATATTTGAATCAGTTTTAAAGCTCCTATAAGATAATTATTGTAACTGATGCTTTTAAATACTTAATCAAAGAAGAAACGATGCGGCATCGTGAAATAAATAATAATACATTTTCATTAATACTTTCGGATCATATTCAAAATTTTATAAATGTAAAATTACGGCATATACCAGCCATCCTGGTGTTAGAATGGCATAGGGCTAGAGAAATTGACATTCTATCAGCGATAACGATAGGGAAATGTCAAAAATGCAATGGATTTGATATCGGCTACCGAAAAGCTTATGTCAATTATGTTGAAACTCGTACAAAAATATAAAGCGCTTTGAAAGCGATTGGCACTTGGCTATGCCCTTGGTCACACGCATAGTTTTAGCTGGCTAGTTATTTAGTAACACGTAGCAAGTAGATAACAATGTATAGAAATCCTTTCAATTCTGAGCGAGGTAGGTGACAGCAAGACATTCTGACGTTCACAGAATATTATTGGGAACTTGCCATCCAAGCGTATTATCTTTGACCAAAATCTATAGTTAGGTGAAATTGTAGGAACCAAATAATACTAAAAGGAATAAACTAAGCAGCTTTAATAAAACCAGCCTGTTCCCACAAGTGTTAATAGAAAATTAATTCAAGTACATCCCGTTCATAATCGTTTACTGTAGTGTGCCTATTATAAGCTCCGTAAGTAATTTTAATTGACCCAGTCTGTAATTCCCTTCCAAAATTGTTACAATTACGGTCCCAATTATTTGAAATAGGCAACCTTTTGCACACCAATGAGACTTTAGTACTAAGATCTGTCCCATTTTAAGTGTTCTTTACTTGCTATTTTAGCTATAAAGTTTTATGAACGGAAAATTTCGTTAGGTTTGAAAAGGAGACTACTTTAGAGACGTGAAAGGTTTCAAAATTGACGAACCCAATTGAATTTGTCGCCATCGCTTTCTGAACGTATCGTGGGAAGCGTGTACTATTTTATTTACTATCAGGTTATGTCAAACACAAGCCTAACCTGAATATACAGAATATAAAACTCTAACGCCATATTTTATTTGTGAGTATTTTATTTATCAATTTATTATGTAAAACAGAGATGTGAATCCGATTTTACTAATATGTTTTCCATTAGACTACAATATAATTTTCCATCATAGAGGTATATTACAGTTGGAGAAAGTCATGCAAATTGCTAGTATCCTGACTCTTATTATAAATGCAAAAATTCGTGACGTAGCAACTCTGTGACCAGCCAGCGGATTTCCACGAATTTCGGCTTTCATGGTAAGTTTCTCTAAAGGATTAGGTACCATTTGGAATTTATTTATTTTTATTTATTTATTTTATTATTTATGTACACACAGTAAAATACATACAGATACGACATAATTATAATTTGAGTACAAAGGTACTGCTTATTTCTTTTATTCATTTAGCTATGAACAACTAACATACGAGTATGTAACTAAGCAATGGAAACAACTCTTTTATTAAAATACTTTGAAATATTCATATATTAATTTAAATCCTTAACAATGTTCGAATGGACAATAGTAGAAGAATATTCTATGTGTATGAACATTTTCATTAATAAAATTCATAATGAATATTGAAACACAGCAGACTGAAATAATTCAATAGCCTGATCACATTCCAGGAATACAAACAGTACAACAATCTATTAAATTATGTGTTTTAAGAATTGAGTAAAGCATAACGTAACGTAATGGAATGTTAATTATTCGGAAATTAAATAAAAATAATAATAACGATTTTAACCGACGCTAAAGCAGTATTTAAATATATTGCTTATTGAATACAAGTTAAGACAAGTAGTCTAATCAAGAGGAAGATTCTTGATTACTTAATTTCTTTTTTTTAATAATGACTCATCAATGAGTACAAGCGTTGCCATATCTTACTAATAATAAATAAAAATAAGTACTATTGTGGAATTCCTTAAACACGAAAATAATTCGTCTCCATAATAAAATTCAAACCTTAAACATCGCCACGAATTCTAAAACATTCTAAAACAATCATCCACATAGCCAAAGTTTCTATCAAAACACTTATGCTGCGGAAATTCAGCTCAAAAACTTCCCCTTAGGAAAGATTCATGCCATTATCACCACACTGCGGCGAAACGCTTGTCGCAGTTTCTTATTAGCACACAGGTGACGCCCATCCCCTTCGTATAATCCCTTAGTGGCAACTTATGACACACTTGTGAAAGGATAGGGGAGGTTTGCTCTAACCAAAACCCCGATACGATAAACTTACGTAACGATAAGACAAATGCTTTGTTTAACCTTCTCAAGAATTTCGCTCCACGCAAATCATCTATGTAAAAACTGATTTTAATATTGTACTTAAATGTGGTTGATGAATGAAGGTTTTGTAATGTGAATTCGTTTGTGAATTGTGCTTTGTTTGGCTGAATTCATTCTGAAATTGAGAAATGTTTTATGCTGAAATAATCAATAGCAGTTTTTTCGCTTATCGTCGGGTTCATCAGATTTGATAGTATCCTTTATCAAAGTCAAAAATTCTGAATAAAAAAAGATAATGAATCTAATTTAAAACAACAAGTCTCATTGTATTTTTCATTTTTTCGCTCCAGCCATAAAATTTTAATGAAAATGTGGCAGCCACCATTCGCTAAACGTTCTAAAGTTAATTGCACGTGATTACTATCTCACCTCGACAATAACATAAAACGACCAAATATTCAAAACAGTTTCAACGAAACACCGCACAATTCACGTTCGAATGAAATACTAAAATTTCCTCCATGGCATTGTTTTCATACACAAATGAAAAATATTATTTTATAGCCAGTTTAATTGCACTAGTAAACTAAAACTTGCTGAACCATTGGCACAGAATTTACACCCAGAGAGCAAAATGATCGTTAAAGAAATTTTTTTTTTGTTATGCTCTAGACTCGGATAGCTTTTATTTTTTGTTTCTTTGCCGTTGTTTCGCAAAAACAGCCGGTAAATGAAACTTGTGACTTTGAAAAATAGCAGTGACATTTTTGCTAAAGTAATTACTCGATAAAGCGGGTGTCTTATTTCATTTCAATCACATTTTGTCTTTTTGTCGTGAAGTAATTTTTCGTGGCGCTTTAAAATAAACGCTGGAATTAAAATAGTGTTTTATTTATGGGAACATTGCTCTAGACACAGTAATTTATTTCGTCTGCCCACATATTCATGTCACTGTAATGTTATTCGGCAATCACGGTACAATTTGTTTTGATGGAAACAGTTTGTTTATTTCGACAAAGAATCTAAACGATCATTGAAATGCATTCAAATTCAACCATGTGTATTATTTTCATGATTTCACCCTGTTATTCATAGAATGAGTAAAATCACTGTTATAAATAGTGCTTTTTATGTAAATCATGGTTATATAAATGCGTAATGAGGTTTTGTTTTCATGTTTATATATTTTGTTCAAATACTCTCTATAAAAATTGTAAATAAACTTAGTGTATATGTGATAAACAAGCTCATAAAATGTCTGTTAATAATTGTAAATATTATTATGTATTAGTGTTAAGTCGAGCCGCGTATAATATAAAAATAACTGTTCCTTTTTATGTGTGTTTCATTACCCTTTATTTCTGTTGTGAGTAAACAAAGGCGTTTGGGAATGAATTAAACGCCCAAATGGATTATTAAATCTTTGTGGAGGAGATTTTTATTTTTTGATGTGAGTTTATCTTTCTGGTTTTTAAGACGTCTCAGACAATTTTAATGTCGATGAAATTGATCAAAAAGGAATTTTAAAACTTTGAGAAGGATTGGAGGAAGGAGAGAGGATATCCTCTCTCCTTCCTCCAATCCTTCTCAAAGTTTATATAATAATATATTATAAATATATAATATTATAAAGGGATTTTAATTACTGAATGAAAAATCAAGCATTAATTTTACAGTCAGTTAAAAAACATTCATCAGCTTATTTGAGAAGTGTAGTTATAGTGAGTAAGGAAAATTAAACTTTTTCCGGAAGCATGGAAAATTGTTATAAAAGCGTGGTATGTTGATAACTTGTTAGTAATGACGATAAATCCCATTAATTAATTGAAGTCCCATTCAGAAGCTGTTCTAAACAAAGCTAACTTCAATCCTACATAATTATTAACTGCACTAGCTGTCCGCCCCAGCTTCGCACAGGTAACACTATGTACTTATCTAACTACCTACCTACCCTACCTTCCCTACCCTATCTACTAACCCTACCTACCCTACCTACCCACCCTACCTTCCTACCTATCTGCCCTACCTACCTACATACCTATGTATCTACATACCTACATACCTACCTACATACCCTACCTACATACCTACCTTCCTACCCTACCTATCTACCCTACCTACCTACCTACCTACATATCTACCAACCTACCCTACTCTGCTAAATTCACATTCATCAAAAGCGCTAACTGTCCAACGCGCGAAGTTAAAATAGTCGTTAAGTTTTCTGAAATTTTCCAATTTTCTACGCAATTTTCTTAATTCTTCTTTCCGTAAGAACCTTCCCCTTACAATAACAAACACAACAAAAAAAGAATTAGCGAAATTTGTCCAGCCGTTCACGCGTGATGCCGTGACCAAGGGAAATAGGGATTAATTTTTATACGATTCGATTCGATTTTTATATATAGATTAATTACTTCACTAGCTACAGCTAGTGAAGTAATTAATGCAACAAAGAGATTTCTATAGAAATCAAATTGACACCTAATAAAGACGAGTCAATATAGAATTCAAATGGAACAACAGCAGTATAGTGCAGAAGGTTGTTTCCATACAACGAGCAAAAACAGAGGCAGGCACACATAGACATGTACGGCGATATCAGTCTGTCTCAAATGAATACCAGTCGCGAGATCGGTTGTACTCGCGGTACGCGAAGCGTGTCTATGTGCGTGCATTTTCGCTCGATGTATGAAGCCGACCTTCTGCACCTACTATTCTGTGGCAAAGTTCAAATGATAGAACTCTGAGCAGGTGCACGTTAACAATGAATATCTTGCAACTGACACTGTTATGATAATAACGTCTGAGATTGGAAAACTGCCAAACAAAGATTAATTATTTTTGATTTGTTAACAAATGAGTTTGAAGTAAATTGATGCTTCAGTAAATTTATACAACTATTGGTTCAGTTTATTGACTATTATTCAAAATAGTAAGAACATTTGTTACATTGTTTTCTCTTTATCAGCAAAAGGCTGTTTATAAGGATTGTTTAAAAATATTTGGAGTAAAAACCAGTAAGCATTAATTTTCTTCATGCCAACCTAACTACTTCTTATTTCTTATAAAATAATATAGATTGAATATCCAGTAATGTTGTTTAGGTACATACACTAAACTTTTAAATTATTATTAAAGTTCAAACAACCCATCTAAAACAACATGCCATTAAAACCAATGTTATAAATTCCACGCCGAATAAAACTGTATAAAAGAACACATTTATCCTCACAAAAGACCGTTACATCTCATTACTATTTTATTCCATCAGCTATAAATGTTGCAATTCCATTCGAATCTACAAAAGACATGCTATCTTGCAATTCCAGGCTAGATCAGCGCAAAAAACCAACAAAACATCTATGTAAAATAACCTCTAAAACCCTCTCGTCCGCTATTTTAGACATAAATTCTAATTTCACTTAAACTAAAAGAACGATGAAATGTACCAATTCAATTCAGTTTTTATTATCCTGAAAATCCTTTGATGAAGTTTTGTCTCCATTAATTCAAGTGTTGCTGACTTTGTTCTTACACAAGTACTTGGTAAAAAGCCGGGGAAAACTCCAAGATTTTTGTTTTTGATGCTAATCGATAGAATACTAAAGTATGCACCCATCGTCTGAAAACAATATCAAAATCAATTAAAAATAATTGAACATTTACAACCACAAAAGTTCGAATTTGTTTAATAAAAAATATGTTTTTGTTGCTGACGATTGCAGAAAAACTGCGTGGATCGTTGAGAGTTTGATTGTAGAACACGTTAAAAAATAAATTGTTAATAATGTTATAAGTACATTCGGTATATCGTTTCAATGACAATTATACGAGTATAACAAATACAATTAATGTTTACTTTTAACACTCCAAAGGATCACTTCAAAACATAATATTCACTTTACTATAATTTTTGACAGGTATAAATCCTAGAACTCATTATTAATCATAAAACACTCGATGTAAAACAAAATTAAATCTAGCTAAGCGTTTTTTATTTAATTTTATTCTAGGTTTAGAACCAAAGGGAAAAGAATATTGATCTATCATAATCAAATAGGAGTTAATTGAACGAGAAGTCAAACAAACGTCTACTGATTTTAATATAGAATTGAATTTGGAGATATCATTATGATCGTAAATATTTACTGTTCTGGTGGTATGAATTTACATCCATTTCAACGATGCAAATGAGATGAAGATGAAGCATTGTTTCGCAAAACCCATGAATTAAATAAAAATAATTAGTTACAGAAGAAAACCATAAAATATATTCTACTCAATTAATGAAAAGTGGTTACTGCCATACAGAATAAAGTTTGTCGGTGCGTTTCAAAACTTAAAGATGAAGTCGAAATACCCATGTAAGTACCTTTTATTTTTACTAATAAACCTTCATAGACATAAGGCAAGGTTCAAATGTCTCATACTCCTGTAATGCCACTGGCACTCAAACCCTCCACATCGAAACAAAACAACGCCACTTAGCGGCAGGAATCGGCAAAGCTATAACCATTTCCTTACGATCTCTCTATAGCTACAACTACGAACCATTCTGACGAAGACTACAAAATAGTCTCTCATTAAATTACAGTACCAGTTTCAAGTTTCCACTTATCTTAATAATGTCAAATGCTTCACAGACGAGAAGCGGAGCTTACTAATAAAATAGTAAGAAGAGCGCAGAATAACGAAATAAATAGACACAGAAGGCTAGCTTCATACAACGAATGAAAACGTACGAACACATCGTCATCGTCTACCGTACGTATGACGATCTTAAACAAATGCCAGTTGCGAGTGTGCTTATGCTTGCTGTACATAAAGCGTGTCCATGTGTGCGTGCGTTGTCGGTCGTTGTAAAGCCAGGCCTTCTGTACCTCTCTATTTTGTGGCAGGATGGAGTTTGATTAATAGTTACGGTATAATAAAAGAGTACGCGTGTGTTAGGTTTATCTGTCGGTGGATGCGATGGTCGGTTCTTGACTCGAGAAGTGTTTATTTGGTAAGGTGAAAAGGTATTAATTATTAATAGATTTTATTTTTTTCATGCTGTAATTAGAAATAAGATAAGGAGATTGGAGACAACGGGTGATAATGATAGGAAGAATAAAACATATGTCGACAACTTCAAATAAATTGGATATGGGCAGGACATGGGACAAGGAATTTTGATTTTTGGATTGGATTTTGCTTTCATTGAGACAAGGTAAAAAAAAAATGAAGGTTTGGAAAAAAACACTATAAAATTAGCTTAAGATGAAGTACATGTTAGCATAGTGTTTGCGAGGGTTAGTAAAAACCATAAGTACAAGATAGAGAAGGGAACATGTCCAAGACCAAGGACATGCTAAGTTACGTTTATAGATTTTGGTCTAGTACTTAGTTTTAAATAGAAACTTACTGACACCGATAAATTTATTGCTACCACAACTGCGCGAATATCAACAATTACAGTGTCGACCATCAGAACAATTTAATTATATAGTAAGGTTAGTTATTATTGCAACAAATGTCATGTGTATGTAATAACTGTCAACTCACTGGTGTTGCGGTTTGAATCCCGTAGGCCCCGTTCACGACCTAGGGCGATACGACTTGTGCCAAGCGACACGCGCGCGCGTCACTTGATACCGTCCTTTGCTTTTCACAAGTAGCGTCGCGGTGACTCGTGGCATGGTCTAAATAACTACTATCATTTGTTTTCTCCACAGTCGCTCAAGACGCGTGCCGCTGGAGCGTGTAGCTCGTGACCAAAGGGTGAAGCCTAGAACCAACGCGTGAGGTAACCGTTACGTAAATTCAAACGATTTTTTATCTGGAAATAGGTCTATTCTATAGTATTTAAATGCACAATTAGCATTTAAACATTTAGATATGAATAAATATGCGATGCGGTGCATATAAAATACGAAACTAAAAAAAAATATGCTTCGCACCAGTAATATACAATGTGTAATAAAAATCCTGTCCGCTCCGTGAGGGTGTTGTTAAGAATCGTATTGGGAGTCTATTTATTGGTAATGTTCTGGAAAAAAGATACATAAATTCGGCGCTTTTTTTATCAATGGGGAATTTTGCCGGATTATTACATCGGCGCGGGCTTTGGTTTAGCGGGTGTCTACAAGTCACCTTATGCCCCATGTTGAAAATTTACCATTTTTTTATGGAATTGGGTTAATTTTGGTACATAAAACGTGAATTTTAAACAGCAATAACGTTTTTATTTTTAATAATAATAAGTTTTTTTATTACTTTTTGGTAATGTTATTGCAGTACCTATGTGCCCTTTTTCAGATCGGGCAGGATTTTTGTAACACATCGTATCTTATGATACCCAACAGTATTAACAGCAACCTTTAAGACTTAACAAAAATACCTTAAGTCTTTTATTATTATAATTTTTACCTCTTTTGACATTTCTCGGGACCCTGGGCTCCCGGACGTTTAGAAGGCGTACGAGGGGCCAAAACCAACTCGCAGAGGCCCGTTAGACGTTTTCAATGAAATGAGGCACCAACCGACAATTATCCCTGTATTTACTATGCAAGTGCACCCAAGGACAACCCCCGGTTGGTGTAGGACTATTGCAGGATATGGAAACAAAGATATTGGACTATGGTTTTGGGTGGCTTAAATTGACTGGTGACCTGGAACTATGGAAGGACTATGGCCCCTGCCTGATATTATACGGAAAAAATGGCTGGGGGTGATTATTTATTAATTTCAGAGAAAAACTCCATAGTTCGTTACATACTTAATCATGATACAAGAACATAAAATCTTGATATCTTAGTGTGTTATTTTGTATTGAACCTAAAAATATGTTAGTATTGGTAGTATCTATATCCAACTGATGCCTATGACTGTCCTTGTCCACAGATTTTGGAAAGGACAGTCAAAACGGACAGCATTTAAGATTAAATTTTTCTTTGCTAAATGATAAGTTATAGATTGTTTTTTTTTACAGATAAACGCATGTTCGTGCTAGTCCTACAGTACGACGATATGTTTTGTTGATAGCTATTATTATAGAATGATGGGGGCCATTTGATTGTTGATGTAATTATCGCTACGGTTGAGTGAATAAATAATTAATTTTGTGGTGTAAATTGTGTGTTTTAATTCGAGGGCAGTTTAGTGATAATACGGTTTTGTGAATGCGGTTACTGTATCCACCTATTGTATTGTATCATTTTGTACATCTTTTGTTTGCAGCATTCATCATCATCTATCTTCAAGTCCACTGCTGGGCTTTCTTTTTTCTGGGTCCAAAGTCTTCCACATCTCTCCTTTTCTGGCCAACCGTGAGAAATGAATTGAATTCTACATGCCAGAGCTTTCTAAGCTACCTAGAGCCTAAGCCAGGACTTAATGACGGTGCTCGTCTTCAGGCACCCACTCAAGCAGTGGGTGCCTGAAGACGTCAGGCAAAGCAAAAAAGAAAAATCAATTATTTGCACTAAATGCAAAAAAAACAAAGGTACAAAATGCTGTTTGAGGGACCAAACTCACTTAGGTACACACATAACTAGTGAGATTCATAACCCTTCCTCCCTACTTTCTCACCTCAGTAGTGCAAGCAAACGGCTGGGAGTATCAACTTGGTTTCAATTCTAAAAAAATTACAAAAAACTAGTCATAACGCTATGCCAAATCTCGAAAATAGTCATTAAGAGATTCCAGAGATATAGAGGTATCTTGGTGAAGATTACGTGGTGAGCCTTTCTCGCCACAATCCTCACCTGATTACCACGGAATGGTTACGTTTGTTAATTTAAATTTGGTGTCAAAAATAGTCAAGAAATAGTCGTCTCCAACCATGATAAATTCGACCTGGTTTACTATGTAGAAGTATGTTAAACTTCCATGTAAACTTCTACATACATTTTGGAATCGAGTACAGTTGAGCACAAAATACTTCCATGTAAACTTCTACATACATTTTCGAATCGAGTACAGTTGAGCACAAAATACTTCCATGTAAACTTCTACATACATTTTCGAATCGAGTACAGTTGAGCACAAAATTATTAAGTACGTATTTTTAATGTTCACCTTATTTTTGGATATATTATTGTTAGTTATGTAGCTATATTAGGTAGGTATTTTAAGTATGTGTTAAATATAATGAATATCATAATCATAACATAATATAAAACAAAATCAAATAAAAAGTACCTTGACTGTAACATGCCGCGTTCCACAATGCACTCGAAGTATAAAACGGAATCCACGCTACTTATATTTTATAGTATTTTTTCTTTTGTTTTGTTTCTGCTTCCATACTTTGATCCTTGTTGCTAGGTAACGCGGTATAATGGGAATGATTTTTTTAGGGTTCCGTTTAAAAATGGTTAAAAAGGAACCATGGTACGACTTCGTTTGTTAGTCCGTTTTCTAGCAGAAATCTGTATTTTTAGGGTTCCGTACCTCAAAAGGAAAAATAAAAAAAAAATATTATTGTTTGGTTTAAATAGGTTTTTTTTTTTTTATTATTCTTTTCTTTTGGATTTTGTGAATGTGAGAACGTTGTAGGTTATATTTTGCTAAGTACCTGGTACTTGTTGATAGGCCTACTGTACACAATCCTCTCATACCTTTTAACACCATAATTTAAAAACATTGTAAGAACCATTTACTTTTAAAAGAGTAACCGTGGAGTTTCTTGCCGGCTCTTCTCCACAGGAAACGACCAATTGGAACCGTGCACCTAGCTTCTGACATTTCATAAATGCTCTTGTAAGTTTATGTGTTTTTTTTTTTTTTTTTTAAACGAAGTTGGAATATATGGGGGAACATGTTGTTCAACTAGAATGTTAAGTTTGTTCTTGCGATAAATTCATCCCAACTACGGAACCCTTCATTGTGCGTGGTCCGACACGCTTTTTAACTGTACCGGTTTACCGGTTTTTTAACGGTAATGACTAGTGAGATAAAATTTTCATATCATACATACTTGTAACTATGGCAGTTGCTGTAACAGCGAATCATAAAAAAAACACTTGAAAACCCTTATTCACCCACTAACTAGCCCTAGTGGGCGAATAAGGGTTTTCAAGTGTTTTTTATGATGTGCTGTTGTTGTTTTGTTTGTTTTTTGTTTTTATTTATTAAGTGCTTTTTCAAGTCGGGTAAAAATAATGTAAGCCAAAATGACCCCAACGGCGTAATACATTTTCAATCACATTCTGAAGAATTTTGAAGGAAATTTATAATCCATTGCTTCATATGTTTGACAAATTCCTGTGCTTGGCAGACAACGTTAATACCGCAATGAATAGGTATTTTTGAACTGCCAAAATACTGCTGGCTTTGCCACGTATATTTCGCATTTAGGCTACCCCTTTTTTTTTAAATCAGTTGATATTTTTACAGAATACGTGTAACTATGGCTGTTATAACATTAAATCATAAAATAATGTAAATTGGTGGTAGGTACGTACCTACGGAATCCTTAGTACGCGAGTGCAACTCGCTCTTGGAGAGTTTTTGATAAAACAATATATTAACTTCGTATCTTTGTAGATTGGTTCCTGCTGTTCTTTGAGTTTGTTTTGTTTATATTTCGCACAGAATCTAATGTTTTGTTCCATTGAGGATAACGTGTCGTCTTTTGTTATATTTTATTAAACCCCGACGCAAAATTACGCATTATAAGTTTGGCCGCTATGTGTGTGTGTCTGTGGCACCGTAGCTCTTAAATGGGTGAACTGATTTGAATGCAGTTTTCTTTTTATTTGAAGGAGGTTTTCTAGGGATAGTTCTTAGACATATTTCATCAAGATCGGTTCTGCCGTTTGAAGATAATCAGCTCTTTTTTAGTTAATCAATGGATATTAGCGTCTTCCACAAGTCTGATCATTTTGAAATTTGGTATTCTGTTACTTCAATGATATTAGAAGAACATAGTAACCTTGAACTGATGCTGCAGTATCACCTGGAATTTGCAGGATACCCAGCTGCCTTACCAACTTACACCACAGTATCGTGTTTGGTCTCATTGGAATGGTCTCAATGAATATATTAGATAGATGATGAACAGGGTCTGGGGATGAAGTTGCAAAGATAAATGAGACAATGTTTGTGTCGCGGGTTTTATAATAATTATTATAAAACCCGCGATATATTATTTAATAAAATTATAATATAAAAATATATTATAATTTTACTTGTGATAAATGAAGAAAAGAGTTGACGACATATTCTGTAAAAATCTTACCGAGAAAACTTAGATGAAGCGAGCTGTCAATAGTGTCAATCAGCATCATGAAATGACAATGCATTTCAAGCTCACTTAACCAAAGTTTTCACGGTAGTTTTTTACAGGATAAACCACCCGTTCCAGTTTTTGTATGTACCTACTCGTAACTTTCAACAAGTGATTTTCGCAAACAAGTGATATTTAAACAGATGGCTATGCCGTAAAATGTCCTTTAAAACTTGCAAAATATTCATTTACATCCTTTAGAGAGTACCAGAAGAACCCAATTTTTTACGGGCTTCCCAAAAAGCAGAGACTTCCAAAAAAAAAACAAAAAAGTGAAAAATAACTTTAATTTCGGAAGTAGCTGTGTTTCTGTATTTTCGATATTTGCCACCGACTTCCGAAATTTTAGTTATTTTACACATTTTGTCTTTTTTTTTAAGTCTTGAGAAAAGTTTTTAACTATCGCTGCGCTGACGTTCATGTTCGGGGTCACCAGTATAGAACTATGAGGATGATTTCACGTGACATCAGTGTGATGCGTAGTTTCCATGTGGCGTTATAGATGCCGCCACAATCTTATTGAAAGTCATTGTAGAAGTACGAAACGCTTTCAAAGCGATTGTCATTTGTCTAGCCCCTTTGCCCCTTCCACTAGTTGGGAATATATCCGAGGTAAAATAAACTCAGTCTATCACAGTTAGGGAAGGGTCGAATATTCTCCGTGAGAGAATATTCTGCAACATTCTCGATCGAAGAATAATCTCGAAACATGGAGAAAATAAAAATGAAATCATTTAACAGTAGTAATAAAGATTGGCAGGAGGCAATAAATGTTTAGGGGCATGAGGAACAGGGTGTAAAGTTCACTCATCCACCATAGAAAAGGGAGGATCCTCCGACCAGACGGGTGTCGTGTCTGGCGGGCAACTGCCCAGAGGTTGAAGTCGGGAAGCTTGTATATATGTCCATCGCGCGGTAAACTCTAATTGCGCGATGCAGGATTTGTGTGACATCAGGATGTTGTGTGACGTCAGGTCTTTTTATTTATTTATTTCTTTAGGATCTCCAACAAAAGATGTACACAATAAATGACACATAATTAAAGGACAATATCGGGTATTAAGTAAGTGTACTCCTTCAATTATAGAAGACCACAGCATGCACAATAAAGTTAAAAACTAAGCTAACAAAGTTAAAACATGAAAAATGGTAGGAAAGTAAAAATAAATTAAAATAAACAACATTAAAAAATTAAGAAAATATAACATTTAGAGATATTTAAATTAAATTAAATCAAATTAAACATTTATTATATTTGGACAGAGACTCGCAGATGTCTAAGTTCGAAGTTTTTGCTAACATGTTATATTGCCTACAGTCTTGGCACAGCGGCGTAATGACCGAGGTTAGTTTTTGAGCCAGGAATGTAAAATAAATTGTATGTGTTATGCCTGGGAATACGAGTAGGAGTTTTAACCTCTAGTTGATGCGTAGTTCGCATGTAGCGATGTAGATGCCGCTACAAATGTAACTGCCAACACTACCAAAAACGTTAAATTACAAAATCAAAGTCTGTTCCAAAGAGATCGTGATTATTATTTTGTTTTTAAATATGTACCTGTTCTATTTGATTTCCTTACACATTTTATTAAAGCGAACTTTATGATTTACAAATATTCGTAAATCATAATGTTTGTTTTAATACAGAAATTCTAATTTGTCATTTGAATACCTAACCAAAGTACAACAGAATTTATGAGAATTTTCTTCGAAATATTCTCGAGAATTTTCTTCGAAATATTCTCGAGAATTTTCTCGCTCAGGAGAATTTACTCAGAATTTAAGTTGCGGAGTAGATTGTTTTGACATCAACTTCGTAAAACGTTTAGAAGCAGTCAAAACTATGTATTACTATAAAAACAGATCGATGCAATAGAGACATCCAATTTTTAAATTTTCATAAATTCTTTTCTCAAGATCATAACAGAAAAGTTCTCGGTTGGAGAATATTATCGGGAATAGGGATAATGACAAAAAAATATGTTTTTGTCCCTCGGGAAGATTATTAAAAAATATTGGACACGTATTTTTTATTTTTTTACGTAATCAAAAGATTACGGCAATATATTGAGTTAAAATGTGCCATGAGGTCACGAGTACGTAGATTTTATACTTACTTGTGACGTAGCGACCCCGACACCCCAACTTTAATGCGTGTTATCTAAATATTTTTTTTATTAATATGATAAACCAAAAAATACGTGTCTAATATATTTTTATTAACTGACAGAATGACTAAATACTTAGTTTTTTTTTATTACCCAGTCATCATCCCTATGTACCATCAATAATAACAGTATACTTCTGGAAATAAGCCTCTCTCAAGTTTCTCCGCTTTCTGCACATTACAAAATTAGCCTTCTATAAATAGACTGAAAAGACCAACGAACACGCACCTAACCATTATATCCAAAAAATATAAAACTCGGCCCGATATTGGCCAAGTTTTTAATGCATGTTTTTCTCGAACAAACAGCCTTTGAGACAGTACACAACCCTTAGTACCTACTACATAGAGGCAATATTTAGTCCTTAGGTACGGCTTTTGTTATCAAAGTGTATTACAGTGACCACATAATAAATTGCAGAAGAAACACTTTTAACTCATAGGGGGAATTTGTGACGTCACCTTTTCTCTAGTAAAGTGTGGTTTTGACACTGGGAAGTGGTGAAAACTGAGCAATGTTGGATTAGACTTTTGAAATTTCTTCAAACACACGTCACGATAGACTTTTGGCTACCATAATGGTTGCCACACATGTAACGATTTACTTGCGCAAATTTATGCTGGAGGCTCTAGTGTAGCTATCATTAGGCTTCGTTCACGGAGGCGTCACGCGGCGTGTCGGACGTTTTTACAATTTACAACGCAAACGACGCGCAGCCATCCGCGGGCTCCGCCTACATTCCAAGCAATAGCGTTGAAAAAAACGTCTTCATAATTGAATTGAATTAAATTTAGTACGGACCGCGCCGCCCAGCGCGACGCGCGACGCACCGCGTTTCAAGCAAAAATCCCTCCCCATATCCTTAAGCAAAATCTCCTGTACCATTTAGGTACTGTACGAGTTGATCTTACTGTATCTATCCGCTTAGTATCCTAACCTAGATTGAATAGGTACTTGTTTGTCTTAAGGGCTAACAACAAGGCTACTGTGATTGAGTTAGTTCAGTTATCGCCAGCGCTATTTCTAAATATTGTACGCAAACAACGTTAATGAAGAGTTATACTCAATTTATTTGGATTTTCGTTTTAGTTTTGTAGGCTTAGGTATGAAAGTTCTTTGGTTCTAGGAAATTCCGGTTTCCTCATTATGTTCAATGGAGAAACAAGACAAGGAAGACAAGGAAGTTTGGCAATAATTCCTTCTGCACATGTGGCTTCCCTGGTACATCATTAACGGCATATTATGTAAGAGTCTATTAACTGCTCACAAATTACCATTTTTTTTTTTCGTTCTTCCTTGACTTAATTATCCTAATATTTGAAATTATATACCTACAATTTAATTTCAACACTTTTTTAGTGGCTTTTGTGTACATGATAATTATTCACATACATGGTAATAGCAATAATATCATTTCGTCTAAAATAGGTTTTTATTTTTATTATTAATTTATTTATTTATTTATTTATATATGTACTTTATTGTACTCCACAAAAATACATAACAAAAAAAAAATGTTTATTCATATTTTATATAGATTCTTTTCTATTTTGTGAATGTGAGAACGCTGTAGGCTTAGTGGACTGTAGATTTATTGAACATCTTCTATTTCTTTAAGTACCTGGTAAGTACTTGTTGAAAGACCTACACTGTCCTCCCATACCTATTAATACCGTTGTTTGAAAATATTGTAAAGGCCAATTAGTTTTAAAAGAGTAACCGTGGAGTTTCTTTCCGGCTCTTCTCCATAGGAAACGGCCAATTGGAACCGTGCACCTAGCTTCTGATGTTTCATAAGTGCCCATGTAGGTTTATGTGAAATAAAATATTTTTAATTTTGAAACTGAACTCAATTTCTTTGAGGAGACCTCTATCTGGTTATTCGGAGGCTTGGGTATAAAAGTTCTTTGGTTCTAGTTAATGCCGGTTTCCTCAACATGTTCGATCGAGAAACCATGAAACATTATAAATGTAATATATGCCAAGGTTTTAGATTACCATCTTCATCAGTCTCAAAAGGTATCTTAGTGATTTCAAAAAAATTAATCACATAATATAATATTTTAGGAATAGGTTATACTTCAGCAATTAATTATGACCTAAAATCGTTTCTTATTTTATTACATTTTCGAGGAAATGTTTCATTATCGTCGGAAATGTTTATTATTCTTGCTGACAGTTGATTTTTTTTATTCTAAAAAGCCGACTGCCAACTTAGCAGGCGGCTTATACCCAGAAACCCACGCTTGATAGCGCCAAGCCTGGTTTCTGGGTTCGATCTCTGTGTCGGGAAAGTGTCACTGGGTTTTCTAGTCGGAATTATAAGCAACCTAGTTTAATGGTTATTTCTGGTAGTGGCAATAGGCTTGCCCTTACATGGGACTTATTTAAAACTGGCGAAATGTGGGTGTAATGTTAAAATACAGGGTCAAATAAAATTCACTAGAGAATCACGTCACCGGTGCAGACGTGATGGGATATATAACATATCTAAACATGATTTAATTTGACCCTGTACAGCCCTCTTACAACATAGACAAACACTCGTACGGGCAACTAGTTATAGGTATGTTATACGACAGAATAATAATATACGTAATATAAAACGTGTAGGTACAACTGTCTAGTTTTAATTGTAGGTAACCATGGAAAGGTTACCTACCCTGTCTGTCAATTTTATAGGCCACCTACGACACTGTTTCTTGAACCTAAATTATTACTTTCTGTATAATCCTACTATAATATGACGGACAAGGGTAGGTGTCTCTTTCGTCATAGATAAAAATGCTTGGCTTAATGCTGGTCCTGCTCCACAGCCACTTGGGCTCACTAGTTAAAAAAATTAATGTTTGGAAGAGTTTTTTTCTCACATTACAAACTTAATGTTTATTTGTGGGAAATAGGTCGCAGGAGGAAAGAAAAGATGTGTGTACTGTTTGACTTTCCAATTTATTATATTGTATAAAACATTTGAATGACCGACATTAACGAATGATCGAATGAGTGGAAGATCGATTGTGATAATCGAGTGATTGAATCCTGTAATTATTTTAATCTGTTAACACTGGGGTTTTTGTAATATTCCAACATTATTTTTTATTTAAACAAGTTTTAATTGTTGAATACTCCAATGGATAATGATTTTCTTTTTTTTGGTAGTAACATTCTATTAATCTCTCAAATACATTGCAAATTAGTTTTGTATAATGTAGAAGCATTTTTTCAATTTTTGAAAATGTGAGCACCATGGAGCCGTTTGTATTTTTTTTTTTTTAATTTATTAAGATGTATGTTGACTTGAAAGATCATGGTAGCTGAGAGTATGTCATGCTCACTTAAATGTCTCGCTGATGGTGGCGAGTGTGTTGGATCATTCGGTTCCCTACAAAATGGTTGAGCTGAATGGTGCTGATCCACGCGTCATGTTCGTGAACGGGCGCCGTCAGTTGTGACTGGCCATCTCTTATCTGCCATGGCTTATTTAGAATCTTATATTTTGAATTGTTTTGATAATTTTTTATACATTGTTCTCACATATAGAAGCAACAAGTATAATGTACCCAGGATTTTGTAATGTTCTATATTTAAAGGAGTGTCCTTGGAGTTCCTTGCCCGTTCTTCTCAATAAAGATCTATGTTTTGGAATGGGCAACTAGCTTCAACTTTCTGACTAACTGACGCGACTATTTGACAATTCAAAAGTGCCTGTAAATGGTTTAATTGAAATAAATGCTTTGAGTTTGAGTTTGAGTTATTATCAGCCATATTTTAACTATGTGGGCGTACTGTGGGTAGCGTTGGTTATTGCGCAATAGAAAATTCGTTTGCAGTCAAGATCAAATTATAATTTACGATCACATTAATCACACTAGCAATACACACACTGTAGGTACACGATATAATTATTCAGAACGCGGGACAGTTTCTAATTGTCTTCACTGCTTGAGAGCCACCGACGAAGTCTGCTTAACTCCGGCCGGTCCGAGCGTCATGTTGTAGACTCTGTCAAGCGCCACTAGGCGGCGCTGGCAAATTAGTAACGTATTTCTGACATATATAAATATTATATATACAAGGTGAATTTTTGAGATGGGGCAGTAAGGGCAGCTACCTTAACCGTTGTAGCTACAGGAAAACGGTCTAAGGAGGACTGTCCTTAACTTTTTGCGATACTTTGATCTGCATTCACAGATTTAAAAAAAAATATAGCTACCAAGAAAATGGACAGTTTTCACAAAAACTTTTTTGATCCTGTTTCTTATAATGATCAAAACCTCTATTGGACCAGGCAAAAAACTCTGATTCTGAGGCTCAAGCAAAAAACTTTTCCCATTGATTTGCTGTGTGGTCCTTTGGTCGAGCCCCGGATACAATTATATTAGCGGGTTTTTCCATTAGGAATTTTTCAGTAGCAACCCGAAGTCTGAATTTGCAAATGATGATAATTTTACTGTAGTAACGACATTACCATTAAGGAATTTCTGACAGAACCATTTATTTTGACATAGATTTTTAGAAATTATTTTTTGTTTACTGTTGACATTTATATTAATGTTTGCTAAATTCAAGGTAATTTAATGATATTGACTTGACTACCTCAATTATTATCAATCATAATTATTAATATTTACACGCCATAATATGTGGCAAACATGTCTGAACCTGTATTTTTTTATGTTATCCTGCATGCACGTTTTCATTTCTGTATGTGTACACATGTTTGAATCTTACCAGACGTTGGACAGCTGTAATTGTCACAATGTCTTGACAGTTGTCATTGAAAAGCGTCAGAGTAGAGTTAATATAGGATTAGGCATACCACCTAAGAAAACTTGGAAACCATAAATTAAAAGAATATAAAGTAAAAATATGAATTGTTTCATTAAATAATACTAAACAATTAAATACAGCTATTACATGGGACTTACGACTAAATTGGTCGAATGTTGGTGTTGTTTATACTTCTGCCTAACCCTTCCAGAAATACGAGCATGAAGTTGTGTTTATCTGCTCTCCACGGACTCCACAAAGCTCGAAAAATACAGCAACATTACCTGCAATTAAAACTTAAAATAACATTTAATTAAACGTTGTAAAACACAGGTCTACGTATATACACATTAATTATTATTACACCTGTGACCTACCCGGAAATAAAATCTTCGCTTCAAAGAGGCGCTTAAATACTAGAGGAATAATATGTACAGAAGGTCGGGTCCATACAACGAGTGAGTACAGCCGCACGCACACATCAGGGTTCGCCAACCGGTTAATTTTCCAAACCGGATTTGGTCGCTGACGTCAAACAAAAAAAAATTGCTGTTTAGGTTTCGGTTACCAGTATTTTAGCCGGTTAATGGGAGAAACCGATTTCGTACAAATTCAAATTCTGTTGAGTAAAAGTTTCGCCGGTATGAAAGAGTTCTACCTAATACGCCGTCTCTCCCCTGGCTGGAGGCATTAAGTGTAGAAGCTTAAGGCAGCCACAGGAAAGCAGCTACTACCCCCTCAGATGTCAACTGCGAGATACCCTACATTAAAAAAAAAAACGCAGTCTCTCTTACACCTACAACAACAAAGCTCTCGCTCTAGGCCAAAGAATACGCAAATTAATATGAAAAACGGCTGCGGCGGGCATGCGTCTGAGTAAAACTGGTTTATTCAGGTTCACGCGAGTTTTAAAATTATATTCTCTGTAATAACCGGTGCCAAAATTATTTAGGTTCTGCCGAAACCGTTTTTTAATAACCGGTTAATCGATTAACGGTATTATGACGATTTTATGAACAATATTAACCGGTATTTCAAAACCGGTTTAAAGCCCTGGTGACCTGGTAGACCTGGTAGACGAGTACTTAAGGCGATCTCAAACAAATACCTGTCGCGAGTGCGGTTGCACGCACTGTACGTGAAGCGTGTCTATGTGTACGTGCTTTTTCACACGTTGTATGAAGCCGAACTTCTGTACCTATCTATTTTGTAGTTGAGAGGCGTGCGGTGAAAATTTTTAATTACGTCCGTTTTCAAGTCGAGTGTACTGAATAAATACAGAAAGGTAGAGGGTCAGTTTTATTAAACTATCTTTATGTTTCATTGTATTATTTTGGTGGGAGAAGTTGTAATTATATAACAACTGGGGAGTAAAAAAAAAAAATTATTAATTCAATTGAAAATTCGAAGACATGTGACATCTACCAACCCACACTGGGCCCGCGTTGTGGATTACGGCCCTCTCCCTCTAACAGAGAGGAGGCCTGTGTCCCAGCAGTGGGAACATTAAGATGCTGATTAGACAAGTAAATTGATTGCAACTTTTCAAGCCACAATCAACGATCATCATCATCATCATTTGATCACCACTCTGGAATAGGCCTCCCACAAGGGTCGCTATAACGACCCGAGGTCCTAGATTTTTGTATCCAGCGTATTTCTTAGACCTTCAACAGGTCTTGCCTGTGGGGGGAAACGATCCACGTTGATGGATGCGTAAGTATTTTTATAACTACAAAGTGTAGGTTAACGGCAAATAAATATGATGTTTGAGTATTAAGTATTAAGATCCTAAAATTTGGCAACGTCGCAAATACCTGTTAAATATTTACCTGTTTAGATAAATTTTGTAATATTACTGTATGGACATTTAAATTGTCGCTAACTAATTAACTATAATATTGGTTATGAAATGCAATAATTAATATATTTAGTTTTAGATGTAAAAAAAGTATTAAGAAACTTTCCAAATGCCATTTTTAGTTCGCTAGTTAGCCACATTTCTTATTTCCATACAGTAATATTGCCAAATTAAACAAAACAGCGAAATTGTCGTCTATAATAAGTGTGGAGGCATTACTTAAAGCATACTATGGTTTAACAGAATCTCATCTACGCTATGGTGTTATTTTTTGGGGCAACTCAACAGAAAAAGACACGGTGTTCAAGGCGCAAAAGAGATGCATTCGTTCAATATTTAAAATTAAACCTACGGATAGTTGCGTGCCTTACTTTCAAAAATATAAAATTCTTACTTTGCCATGTCTGTACATTTTAGGAGTAGCTGTTTTTGTCAAAACAAATCCACGCCGATTTAAACGATTAGATGAAGTAGTCCCACGTAATAGGCGCGACAATAGCAGGGTATGCTCTCATGCTACGAGAACAACCCTCATGCGCAAAAGTGTATTTTGTATGGCTCCTACCATATTTAATAAATTACCTAAAAGTAGGAGAGAACTGCCCTTGTCACTTTTCAAAAATAAGCTGAGAATTTTTTTTTGTTAGTAAAGTGTATTACAATGTTATACATTTTTAAAAGGACTTTTCTATTCCGTCTTCTAATATACATAGTTAAGAATTGAACAATTGTAACAATTGAATAATGTGAATCTTAAATCAATTTTGAATTATTTCTATTAACTATTTCACTGCATGAATATTCTGGACATAATTTAATCTATTTTGACTTTATTATACCTATACCTAATATCTTGACATCAATTATTATTTATTTGTTTTGAATTTTTTTATGAAATTTAGAATGACTTTATGTAAATGCAATTAAATGTAATTTTCTATACCTACAAAATTTGTACGCCATTATTGGCAAAACATGGATGCACACAACATCTATTCATTCAATATCTTGCATGTCTGATTACTCAGTTTATGTAAACGCATGTTTGACAAATAAATGATCTTTATCTTTATCTTTAATACTTGTTATCTAATTGCGACGTTACCACTTTCAGAATAAACGCTCTTAAGCCAAATAAAAACAGAAGACAAGATAAAAACGAGTAAAAATACTTTTTATACATAGGTATTAATTATAGTTTGGTGGTTTCTTTCGCTAAGAGAAATATTTTTCCACCAACAACCCCTAGAATTATGATAAACGCAATAAGGTTCGTTTGATACAAGTTAAAGTATACAGGAAGCGAACCTCGCAGTTGTGGACTCAACTAATTAACGCTAAAAAGATAAATGGCTAATGAGCAAAAGTTTCTGATTGGCTACGCAGCAGCATACTTACTTACTCTAACTGGATCTTGTTAGTATGTTTGTGTTGGTACGGAAAAGTAGTGGGTTGCAATTTTGTTGTGGTGTTTTGTTTTTAATTGCTACATTTAGATATATACGTATAACACTCGCTAACAGCTAACAGCCATTATCCGCGATTTCATCCGAATAACACCACACCTTGTTTCCACACGCACATTTCGCTAGTTATTTTTAAGTTCAAATAGGGGGTAAAATTAAGTAAATAAACAGCTCAATATATATCCACTAACCTTGCGAGAATGTCGAGGGATCACGGATCAGCTTCATACACACACAGCACAGCACACAGCAGCAGGAGCGCAGGAGGCAGAGCAGCTTCATTCATACTTATAATGAATAAGAAACATAATTATGTAAAAACTTAAACTCAGTCTCCAACTGCCCTTATATATATAACATACGCTAACACCCCCGCACAAACTGACGCCTCTCATCCACACACACACATACACTCCACGCTAAAAACTAAACAATCTTTCCATACAAACACACAATCTCACATAAAATTGCACAGTGAAAATATTGTTCAGTTTTAATTTTAAGTTCTACTTTTTATTTGTTATTCCTGTTTTTATTATTTTTAATTTGATTTGTTGTAGTTTTGCTTTTGTCTCGGATTTTCTTGGAGGTGGGCGTAAATGACTGCGACACAGCATTATACTTATCGGGAGGGCTATGAGTACGAGATATCGATTGACATCGAAACGCAAGTGTGAAGTTGGCGCGCTTCGACAGAGTCTAGCCGTGGCGCAGCTCTCTTGACCATCGGACACCGTACGGACAATACAAGTGCCTAGAAACTGTCCAACGTCGAGAAATTCCAGATGGAAAAACTCAATAAGTAACACTTTTCCCGACCCGGGTATCGATCCCAAGGACCTCATGCTTGGCAGTAGTGCTTGTGACCACAACCCATGACGCAATCAAGAGAATTATTTACTAGAAAAGGTAGGTAAGAACCTAAATTCTTTAATACTATTAAATGAGCAATATTTGTATTTATTTGCAAGCATGTCCTCGAAAACGGCTCTAACGATTTCGGTGGAAATTGCATTGTAGGGGTGGGACAGGGGCGAAAAATCGATCTAGCTAGGTCTCATATCTGGGAAGATTAATGTTCTCTATTTTCACTCTAGCAGAGCTCGATCGCCCAGGTTACTATAAATAAATCTTTCAAGAAACACAATTTTATTTTCTAAAAGTCAACAAGTTTAAGAAAACACACTTTACAAGTATATAGCATTCTATAAAGTCATAAAACTAAGGTCTACAATAATAAACTTACATACTCTTGACAAAATGCACTGCTTAAAAGTATTACATCAAAATGATAAAAAAAAATTGAGAAACCGCGACCCCTGTCATACAGGATGTCCTAGTTCAGGGTTCGAGACCTCATTGATGTAACGTGAAGTTTGGAAATAAAATTACTATTACTAAAATATAAACACAGCTCTTAAACAAAGAGGCATGTATCTTGACAGTGTTCGGCCAGATGGTTGCGTTAATTAAGTTGTAAACTTTAAGAGTGAAATAATGCAAATCTATCTAATAGGACATGGTGAACAACATTATCTGTAAATTTAACATTTCATGTGAACACTTCCTGCAATTGTGATTGAACTCTCTTTGTAGTGTTTCAATGGTCTATCCATTAATTCGTCTTAAGTTTTAGTTACTAGCTATAGTATTTTAAACCTTACTCGTATATTAAACATTTTTGGATCTCTTAAGGTTAAGAACCTTGGAGTTTGGATCGACAAACATCTTTCTTGGGGTCCCCAGCTACAGGACGTAAGCCGCAAATTTTTTGCATCTGGTAAGTCCCTGAGACGATTGCGGAACTTTCTTCCAACCGCCACTAAAACTGCGCTTGCACAATCCCTTTTACTTCCCATCCTTGACTATGCTGATGTCAGTTATCTCGATCTCACTGAGGCACAACTAGATAAACTTGAACGACTTCAAAACTTTTGCATAAGATTTATATTTGGTCTGCGCAAATATGATGACATTTCTGAATTTCGTACTAAACTCAAGTGGCTTCCCATACGTCTTCGCCGGAATACTCATATCTTATTTCAGCTCTACAGTATTTTGTTCAATCCTACAACCCCCTCTTATCTTAAAAAACGTTTCAAGTTCCTTCATGACACACATATTAGATATCTGAGGTCATCGGAAAACTTGAGACTAGAGATGCCGATGCATTCCACCAGCTTTTATGACAAGTTTTTTACAGTTCAAGCAGTACGGTTATGGAATGCCTTACCCGTGTCGATAAGGCGTGCTCAATATTTGTCCACTTGTAAAATTCTGGTAAAAAAACACTTCCTCTCTCCTTAAACATCATCATTACATATAGTTCCTTGATCTTGTTTCATGTTTGTTAATGTATATATATATATATATATATAGATAAGTGTATGCTTTATGTATGTATGTATTTATTGTGTCTGTAAAAAATGGTACACCAGTGACTACCTGCAGTATTGTTTCTCCTTCTTCCTTTAATCCATCCAAAGGTTGTCTGTAAAATATCGCTTTTAGCGATAAGAGCGCCCATTGTGTCACCCTATGTAAAATGTCTACATTTATATCTGTATTTTTTATGGTGTACATAATAAAGAATATTCTATTCTATTCTCATAGTGCGGATTTAACCAATGAAATTGAACGCGTTCAGCACATCTAAACGCGTTCAAGAGCTGACAGTGTACAATATTACATAACAATTTTGGCACTGACAGCACTTTAACGCATTTAGACGTGCTGAACGCGTTCAATTTCATTTGTGAAATCCGCACTTAGTTGTCCGAAATAAAATGATTGATTGGATTTGAATGCAGCTGATTACGAGGTCAATGGCAGCGGGTTATGTTAGTTACTAGAAATTATAAGATTAGAAAATCATTCACTCACACAATCAAATAAAAAAAAACACATAAACCTACAAGGGTACTTATGAAGTGTCAGAAGCTAGGTGCACGGTTCCAACTGGTCGCTTCCTATGGAGAAGAGCCAGCAAGAATCTCCACGGATACTCTTTTGAAAATAAATGGCTTATACAATGTTTTCAAATTAAAATGTTAATAGATATGAGAGGACAGTGTGAGCCTATCAACAAGTACCAGGTACCTACTTAGCAAAATATAAAAGTATCCACAAATCTACAGTCCGTTAAGCCTTACAACGTTCTCACATTCTCAAAATCTAAACTCAAACTCAAAGCATTTATTTCGAGTAAACCATTTACAGGCACTTTTGAATTGTCAAATAGTCAGTCAGTTAGTCAGAAAGTTGAAGCTAGTTGCCCAACTAAAAGAAAATAACCTACATAATAGACAAATAAAATAAAGACCTATTTAAACCAAATGACATGATTGCCACAAAAGATCTAATTTAATAAAAAATATAGGATATTATTGTATTTTGTTTAAGATACCCATCATATTATCTGTGTAGTTTCACTGACTAATTTAAGTTGACCCTGTATTACGTGTATTACTTACGTTTTGTGAAAAGTCATACTTAGATCTAAATACTTATAATATTCATTTTGAAAAATCTTAAACACAAAAAAATCAAGGTAAAATATAAAACAAATACAAAAATAAAAAGAAATATAAATATTATATATAAATTAAACGTTATGTACAAGTACATAAAAAAGGAAAAAGCATAATAAGCATCAAACAATTTTGTGACATGGCAAATGTTGGGAACAGTTTTTTTTCAGACATTCCAATTACTGCTTATGAAATTACGTGGAAGAAAAAGTAAATAATTAGTAACAGGATACGTCGAGATACTTAATGGAATATCCGTCATTAGTGCGAACTCCTGGCACTTATCCAAAGATACAAGCTTCCGACGAAATTTGTGAAGACATCTCAGATTTAATTTTTTCCTTTGATACCCGGAAAGAGGGGGAAAAGTTTATTGGTCATGGAGGAAAGGAGGCTTCAGAAACTGAGGCATTAGTTAATATTAGCTAGTTACTCAGAATTTAAAACAAAATACAGTATCAATGTAAATTAACCAAGTAAATAAACAAATAAATAAACGAATAAATAAACGAATTAATAAACGAATAAATAAACGAATAATTAAACTTATAAATAAACTAATAAAAATGATTTGATTTGAAGAAAATAACAGGCGAAGTGCAAGTCGGAATTGCAAACAACGGTTTCCGTACCTTACTAAGATCGAGCAAAAAACGCCGATAAAAACATGGTTCTTGTATGGGGGACTTATTAATTTTATTGAATTTTTATTAATTGTTGTTATAGCGGCAAGAGAAATATATAATCTGTGAAAATGCCAATAGGGATAACAATTTTTTTTTTGTTCGTCATGGAGATTATGAAAAAATATTGGACATGTATTTTTTTCTTTTTTACGTAATCTAAATTACGGCGATACATTGAGTTAAAATATGCCATGACGACACGAGTATGTAAATTTTATACTTACTTGTGAGGTAGCGACCCCCACTCCCCAACTTAAAATGCATTTTATCTAATTAATTTTTAATTAATATATATAGTAAAGCAAAAAATACGTGTCTAATATTTTTTTATTATCTGACTGCCGGACTAATTTATTTTTATTTTTTACCCTTTCATCATCCCTATTGTCTACCTATTACGGTTCTGGAGATACAGCCCACTGACAGATAGACGGACGGACGGACGGACAGCGAAGGCTTAGTAATAGGGTTCCGTTTGGCACCCTTCGAGTATGGACCCTTAAAAAAGGCATTATCAATGTATAGACTCGTCGGTGGTAACACTTTGACCTAAAGCTGGCCTAACGTGGTACTAAGTTTCAATAGAATAACAGGCCAGCTTATACTGGTTTAGTTACCGCTGAAGTGCAGCCTACTGTAGTATTTTATGCTTCAATTTATACCTACAAACTGCTAACTGCTGCAGTTTAAAAGTAAAAGCAAAAGAAAGTTCTCTAAGTACTCCGTACTTGCCTTTTATTAACAACTTCTTAGTAGGTAATTAGTTGAATCAATACCAGTGACCCGTTTCAGTGTTATTTCCAAGAAGCTCTCGGAGTTGTGTTCCAGTAACTTAAAACTACTTGCCCATGTTTACTCCTTTTCGAATTCTTTTAAAATTGCACTCGCTTCTAGCCACACGTCAGTGGTCACGAAACCAGTATAAGCTGGCCTCTTATTCTTTTGAAAGTCCGTACTACGCTAGGCCACCTCAAAGCCAATGTGTTACCATCGACGTACGGTCGACTGTACCAGCCTGTAATATTCCCACTGAACATCTTTGGACCGAGACAAGTGACGATCAAGTGCCATAGGTACATTTTTTACTTTCTATTATCGTCATCGCTGTTATAAGGTCACAATTTGTCATGTTGTCTTATAATATTTGAATAACAACAACGCCACGCAAGTTGGCAAAAAAATCTCAATCTATGAAATAATATTTTAGAGGTATGAGGAACAATGTGTAAAGTTTATCATCCTCTATAGAAAAGGGTGTCTTGTCTGTCGGGCAACTGCCCAGAGGTTGAAGTCAGGAACTTGTATATATATACATCGCGCGGATAACTTAAAAAATACCAACAGTACTGGATATGACAGTATATCGACTAAAATATTAAGACAAGTGCCGATTAAAATATCATACATTTTAAGTCATGTCATTAACCTGTCGATCCTAAATGGATACTTTCCTGATAAACTTAAATTAACAATCATTAAACCTCTTTTCAAGAAAGATGATCCCTACAATATGAATTGTTATAGGCCCATAGCACTAGTACCGGTCCTCTCTAAGATCTATGAAAGAGTAATTTATGATAGGTTAAATGAATACTTTGAAAATTCCGATTTATTTGCTAAAGAGCAGATAGGTTTTAGGAAAAATAAAATCATTAATATGGCCGTCTATGATTTCCTGACCACTGTTATGACTAGCATAGACAGTAAAATTCCGGCGTGCGCATTGTATATGGATCTAAGTAAAGCCTTTGATAACGTGGATCACCAAATACTGTTAAATAAATTATACAAGTATGGAATTCGGGGTATTTCATTAGAGCTGATAACTTTTTATCTTACCAACAGAAAACAGTCCACTTTAGTTACTCGAGTATGCACCAAAACAAGAACAGAAATTAACTACACTTCAGAATACAGAGAAAACAAACAAGGCGTCCCACAAGGAAGTGTTTTGGGCCCTCTGCTATTCATCATTTATATAAATGACCTTCCCAAAGTAACTAATCATCCCACTATACTCTTTGCTGATGATAGTACTGTTGTTTTTACAAGAAAGGACAAGTTATCCCTAGAACAAGATATAAACAGCACTCTAAGTGTAATTCTAAAATGGCTAACTAATAACAATTTAAAAATAAACTTTGACAAAACTAAAATCATGATATTTCGTAATCGTAAAGCCCAATTTACTGATATTAATATAGATTATACAGGAAACAAAATAAATGAGATAGCAACTACAAAATTCTTAGGCATGACAATTGATTATAATCTGAATTGGAAGACACATGTTGATACTTTAAATCAATAATGAAATAAGCAATCATAAGCCCTGGCAAAAACGGTAGACACTTCTGCTGTACTTGCAGCATACCATGACTACGTGGGATCCTTGATAAAGTATGGTATTATATTCTGGGGTAATTCCAAAAATAAGGATATTGCATTTAAGGCGCAAAAGCGGTGTATTAGGGGTATGTTTAATATCAACCAAATTGATAGCTGTAGACCACATTTTATCAAACATAATTTATTGACATTGCCGTGTGTCTACATTTATGAGATTGTTAGCTTCGCAAGAACGAACAAACATCTTTTTGATACGTACAGAAGTAAGCGGCATAGTGATAAAATTTGTTGCAAATCTAGCAAGACAGCCTTATATACCAAAAGCATTTTCAGTATGGCACCGCGTATGTACAATCACTTACCAAAGTCCATACTAGAAACGCCATCCATCAATGAATTTAAAAATAAATTAAAAAGATTCTCGCTATTTAAATGTTATTATAATATTCAGGATTATTTGATAAAGGATTTAAGAACATATTGTACTCAGAAATATTGTTGTTAATGTGACATGTGATTAATGCACTAATTAATTATATATTATTATTACTTTAACATTTATTTACAAATATATATTGACATTCTCAGTTAATACATGATATTTAAATTTTAATTTCTAGTGACATTATTATTTGCTTATGTTTCATTATTATTTGCCATTGTGATATTACCCAAAATTGTGTTATTAATTATAAATTATTGTTGCAAGTGACTGTATAATAATGATGTGATACAGTCGAGTGTCATACTGAATTTCGACAGTTTATTATTTCGACACCATCCCAATTTCGAAAAACAATAGTTCGACTACTCATTGTTTCGACAGAACATATATTCGACTAGCATTAGTCCGACAGAACATACTTCGACAACACACACCTTCGAAAAACACTGCTTCGACAGAACCCTTCTTCGATATGCACTTGTTAGGCGGATCTCTATTTCGACGGAGCATACCTTTGACATAATACTACTCTGAAATGTGACAATAATAATTGAATTTCGCTTTACGGTTTCAGGTACAAAATAAAAACATAAATAATAATATCAATTTTGTTTTTAATTATAACCAGTAACAAATCATTTCTTCAGATAAGTAATTTAGATCGTAACATAATATTCATAAATCTTCTTGATTATTTATGGATACTCGTAGTAAAAAAAATTAAATATGGGCATATTTTTTCGGTTTCTCAATTTGAGCCAAAATTCTCTGTATTTCGTTCTGTGTGCTTTTTATTTCTTTTTTCACTTCGGCCAAAGTTTTAAAAATGTTAATTTTTTTTCTATTGAGAAGAGTATTCCACCTCATATGCCAGCTTTCGATTGAATTTTGAGTCGAAGGAAATCCACATTCAATGGAATCTGCAACCGACCACATTTCTGGTGAATAGGATGGTGGTACTTTTGAATATAACTTTTAGTGGACTTGTCTTTTGATCTATTTCTTCGTATGTTCCAGCGACATAAAATTTCGAAAACCAGTCGATAATTGGTTTTGCATCAACGGGTAAAACTTTTTCTTGGATTTGATTAAAAACTGCGGGGATTTCAGACGCTGGTATACATGGCAAAGCTGAAATATGTTTTAACTTGTGGGCAAATTCACTATCATTTATGTATTTTTCTTTCAGTCCAGCCCCTTCAATGTGTCGTCAAATAATTTGTTTAAGATGAAATAAGCAACATTTATTCTTTGCGCTGGGAAATACACGCTTATTAGCATTAATTGCCGCTTTCTCAAAATCGGTTATTATGACTTGCGGCGTTAATTGTGTGTTGAATTTTCCAATAACGAAGCGTTGTATTATAAAAAAAAAACGAAGTAACAGTCCCCATTTTTTTGTTCATGAAACCATAAACGAGTGGAAGTATTTCATCGGTACTATTCCTAGGCCCGACTCTGCCTTGTATATAATTTGATATAATAGTACTGGGCAACATTTGAAAGTACCATCCATAACCCAGAAATCGGAATTACTGAGCAATTTCAAATTTTCTTCTGTACTAAAACCAAGCACAATGTCACCGCCAAAATGATAATGAGCAATCATGAATTGTTTTCCATCGATTGTTTGGTACTGCTCAGGAATTTGCAGATGTTCCAGCTTGGTAGGAACTTTTGGTAGTCCCTTGTTTCTGGTTCTGTTTATAATTGTTTGCATTGCTTTTTTACTAGGCATATACGGTGCATTAGTAGATAGAATGTCTTGACAGCATTGTTTGTGTTATTTGTATTGGGTTATCCATGCTACATCGGGCACTTTGTTTGAGATTCCGATGTAATTTACGTATCCTATTTTTTTCGGGATCAGGTGTATGGCTGTGTAAATTTATAGTTTAGTTTGTAACGTAATGTTTACCTTCACGCTTTATTGTTTTAAGCCACACGTTACATTTTTTATAGCACTTTTCTAAGCAGTTCCAATAAAACAAATCATCACGCACTTTATTTATACAGTAAATGTAACCGCTCATTATCAACTGCTCCTTTCCGTTTCGTGATAACACAGTTTCGCACGAAGACATGATTGTAACGCTTAACTGAATTAACCGCTGAAGTGTCGCACAGTAAGTATTTTCATGATCTAGAGCATAGATAATAATACACCACACAATAATACACGGGATCTAGAGGGAAAATATTCATTTTTGGTACTTGTCATTACGTTCGTGTTTTAATTTTATTGTAAGCTCCAAAAGAATAGATCAAGTTATTTTTTGGTAGGAAAAAGTACTATAACAGTTTGTACTTGAGTTTCAGTTTATTTTTCCGTATTATTCCGATCACATATTATGTTTTAATGAAAGAACCATCTTTAACCTACCTATACGAAACATGTTTATTTGTTTGCAAAACTTTGCGACACTCATACAATTATTTCTTATTTTCAGAATGACTTCGCAAACATCGCGACGTTCTTCTTTTGATGTTTGGTTTGCAAACGCACAACAAACGAAAATGAATGCATTATTACATCATACAGGAAACGATACAACGAAATATATGTGAAAACCTTCCCAATGTGTTTAAATTTAATCCAATACGTATTTGATTAACTTTTAGGGAATTCCTTACACATGAATTGAGTAAAATATTTTTGTCCCTCTAGATCATGAAAATACCACACTGTGCGGTGATCGGTGATTTATGACGATGTACCATCGAAGAAGTTCATATCTATACACCGTAAGGACTATTTCTGCTTGCAGCGCTCTGCCGCCATAGAACCGGGGCGGTAACAGATGTGGTCATTGCGTTCACGGGATTTTGTTTTCAAACTGCTTAGATATGAAGTTCTTCCATAGTACATCCACTAAGCGTCAGCCTTATTGCGCGATGTGACAGAACTACGACACTGCAAACAAAAAAGGTAGTACACACTTTTATTTACCTCCTTATCGTTAAGTGTTTCGTGTTCATAAAAAATCAAACTACGAAAACTACTGGATCAATTTACGCAAAAAGTTACATTATGAATAGACAAGTTAACTAACAACAGCGTTTTTTTGAGAGTAACATTTTCATAATATTCAAACTCAAACTTCAAAGCGCGCGGAGCGGCTTTTTTAAATTTGCGTATGACTTTGTAAACGCTCATCCGAGTTATATTGCGTAGTTTCTAATAAAAAAATGTGTCGACTGATAACTCGAGATATTACCTATATGTATGTATAGATAGCTCGTAAAAATATGCCAAGTAGGTAGGTATGTTCCGTAGAAATAGAGATCCGCCGAACAAGTGCATATCGGAGAAGGGTTCTGTCGAAGCAGTGTTTTTCGAAGGTGTGTGTTGTCGAAGTATGTTCTGTCGGACTAATGCTAGTCGAATATATGTTCTGTCGAAGCAATGAGTAGTCGAACTATTGTTTTTTCGAAATTGGGACGGTGTCGAAATAATTAACTGTCGAAATTCAGAATGACACTCGATACAGTCAACACTTGAAATTTGCATGCCTCAAGGCGTAATATGGTTGAACTATGCCCTTTTGACGTGACAACGTCTTATAAATTGGTTTGCCGGGTGACACTTCAAGAAACTGCGTTACGCTCCGCTCACGTTATGCGCTCACAATGAGAGTGAGTGAGAGGCACGCGTCCCTTCCACTCGGGCATGGTTAGCCCGCCTAAGAGCGAGAGAGACAGACATAAAAAGTGAAAGGCACGCGTCCCTTCATTTGTTCCTACTATACGAATGAATATTCACATTAAAATTATTTTACCACTCAAAGTCGTTGTCACGTAAAACTTTCGCCCGTATACCGACTTTACAGGCAACCAATTTTTTTTAACAACTTTATGTAATTACCCATATTAGCAAATAAATGAATTTGAATTTGAATTAAACTCTAATTGCACGATACAAGATTTGTGTGACGTCAGGATGTTGTGTGACGTCAGGTCTTTGATGCGTAGTTCGCATGTGGCGATGTAGATGCCGCCGCAACATAATAAAGCTATAAAGTTTGTTTGTTTGAACACGCTAATCTCTCGAACTACCAATCGGATTTGAAAAATCCTTTTTGCATTTGATTGCCCAATTCATGAGGAAGGTTATTTAACATCTCGCTACGACCCTCATGAGAGAAAAAAAGAAAGAACGCTAAGCGAAAACACATTAATAGCGCGGGCGGGCGAGTTATTTTCAAAAATTACCTTTTTAAAGTGAGAGCGAAATCCACGCGAATGAAGTCGCGGGTAAAAGCTAATTTATAAAAAACTAGCAACCTAATGCTTTGCACGCTTTTGAAGACATGACAAAACATCGAGTTAATTATCTTAATTATATTTAAGTTTGATATTTTATCATAAACAAAAAAACACGGAATAAATTCTCCAAATGATGGTGAAAATCGCATAAATCTGTTGCGTGGTTTAGAAGAACAACGCGGTCACACAGCCAAACACGAAAAGCGACGCTTCAAACCTTATATTATAGATATATAATTTTTATAATATATCTAATTATATTTATATCTCACCATCACTCATCAAAAACCCGACTCTCATTGCCTCAACAAACCCCAAAATAATATTGTTAGTAGATTGATTATGGTACCTACTTCGTAATTGGTTCACGAAATTCTCCATGGTCACTCCATTGACCAAGCTAATTACTTCCAAAAACTTCTAAAAGATAAGTAGTTAAGTAAGGAGCGGAAATACCAACTTTCTCCCCTAGAGGTGTACTCACACGGGCAACTTTATTCCCACAATTCTGGGCAATATTGATCAAATATTACGCAATTTACCGCGATGCCAAGTTACAACATAGCTGCTAGATAATATTGTCACACCATAATTATTGAGCTTTATGGCGCAACAATCTGTGCAAAACTTAGATTAGCAATGGGTACATGATTTATAGAGCAATAAGAAGTACCTAACATAGTCGAAATAATTTTTCAAATGTACTTTCATGGGTGGCACAATTTTCTCGACAACATCATCATCTGCCAACTGTTCCCAACTATGTAGGGGTTGGCTTCCAATCTAACCGGATGCAGCGAAATTCTCGACAATACCGAGCAATAATTGCCAAATGTAGTTGCTCTTTTATAGGCCCGGGTTAATGTTGAAAAGGAAAAACCCTGACCTAAAGCAAAAGTATCTTCTGAAACCGATGTCTAAAGAATTAACTTTATTTGTTAACTAAATAATATATCTAATTAGATTGTAAGATTGATAATCTAATATTTTTACACACACACACATTTTATTTTTATAATATAATATAATATTAGTCATTAGTCATATTATACACGATTTTACATCGTTCTGGAGCCGAAACACAGTGACTCCAGACGATTAATAGTTACTATTAGCATTGTTATTGTTTTTTTAAGACATCTAATATAGAAGTTAGAAATTTATCACTTTTATTCTGTCATTGGAGTTAAATCTTAGTAGCGCTTCCACTATTTCATTCATAAACGCAAGATCGTACGCGATCCGCTCGGTGATGACCAGTGATCGGAGTAGGTAGATTGATTTTTAGTAGTTGTATCATAAATGCACACAGAAAGAATAACATGGATAAGCCATTTTTCCGGAAAGTAATTCCGGTATTTCCGGATTCAATTAAATATTGTTAATGTTGGTAGTGATATTATTACTACTTTACCACCCATGATCCTTTGTTCTGATTGGTCGTTGGGTTTTGTCAAATCGTGACAAAAAAAAAAAAATAGGAAGAATAATAAAGAATAAAATTGCTCATTTTATTACAATTCCTACCTTTTTTTTGAGGATGGCAAATCATCAAATGACTCCTTCCACTCTGGCAGAATACAATTCCTACATAAGTTCCGGTTTTTTTTTAATAATCCACCAATTCCGGAGGAATGTCCACAGTAATATATACGTTTCGGATCAATGACCCCAGTTCAATCTACCTACTCCGATCACTGGTGATGACGTAGCGCGGCACAGCTGTGCGAGCCAGTTGACAGCGCGCTCGCGGTGGGTCAACGGACGTTGGACGAATAACCGGCTGCAAGTAAGTATTTACCTGCAAGTAGGTATTTGTTTTCTGGTACGATTTAGGTTGGTGTAAGTTCATTTACCTCCGTTATCTCTCGTTTGTATCGGAAGCACGGCACGGTGTTTACCACTATCACATCTCCTCGTAAACGAGAGAAACTAATTGAAATTTCATTCACCACTCTCGCATCACGAAATCACTAGTACCTACTTACTCGTACCTTTTCAACTAGACACGACGAGTACGCTTGGGAGTTGTATTTAAGGCCTTGCATCGAGTGTCGACCAATCGAGCTAATAGGTAATTAATAAGCATACCTACCTACCATATTTATGATAAATAAAAAGAATACTGCCTAAACCAATTTTTATGCGACAATGCTTGCTTGCGGCCGCGGTGCGGCGGCTTCTACAAAAGCAGGCAATGTAAACAGAAAAAATGAATCGTTTTATCTGTCGAATAGAGTTCATTATAAGTTGGTGGTGCCCTTTTCTATGAAAATATTGGACCGAATTAAGACCTTATTTTTATACACTTAACCGCGGAATTCGGTTGTGCATCCTTGTGAAGTCCGATCGGACACTTCTCAGAATAATTTTAGTAAACTGCGTACCTCTATTTGTTAAGAAATAAAGTCTGAACTCGCTTTTCGTATTTTTATTTGTGTACCTATTTATCTATTGCGTATATGTTTTTATGCTGTCTGATCGATGAATGAATTTTTCAATGGGTACCGTTCGCAAGTCTTGCCGTTCGTTGATACGTTTTACACACATGTGCATTGATAGCAGTTACTTCGAGTTCACAAAAAAAACAATAAATTAGATTTTTCGTGGTTTTTTTAAATTGTAATTTATTGAAAATAATAGTCCCAATCGTTTCGAGTTCGATGATCGAGTTTATGGCTTTTGGTTCCAGAACGAGCTAAAATTAACCGTGTATAATAATATTATATAAAATAAAATGTAAAAAATAAATATTATATTATATATTAGTAGGGTCAAAATTCCTAATAAATTAATAAAATCACATAGATAACATCACGCCTGTATTCCCCAAAGGATAAGGCAGAGGTACACCCACACCCACATTTCGCCAGTTACGTTTAAGTCCCGTGTAATAGGCGAGCCATCAACCAGGCAGAAATCCAGCTTCAGGGTTGCCACAAAAACAAACAAGACATAAGATCAAAGCAACTAAAATAATAGGTTAATACTATCAATCTGCCTAGTCTTTTCCCAAAATTATAACAGTCTTGTACTGTCGCCGCCACCGCTCGGTCATCACTCCTGGCCGCTCGTCTCATGCCCGCGCACTTAGTCTAATTTAAGTTTTCCTAAAACACTGTGTCTACGACGTAGATACTTTCACACTGTATATCTGCGTCTTCCATCCAACTCTCCTATTGCAGGTCTGCTGGAAAAAAATTCTAATGAAATATGCATTAACTACCTTAACTACCTTTATGCTCTTCAGTCTTTGTATTTTTCTCAAATAAATGTTTTGTGTGTGCATAATGAATAAAACATCATTAACATCATCAGCCAAGCCTATGTTGGGGTTGGCTTCCAGTCTAACCGGATGCAGCTGAATGCCAGTATTTTACATAGCGGCTGCCTATCTGACCTACACAACCCAGTTACTAGATAATACGAACCCCTTGGCTATGACTATAAATGAATAAATAAAACATTAAAAAAGATTATAAAAGTTAAAATATTAAAATCATGTTTCCGTTATGACAATAATTTTAGGAATAGTTTATTTGTATTAATTTTAAGGAAATGTAAAGATTATTTATTTGGTCATTAAATGATTTTATTTATTAATTTTTTATATCTCCCGTAACTGTTGCCGCCAAACAACTGCCAAAAAAAATTGCCCGTGTAAGCGATACTTAATATTTTCACGCTTGTTTCCTGAGTCCAAGTTATGGCAGGCATCTGCCCGCGGGCTTTTGTACGAATAGTTCGAAAGTTTGTCGGAGACAGCGCCTTATTATCTTAAACAATATCTTCCTGAATATTTACCTTGTTTGTGGTTACATTGAGGTGTAAGGAAAATAAGTAAAATACGGTAAATAGTGCTGGAGGTAGGAAGTAGCGAGTTGTTTCCTGTTATAAATTGATACGTTTTGGTTTGCTGCTGGTTTCAAGTCTATCTGGATGCAGCTGAATACCAGTATCACAGATAATATAATACTACGTACAGATAAAAAGGGCAAAGGGCGCTGACCACCTTGTTTTCATTTCTTGACTCTCCCTCTTCCCCTAGTTATCTATCCCCCCACTTTTTAGTACATTTGCGCAAACCACAATAAAACTCTACGTTCATCACACAATCGTCTTCTTCAATATCCCACTCACCGCTCTAACTTCATTCACTCTTCCTTCTTCGTTCAATCTATATCCTTGTGGAATGCGCTCCCCCAGGAAATCAGGATGGCAACCAACCGATTATCCTTTAAAGTTAAAGTTCGCGAGAACATTCGTAAGAAGCTGGCAGTATCATCACAACGGTAATGTTTTCCCATTGTTTGTCTTATTTGTGTTAGTATATTCGTGTATTTATGTGTATTTATCTGTTCTTGTGTTTATTTATATTGTATTATATATATAGGTTAATAGGTATATGTACGTATATATCCTTATATTTAAATAAATATTTATTCCACAATTTTCGATATTGCACCTACCACTGTTTATCTCTGCATCACCCAAAGGTTGACTGGTAGAAAATGCCTATGGCATTAAGTCCGCCTCTGTACATTTGTGTGCTTAAAGTGTTAAATAAATAAATACCCAATCCCATACAAAGAAATGACACCTCCCTAAGTCTGGCTATTGAGCTGGCTATTTTTCTTCCTCCATTTTTTCAACAGATGGCAGCATCAGCGACTCACTAATTGCCAGAGACAGTAGTTTTACAACGCCATCTAGGAGTCGGCTTAGATACTTATGGCGTTGTTTTATTATGTTAGATTCTTTAGATCGCACATGGCACGGTGTGTTCAAGGACAAGTAATAAGAATACAAAAAAATATCTCGAGTTGGCGGAATTGTTTCATTTCTGTGTGAGTGAGCTAGCAATTTCCACGCTGCTGCGAATGCCTCTTTATGGGTTTTTAGTATTTCAATGCTTAAATCTGGATTTTCTTCTCCTCATTACCAATGCTAGTACCTATTGCTAAAACCGTAAAACTGAAAAATAAATGTTTACTAATAAATGTTTTTAAAACATCAAATAAAAACCGGCCAAGTGCGTGTCGGACCCCGCAAAATGAAGGGTTCCGTAGTTGGGATGAATTTATCCCAAGAACAAACTTAACTAACTAAAACTATCACTAAAATTCCTTACCTTTGGCTATGAGATTAGAGCTATTCTGTAAAAAAAAAAAGCTCAACATATAAAAATAATTTTGACACAATTAAAATCGAATTTGAAAATCGTGACTGCACGTGGTACTTGTTTGCCCTACCCCATTTTTTTTTTTAGAGCCGGATACGCGCAAGGTTGTCTGCCTCGACATGTTTTTTGAGGAATTTTTCACTTTTTGCATGGAAAATATGAAAAATTATTACCTACATGTTGATATATATGGGATTATGGGTTTAATAAAGGGGGTCGAAATTTTCATTATTTTTGCGATAGGACACACCATTTTCGAGATATAAGCAAAAGAAAAATAAATACAGTACTGTTTTTGCACGTGAAGTCGAGATAATGGTGTGAATTTTAGTTCATGACAACTTATTTTACCCTATTTAATTGCGATTACAAATGGTCAGGTTTAGTCTGGTTTGGTATTTTACAATCAAAATTTTAGGTGAAAAACGTCAAATTCAGAATAGCAAAATTGCCATTTTCACTCAATTAAAAACTCAGTACTATCTTAGTGCTGTCAAACTAAAATATAGCTAAGTTGTGTCACTTTAGTCTATTTCAGAATGGGAAATCATCGGTTGACCGGAATAAATTAAATTTCCGCAGGAACCAAGACATGATGGGTGGTGTCACAGTTCTGTGTAGTAGCGATTTCCGGCAAACACTATGTAGCGACGCGAGGTTAGGATATTGCAAATAGTTACCGATTTAACTTTTTTAAGTAAATGATTATATTTTTATTGAGCTAAGCATGAAATATTATAAGAACGACTTTTAGCCAACTTTCAACAACAGCAAAAAAGTAAGCGGTGGGACTATTGCTTTGCAAACCTGTTTTTGTAAGTTCCATTCCCAACTACTGCTATTTTTTTTTTATTTTTTTTTTTTCATTTTGTAATACTAATATGTATATAAAAGTTCGTAGAACGTATTAATTCAATAAAAAAGCAAAACTTCGTAAGCAATGGGAAATTGCTACGACACGTCACAAGCCCTTTACAGTCACAAAAAATTCAAGCTTCTGTACTGATCATTTTAGAGCTAAAGACTAGAAGAATAAAATGTTTTTTACAGGTCATACAATAGACCTAATGAAAAAACCATATTATTAGTGCTATTTACTTTAAAATGCATATTGTAAGGTAGTTCATAAAAAAAAATATGCATAAAATACTTAATTTAATATTTTGGTATTATTTTAACATTATTAACAAGAATGAAATTAATGTGGTGATGCGTAGAACTAGGGCTGACGAATGCAAATGCAAATGTGAATGTTTCTTGAAAAGGTCGACTCTATGGTTGCGAGTTCATAGACTGCGCTCGACCATAAACTTGCGAGCTCGGCTTGACTTAAAAAAATCCGATGTTCTTCTTAAAGTTGGTGCAGGTACTCTACCAGAGGAGAGTGGACGTGAACGGGCCATTTTAACGCCCAATAATGACGTAGCTGCTGCGATCAACCACAGTATTCTCTTGCAAATTGAAGGGAGCGAAGTGATATACACCTCCATCGGGTAACACTGTTGTGGAGCAAGATGATGCCACACAATACCCCGTAGCATTTCTGAATTCGCTAACGGCAAGTGGACTTCCGGCGTACATCATTCAGCTGAAGGTCGGTGTCCCGATTATGAGTTTTCGGATCTTAACTCCACTGAAGCTACTCGTATGTAATGGAACCCGGCTCAAAGTCGTGTCTTTGCAAAGAAACGTCATCGGCTAAAATTCTAACAGGTTGTAGCGTTGGCGAGACAGCGTTTATACCGCGTATACCACTAATTCGCCACAGTTACGTCTTCCAGTTTGTGCAGTTCCCTGTGAGTATTGCTTTGCGATGATCATCAACAAGTCACAGGGGCAGACACTGAAGGCTGCGGGTGTTGACCTCAGGACAAGCTGTTTCTCCCACGGACAACTGTAGGTCGCTTGCTCCCGCCTCACCAGTCCTGACTCTCTGTATATTTTGGCTGTTGAATAAAAAACTAAAAAGTTACATAGTATAAAGGGAAGTTTTATAAAAATGTGGCTGTTATTGTAGTATATTGTGGTGTGTTACGACTTCCACGTGAACGAAGTCACGGGCAGAAGCTAGTTATTAATGTAATAATAACACATAGCCTTTATTTTCCTTAACGTTAATTTTTAGGGTTCCGTAGGAAACAAGGAACCCTTATAGTTTCGCCATATTTATTTATTTAAATCTCCCTTATAACTATCATTACAACCTAATGCGATAGCGCGGTCTTAAAATTAACTTAATTACAATTTAAAACTATGAAAAAAAAAAACTAGTAGTACCTACTTATACATCTAAAAATAATAACTACTTTACTAAATTCCCTATATACTAATAAAATTAAAAATAAAAATAAACAAAATATTTAAAATAAATTAAAAAACAACATAATTATAGCCTACTTCTAATCTACACTATAACATAAAATAAACAACAGTATTTTTGCGAGTTCACTCAAATGGCATGTAAATACATCGATCTTCATGTGAAGATCGTTAATAACCCGAATTGCCGTCGATCGTTAATATCCGTCTGTCTGTCTGTCCGCGGCTTAGCTAAGAGACGGTTAGTACTAGAAAGCTGTAATTTGGTATGGGTACATATTAATCACCACGGGGATGTTTTTTTTTCTCGTCTATCCTTTGGTGTGGGATATCGTTTGAAAGGTCGTTCAAAAAATTATTTTTCTTTTCAGGAATCCGTTTGCGAAATATTAAGCTTTAAAGTGAAATTTTTTGTAAGACTCAGTGTCCCCCCCCCCCTGCCAGCTTAATGGTTGTACTTGGATTTGTGAAAAAAATCACAACACAACACAACAGATATGATGAAGTTAAAAGGAAAACTATCACAGCCAAGTAGACTTTACAGGTTAACGAGTAATAAGCGACTAACATTTGAAGTACATTCCGTGTGGGAGAACATTTTTTTCAACTACAATGTTAAGTTTGTTCTTGGGATAAATTCATCCCAACTACGGAACCCTTCATTGTGCGTGGTCCGACACGCACTTGGCCGGTTTTTATTTGATGTTTTAAAAACGTTTATTAGTAAACATTTATTTTTCAGTTTTACGGTTTTAGCCATAGGTACTAGATTTGGTAACGAGTAGAAGAAAATCCAGATCAGAGAGTACCCAAAAATTTTTGTGCCGGCCAGAAAAAGAAAATGCAATTTTCTTATGGGAAATAACATCTTGAACATTTCTTATTATTACAACAAAAGTCTACAATTAACCCCCTGGCTGCTATTTGAGTTTGAAAGTAGGTACCAAAAATCATATTTTTGCCAACAATATTTTGGACATTCGTTAAAGACGCAAACATTTATTGCCCATTGTAGCATTGAGCATTGAGCGTTAGGTATAATAAGGTATGATAAGTATTAAAAAAATAACGAGAAATGGATAGAGGGAAATGTTTTTTATTATAAAATAGCAGGCAGCTAGGCCGGTGGAAAATCCGTTGTTAAGCCCCCCAGAAGCTGTTTGATTCCGTTATACTCGAGGGTGAAACACTAGACGCGCCACAATTTTTTGGATTTTCTATCTTAAATAGTAGCGGAAGGGTTAATTGTACAGGTACTCTCATTGTGATAGCAAAAAATGTTGAGGGTGTTATTTTCCATAACAAACCGTGTTTTTTTTTTCTGGCCTTTCTGGACTTTCGTTTTTGGGTACAAAATGTTCAAAACTTGAATTATGTCCTTTTTCCAACTGTTTCTCTCCTTCGCTTGATTTGTCTATTCCTTTCCAGCAATTTCTTCATCTGCGCAACTGGATCGTCCTCTGGCTCTCTCGATAATTATTAATACCGTGAACTAATTCGCATTAGTTGCGCCTGCTTGTCCCATTGATGCCAGTAATCCATTTAGTCACCTCGATGACGCTATAGGGATATGTGGCCTGGTTTTGGAAAAGATGACGTTGGATATGGAATCTGAGTTGGGAAGCTAAGGTCTCCCAACTGGGGCAGTGTGTTCTGGGTGCCTACGGGAAAAAATTTACTTGGATTTGGATTTTAGGTTCATAAAAATGTTTTGTTTATTAATTTTTTTTCAGAATATTCAGTCGCTCCATGTAAATAAGTATTCAGCTCCATCCCGTTAAACTGGTTACCTACAGAGTTGCGAAAAAGCTCGGCAGATATTAGATTATAACATTATAATTATGACAAAATGTTTATATCTGGTTAAGGAGAAAGTACCAGGGTAGAGACTTGTGTTGATGTTTTTAATTATTATACTCGCTGCTGTGGCTGCTGAGACCCTCAAGCGACGCAAATTCCGTATGGGTAACTACAGTTTTGAGCCGTTGCGGGTGGAAACTCTCGGGTCATGGGGCCCGAGTGCGCGTCTCCTTTTTAAGGAAATTTCTCGCCGACTGGTTGATATTTCACATGGCCAGAAGGCTGGCTCGTTCTTTGGCCAAAAAATTTGCATTGCCATTCATCGTGGCAATGCTACAGACGAGTACTTCTACCCTTAAGTTTTCTATTGTCTTTGTATTTATTTGTATATTTAAACATTTAATTCAGTGTTAGATTGTAGGTATATTGTTTATAAGATTTATATGTAAAAATAAAAATCTGTAAATAATTACTTGTTACGGGGGCATATAATTTTTTATTACCCTGACACCTGATACTAAGCTACATATAAGCTGCAAATAAGTCCATAGTGTATCCCCCAATCTATTACAGTTTGAACAGAAAGACACGTTAAAGGACCAAACAAAAGTTTAATAAAATTAAGAGAATTCTGGAGCTAACTATCGATAATCAGAACAAAGGTAATCAAAATCCCTCTAACTATTTATCAAAGAACGATAACAACTCAAAGTCAAAGTCAAAGTAAAACAATTTATTTCAATTAGGCACATAAAAGGCACTTATGAACGTCAAGTTTACAAAAAATAGAATTGATTCTAGTCGCCCCTTCCAAAAGGTAGTATTCGTATGGAGAAGAATGGGCAAGAAACTCCACCGTTACTCTTTTAAAATGTTTATGTTTGTTTTATGTTGTTTTATGTGTTAACTCCAGCAGTAGGTAAATGGAAACCGCGAAACCTTCCGACGCTGCACTTCAAAAGCAATAATTTCATGTCACGTCGCACAAGAAGTGGTATCCCGCCAAGAACTCATTCATATTAATCTGCCAAGTACTTAAGGTCGCCGTCGCGTCGCCGCGGCTTTTGCTGTCGCAGGTTGCGCCATTTACCGTCTACACGGTGAATAGGAAAGTGGACGATAGACGAGCAAGTACGCGTACTTATGGCTCGACGGTGTTTGGCGCTAATGAGTACGCGAATTTTTCGGGGGATACGTGGGCAAACAAGGTCGTAGAGCTTAAAATATACGTAGATAGGCACCTACTTGCTCTATTGCAGCTTTTAGGATCAAAATACACAAATGCATACGTTTTGTGCGTTCGAATGTAAGGCTAATAATAACACGGCGCGTTGTGTTCCATGCGCGCCTCAATGGGATGTCAGCATAATGACGGGGTCCCCTAAGACCGATGCCTGCCGGGCCTAGGGGACCTCGTTGGAGAATCCGAAAGGGATTCTGTGGCTCCTGGCAACAAAAAGGCAACTCAAGGATCACGGGTGAGTTTTTGTCAGTAAGAGCCTGACTCGCCCTCCCGCCTCCGCCATACTCTTAGGTACAGCGTTTTAGTACGTTTTCCTTTATGGAATAGCATTCTACGTCCTCCGAACTGTCTTATAGCTTCGTAGCAGGCTCTTCTAAGCACTCCAGCACTTGATTTACTGCATCAAGAATACAAGCTCGGTTTATGTTTACCCTAAGCAAGCCTGGAAAGGGGTCACTGTACTGAACAACTTTAACAATGGCAAAATCGCGAAAAAAAAATCAATTGCTCCATACATTCTGTCGTAGGATATGTTGTGGGTATGATCAGAAATACCTCCGTATTATACTTTACAGGAATAAAATTGTCATTTTGTTCCATTGTGTTCCACCGATAAAGTCCAAAATAAAAAGACAACTGTCTAATTACTGAGTAGAGAATTTATTCTAGTCCCCTTTAGGAGTTAAACGTTCCGTTCCAAGCTATCACTTTTTATAGCGGTACAAAAAAATCTGTCTAACTGCAAAATCTTCTAAATAATTTTCCCTTGACTTCGACCATCTATTATTTACGATTGATACAAGTAATAAGCGGAAGCGTATCCTAACTAATATTATAAATGTGAAAATGAGGATGTTTGGTTATTTGTTATGCTTTTACGCTAAAGGGACTGAACAGATTTGGATAGAATTTGGCACATGGGTAGACCATGACCTGGATTAGAACATAGGGTACTTTTTATCCCGATATTTCAACGGGATCGAGAATTATGCGGGTGAAACCGCAGGGCGCAGCTAGTATAAAATAAAGAGTAATTATAATTTAACTTGTAGGCTGTTTGGCGACATAGTTATAGTTGAAAGGTACTTATTAACCTGGAAGAGATCTATACAGGGTGTCCCGTAAATAATGGATCAAACGTAACGGGTAGGTAGCTTACCTCATTTCCAACAACTAATTTGAACAGTAAAAAAAAAACCGATAAGGTAACCAAGATATTTTTTTTTCTTCTGCAATATCTTTGTAACGACAAAGACTAGGCGTAAGTTGTATACCAATTTGCAAACCTTAGTAATTTTACAAGTTTTTAAAATAATGGTACACTTTGGTGTCATACATTTTTTTTACAGGAGAATTTTTCCAATTCTGGTCTTTTCATCGTAAAAACAAAACTTTTTAATTCAAGATTTTTTTTCTAAGGCAAATAAAATGTTATTTAAAAAAATGATATCTTATAACATTAGTAAACTATTCAGAAATGTTTGACAAAAATCACACCTAAATATGATACCATTTGCAGCAACAGCATTAAAAACACTGAATGCTGGTACAGAAAATAGTAAAAATCGAAAAAAAAAAAAATCTTGGTTACCTTATCGGTTTTTTTTTACTGTTCAAATTAGTTGTTGGAAATGAGGTAAGCTACCTACCCGTTACGTTTGATCCATTATTTACGGGACACCCTGTATATACGTATAACCATAAAAGGTTCCTGCCAAAAAGACTGGGACTCGATCATTGTAAATTACGTAACACACTTTTCATCACAATTCGAAGGATTTTGAAGGACATTCATAATACATTGCTTCATATGTTTGAAAAGTTCATCTGTTCGACAACATAAATAACGGAATGAATATTGTGGTATTGTCAAAAACAATCCCAAGATTGTAACTGTAAGTGCGGGGCTTTGCAGTTGAACGTTATCTAACAAACATTACCCTCTTTTTGGGCTCCACAGCAGTCTGGTAAAAATAAGTAAATGCCACCGATCGTTGCTGGAATTATTGACTCCTAGCCCATACAAATCATTTCTGGTTAACCCGTTTACCATTTTGGCCATCAGGAGAACTAATAACCTTCAAAAAAATAATTCAACGGCTTTTTCAACTAATCTTCTAACCCGCTTCCGCTCCCGACTTAACCCACCAATCAACTTTGAACGATAGCGGGTTCCCACGGGTTGTGTGTCGTTTACCTGTAGGTCCCTGGTCATTTAGACCCCATGTTACTTTTGCCGGGGTGAAATACGGTTAGCCGTATCACCTTTGACATCGGGACGCGGGACGGTACGAATGTTTTTCGCTCTGTTTACTCGCTTTTCTCATAATTAGGGGTATTAGAATGTTTCAAAGGAAAAGTTAATTATAAGATTTAGGTTTTTTTGGGGTTTGAAAACGGAATTTTGGGTTGAAGGGGGTGAAATGTAATTTTAGGCTTTTGAAGATTATGTGAGGTTGGTAAAAAAAGGTTTTTTATTTTTTATTATTTACTTCTGAAAATTACTGCTGTCTGCTCAATGCTCATAAAATCAAAATTTAAAGTAATTTATTTATTCGAACTAGGCTGAGATTCAACACTTTTCAAACGTTACAATTCCTAGTGCTTTAGCTGAGAAGAAGAAGTGGTGCAACAAACTCCCCTGCAGTACAGCTGTCTGTCATAAGATCGATAGAGAAAAAAAACATCGTATGGACAATTAATATTGCAACATCAGTCAGCATTCATAATGAAAAATGGTGTTGGTTACCTCGTGTTAAGTATATTCAGTAAAACTCTCTAGTCATCCTCTGAACATCCTAATCAATCTGCCTAGCCTTTTCCCAACGATTGGGGTCGGCTTCCAGTCTAACCGAATGCAGCTGAATACCAGTATTTTACATGGAGAGACTGCCTATCTGACCTCCATAACCCAGTAACTGGGTAATACGATACCTCTTGGTAAGACTGGTTGTCAGACTTTCGGGCTTCTGACGACCCGTAACGACTGTCAAAGATCCACGAATGATAGCCGGGACCAACGGCTTAACGTGCTTTCCGAGGCACGAATGAGTCTCGGTATGTAAAGATACCCATCCACAGACCAACCCCGGCAAGCGTAGCTTAACCTGATGGATCGACCCGTGCGGCAGATATTACTTAGCTACGAGCTCCTCCTCTGAACATCCTAATCCCACATCGAAATTCATTACATTCACGTGAAGTAGGGACTTCTTCGTTTTGAAGGGAATAGGCACTATCTTTTCTAGATCACAGTCAGGTCTTATATAGCTACTTGAAATTCAAAACAGTCCTAATTACTTTTAGGGTACCCACCAAAAATACTGTTACTTCTCATTCAAACCAACGGCGAAACGGCGACTGCAGAATATTTAATGCCAACCTCTACAATTCTGTACGTTTCTTTTCAACATTTCAGCTGAAAAACAACCTTAAATTACGTCGAGATTCAAAAGGTTAATTGACCTGCTTATTACGAGATGTTTGTCATAAAATTATGTTCAATTAAAAACGTTCTTTGAGAAAAATACGAGGCTACTTATAACTTACCACGCGCCATTTTTTCCGACGGTTTTATTTAAATAATAATGTTTACGTTGACAAGGGTTTATTGAGATCAAAATTGTACTTCAAAGACCTCGGTTTACTGGAAAATTATGTATCAAATGTCTATCTAGGAATTTAATCAAGAAATGAGCTAACTTTGATTTTTATAGGCTTGAGAGTATATTGATCGGGTTGCTTGGGGCGTTCTGTTTCCCTGATTCTGATCCTTGTTGGAAATAAAAATGGTCGGTAAAATCAGTAAGCCTAGACACCGATCCCTTGTTAATCAGGAAAAGGGACCGACAGATGACCTATTGGCAGCAATGCTCCCGAAAACATGTTTTTGGTTAAAGGTAACTGATGTGAGAACAAGTTCCTATGTTTTGCGTAGGTAAACAATCACTTTTTGTCAAAGGTTTTGTGCAAAAAGCTATGGGATAGGCGCCTTCCTCTCTTGGGACAACCTCCGAAGTGATCGAGCATCTTAATCTTATTAGGGGATCGCATGACAAAAACATGAAAGGAAGGATATACAAGCAGATGACCATGACTTCTTTTGCAAACTTGAACCCTTTGTTTTGACTCTAAAAATACTTTAGATATGTTTGCCATAGAGGGGCAAACACGCGGTCGGTTCACCTGTTGGTAAGTTTTTGATTCAAAAGTGTCTGTAAATGGTTTTATTGAAATAAATGCTATGAGTTTGAGTTTGGGCTAGTTTTGGGCCAAAAGTGAGGGTTTTCTAAAATAACGTTCACTAGGTGGCAGCACTGAGACGTCAGTTCCGAGCACCTGTCAAAAGAGTCAAAGCACCTATATTTTCTTTAATCTTGACTGAATGATGAACGAATGAATCTAATGATGAACGTCATCATAATATTTTACTTTATATTCATTGTCGAAATGGAAGACCTCTTGTCAAAGTGGCGCCAGCTGGTGGCGTGAATTTTCATGAAAACCCTAATTTAAGAGCGTTTATTCTGAAAGTAGACAACGTCGCAAATAAATGTCAAATCTATCGCTGTTTTGATTAATTTGGCAATATTTCTGTATGGAAATAAGAAATGTGGCTAACTAGCGAACTAGAATATTAATAATGAATTGCAATTATAGCACTGAATTTGATGTTGTCACCGTTTTGGGTGTAAAAAAGGCATTAAGATATTAATTATTGCATTTCATAATCAATATTTTAGTTCACTAGTTAGCCACATTTCTAATTTCCATTCAGTTATACACATTGCCAAATTAATCAAAACGGGTAAACATTTGACAGCTATTTGCGACGTTGCCAACTTTTAGGATAAACGCTCTTAATAAACTGTCATGCCATCGAAGCGAGGAAGAAGAAGTTGGTGGTCACTGCCGCCTATGGACGTCAGCAATACTAGAGGTAGCGTAGGTGCGCTTACACTTTTAAAGGTTAATCTTTGAAACGTTTTTCTACCACGTCTTCGTTCCTTAAGGGCAAACTACAGAACCATCCACCACCACCTACCATCTGCTACAATCCTTACTCCTACTGGGAAGAAGGCAAGGATGGGTTTATTAAGGTTTTTTTTTATATCCCATAACTCTAGGGTATGAATTTTACATTCAAAATAATTCAATAAAGTCCCGATTATTTATAGGTATTATATATTTTTTTTTTTTTTTTAAGGTAACTTACGACTAGACTCTCGATGTGTGTATTAAGTTTCATTAATAAGTACGAGTAAATCATTTTCATTCAAACCAATAATTCATATTTAATAAGAAAATTCGACATCGTATTTTTTTTATGAACAAAAATAGTCTGAATTAAATGTTTTTTAAATATTTTTTTTATATTTCGCCTGAAGGTTTTTTACATAAATAATCGGTACTTTGTCGAATTATTTTGAATGTTTTTTTTTTTAAAGCGATCTAGACTTTGTATTTCAATCAATCGGTTAGTCTGTCATGAAATAAATGTTAAATACTCGTATAGCGACATAACAGACAAATCACAAAATCTGAATATTACAATGCCTAAAACTTCTAATTTGACCATTTGGTTCCAAAATATTCCTCACTGGGGAGAACCGTTGAAATTTTCATGCGAATAGCTGGAAATATCTAGTCAACTTATATTGCCTATACATGAATACCCCCTTATATATAATAACACTTGACCCCTACAATTAAACTGAATAGGGGTAGGTTTACCACAGTAGTTCAATGAGGTCAGATAAGTTGAATATCAACCCCGCGACCCAACGATCGCCAATCAACACGGGTTAATGCTTCTAAACAATCATTATAATTAAGCTGTTTTAACTTTCAAAACAAACTTGCGGTCGCCAATTCGATATTCGTGTATCAAAAGTAGTGATTATTGCTACCTCCCCTCTGAACCGTTTTCATAAATTATGACGAATTAATTTGAGACCTTAAGCTATTTCGTTAGGGCTGTCGCACTGGTGCAGCGCTTCGGACGCGTTCGGAAGTAGTTACACGTTGGCGGCTTCAGCACCGCGCTCCGCAAGCGATGCGCCGGCGCTCGGTAGATTGCGCGCCAGCACCAACAAAGCATCTTGACTGTTATTGTGGATAGGCTGGATACGCGGTACGTCCTGCACTGGGTTTATATGCACATTAGAAAATAAGGTTTTTTTTTTACTACTATAATTTGTTTCATAAGTTTTACTGTACCTACTAACATCCTATGGATTTTAAAATCTGAATAAAAAAGTTTTATTTTTATTTTTTTGGTCTTTCAATTAATCATAGCCTTTTCCCAACTATGTTAGGGTCGGGTTCCAGTATTTTACATGGAGCGACTGCCTATCCGATCTCCACTTACTAGGTAGCACGATAACCTTTGGAAAGACTGATTGTCAGACTTTCAGGCTTCTGATTACCTACTGTCGAAGATAATACAAATGACAGCCGGCGGGACCAAAGGCTTAACGTGCTCTCCGAGGCACGGACGGGTCTCAATATAAAGTGGATAAACACAGAAAAGATGAAGTTTTGGAAGTTTTTGCGTCATTAGTAGTCCCATATACCGCACATTCCTATCTATGAAAATTACCCAATAAGTTGTAGTCCTTTATTAAAATTCATCTCGCCTTGCTCAGATCATAGACCACTTATTCCCCAAATCATACGCGAAACACCGCGTAAAAAGCTTATAAATTACAATTCCAAGAAATTGCCTTTAGAGTTGTTTACATGGGTAAATTGTATACACCTTTGACCGGAGACATTTGACCTAGCCTCCGGTCCTTTCACAACAAAATAATGTAATTTACCTTATTTATCGGTCAATATTACCAGTGTGTTGAGCCTAAGTAAATATAGAAATTGAGGTCAATTTATATCATTCCTGGGAGTTGAAACGGGGGATAGGTTGAATTATTTCTTTGATTTTTTTTTATTATTGGCGAAGTAAATCTTTTTTTTTTTGACGCGATGGCACCTACATTTCTACTCTCGACAGTAAAGCACTAATACCTATCTCAAGAAATTCAGGATGGGGTCGACATAACGGAGGTAGTTGAAAAAGGCTAGACAGAGGATGATCTAAGTAAAGAAAGCAATAATCGTAGATAGGTACGTGATAGCGTCACTGTTGACAGAGTATAATGAAAGAAAAAAATGTGGTGCGCCGACCCAATAAGAAACTGGATCTTATTTTTTCCCCTCTCCTCTCAGTTAGGTAGTTTTAATGATGGTTAGTTTGAGTACATTATGCTGCCTATCCAAATATCCTTTCTTTGGCATTGTTCGTCGAGTCGTTTAGCTTGAGGGAGTTGGGCTATACGATTACTGACAAATACTTGCACTGACTGGACAGGTCCACTCAAATCTGTGTGGTTCTTTTCTCAAAAGACCATTTAAGACACTACTCTAAATGGTCCTCATAATAATATGGGCTGACCAAGATTATGTCTGAATTTTAAGCCTTGAGTTTGTTTCGTCATTTCTTCTCAGGGGTAGGAAATGTCGACTCCATCTAGATAATGTTTTTTTTTAATGACTTATGAAAGTGATTCCGATATCCTATTTAAAGAATAAACAATTACATTTCATTTTAAACATGTGACTAGGGTAGGAAGATCATACAGATCTTCCTCTTAACCTACAATCGAAACTACAATTAGGTAAAAATGTGGGAATTGAGAGACCTATCAGAAGACATGTGACATACCAACCCGCACTGGGCCTGCATGGTGGTTTATGGCCCACTCCCTCTCACAGAGAGGAGGCCTGTGTCCCAGGTCCCAGTAGTGGGAAGATTATAGGCCGATAATTCTATATCAGCAGTGGGCTGATACGGCTGACGATGATTATGATAGCAATAGACGGCACTTTTTGAAGAGTAGAATATTACCTATCCAGTTTTATGAATGCACATCGTAAAACACCACCGTCTAAACAGTATTTAGACGATGTAAGACATTTGTAGCTTCAATTTGTATAGTATTCCACAGGCAAGCAACTTTCAACGTCTAAATACCCACTATCATAGTCAGACAATAGATGCTTGCATTGTACTACGACGATTCGCAGACGCTTTCGGCCTGAAGGAAACTCGACACGTAGGTAAGCTGTAGAAATTTCACCTCGACACTTTCACTAGGTTTCACTAGGATAGGGAGTTAGTGCAAACTATGTTCTGTAACGCTTCAAACACAAGGTCGAATTAGTGCTTGTCGAGGGATTAGTTTCTACGCAAATCCATTTTATCGTTACACATACACGATGTCCGGTAAAGAATGGATAACCTTGAAATGTTATATAATAGAACTTATGGCCGTTCTAAAACAAAAATACAAATAAATATTTATTTATTTATTTATTAAAACTTTATGCACACGTAAAAATAAAATATCGTTTTCTACCAGTCAACCGGTGATGCAGAGACAAAACATGGCAGGTGCATATTATGTATATCCCAAGTAGTACCTCACATACGTTTTTGATTTTTTTAAATACTGTGTAATTTCTAGTCACGTTGTTTACTGTCTCTCTATCGGCATAGTCAACTGTCAACGTACAATATTACAACAATAAATAACCGATGGAGTTCATTCATTTGTAGTCGTGGCGAAGAAGAATGTAAAATAAGGTTAAAAAAGTAAGTTAAATAATCTTAGATACTTACCAACTACTTGGGGTACGGTACGGTACGGGTATGTCTTTTATAATGCTATTTCAAGGTCAGCTAGGATAGCTATATATCTAGTCTGTTCAAAAAGTAACTATTATCATGAGATTATGAATTTCCTTCAAATTATGATAGAAAGTGTGTTACAGTATTTTTATCTCACGAAGCGACGTGCGCTTTATTTATGGTTACCAAGTGTACAAACACCCTGTAAATGTGTGTGTAAGCGCAGGAGCTGTCGGTACCGTCCGATACAATGGCGAAATCGGAATTGTATGTGTGTGTGTTATGCAGTGACACTACTCGTCTTCACGCACACATTCACAGCGTGTTTGTACACTTGGATACCACAAGTAAAGCGCGCGTCGCTTCGTGAGATAAAAATACTATACGCTGATGAGGCAAGTTCAACAAAACCGATGTCAATAAACGAAGCGAAGATTTACATAAAAAGACCTAAGTACTTAATTAACGAGAACGTTCTACACAGAACTGTATGCTTTAGCATATTCATGAAGACACCGTTCTAACTTCTAACTGAACTCGCTTCCAAGAAATCGAATCAGGCGTCAATCGTAATTGACTAAGTGACTATATTGCTGCAAAACCGCAACTTAGTTGATGCATGGATTGATTTGAAACTAGGTAGGTCAGTACCTTTGTACTCAAATTATAATTATGTCGTATCTCTATGTATTTTATTGTGTGTACATAAATAATAAAATAAATAAATAAATAAATACAAGTAGATTGGGTAACGTAAGAATATGCTAGCGGTTGTGTTATTCTGTTTACCAATATTACTTTCACATTACTAAGAGAAAATACAACCAATAGTTAGGACCGAAAATAGATGATCGTTTAGCTTCGTAGTTATCGTTGCGAACACTGGTGGTTGACCACTTTTCGACCTTATTGCTAAGACAATAAGGTCGAAAATGGTGAACCACCAGTAGAAGGTACATCTTTTAAAAGGCTCAGCTAAATAGTAACTTTCGGGGTTGGTATAACCGGCTGATGTACCCTCAAAATCATCCAAACCTCAGACTGGAATAAGTTGAATTCTTGGGATGCAACCGCGCCCGGTTGTAAAGGCCTAAAATATAGTCGACTCTTGAACAAAATAATCACGTCTAAAATGCTCAATGTTCTTCGCATCCTGAGTGTACACAATCTATGCCAGCATCAAATGGAACACAATTTGGTTCAAGCAAGGACGCCCTATGTTTGCTCATTTGCAACGATGAAGACTCGGCGTTAGTTCCGCCCGTAAATTTGGATCCGAGCCACTTTGTACGAATGTGTACTGACTAAACTTCAATTTAGTCTGAAACTATGCGATGTGTTCCACTTTAACGTACTTAGGTACTTAGTTCAAGCGTTTTTGAGCTTTTGCTGATGGTGCGCTGATATGGGCAAATTCTACAAATCTAGCGAAACTACGCAGACAGGATGGGTATCGATCGATATGTAAACATGATACTTAAAACAAAATATGTAAACTTTTTTGGGGATCACCGACCCATGGTAGTCGAAAAACTGTTTTAAACTAATAAATATTCAGTATAGGTATTTATTGAACTACGGTCTTTGAACCCAAAAAACCACACCAAAACATTTTTTTTTTTACATATCATGTTTAGACTGGAAGACGAAGCGTCGATCGTCCGGCGGCGAGATGCGCAGACGACATTGTTACCATCGCCACAGAATAGTAGGTACAGAAGATTCACTCCACAAAATCATTTGAATAAAAAGTGACTCGAGCTACGACACAATATAGTGCAATTCAGGTCGCACAGCGTTAATTACCTACAGTTATATTCACCTAGAAGTTACCTCTGTTTCCATCCCGTAACTCTCTACATTACGCTCACTGAATTGATCCGCCAAGACGACCCCGCCGATACCTTGTAGCTTCATACTTGAAAAGCAGAGTGCGCCTTCTATATTATTCTGTGCCATCACAGGTTGAACCCGGATAAGGCTGGCACAGGAGCGTGTGGATTGGCACATGAAAAGAGAGGCCTATGCTCAGCAGTGGGTGAAGTCGGGCTCTGGATAATGGATGATGATCATTTTTAGTTAGTAATGGAGTTTCACTATAGTTTGACCGAGACCGCTGCGCGCTGTACTGCGCCTTATGAATGCGCGGCGAGTCAGGGGCAGCGTTGACGAATGAGCGGCGGGACGCTTTGAGCCTTGACGAATTAGCGGCCTGCACTGCGCCCCCGTCTTGCAGCGCTTATACCTAAGGCAGTGTCGGTCAAACTATAATTAATTTTATTTGACCCTGTTTACAATCTTGGTATTGCCGTTAATAGCTCGCTGTTGTCGAGATATCGTATTTAAGCGCAATCGTCAAGAATTGCACAAAACATTGCCAATGTAAGCGTATCTCAAAGACTGGGAAGTTAAGTGAAACTAAGTTCATTCAAATCCTGGTTTCCAATTGACATTATATCCACATTACAAATATCAACTTTATGCAGTGTTATGTACTAGGTTACGGTTTTTATGGGTCTATGCCACCTAAAATAAAGTTTTATTTTATTATTATAATTACCTAATAAATTTATTCATAAAGATAAAAATTCTAAGCCTTGAAGAGATATTAGAAAAACAAAAACGATAACTGGTTAATCATTTGTTTTGTAAGTAATTTCAGTGATTTAATTTAATTAATTTGAAAATTCTGTGCTGGTAGCTTGTGCCTTAATATCTTGGTGGTACTTAATGGTATAATAATTTTTTTGTTTGGCTTTGTAGGGAAATAAAAAAAAACATTCAATAAAAATTTGCAGGATTTAATTAGTTTTACTTTTAATGCTGACTGTACAAAATACATTTTAGCAAAAATTAGAAACATACACCTAATCACAAATTTATAATATTTTGTTTTTTTTTACATAAGTACTTATTTATGTACTCACTTGCTTCTTTTATAAGAGAAAAGTATTTATAATCATCACTCAAATTTGTAAACAAAGAAAAATGTGATTTGTACTTTTTTGTTTAAAAAAAGAAACTCAAATATATTGTACTGCCTGATACTAAGTACAAAAAGTATAATTTAAAAAGAACAAAATATATATTCAAACAAAAAATTAGTAAATTTAAATAACTTTACCGGGAAACTCAGAACTCCCATTAATAACCCTTCCGATTTTGCCTTGTTTGTCTCGCGGTATGCCATGCTTAACAAGCATATGTCGTCTCACGGTCTCCGTCTTAGTATAAGTCATGCTGCAAATACTGCACGCAAACATATACATCCTCTCATGAACATTATTACAGTGTGCAAGCATGTCACCATGCCGATAGAACTTTCTTGGGCAGTGCGTACACTGATACTGTTTTTCCATGTGACAGACTAAATGGTTTCTCCATATAGCTCTTCGGCGGAATGTTAAACCGCATTTTTCACATGTGAATGGTCTTTCACCAGTGTGAATCCTTAAATGTTCTATTAAATCTAGTTTTCTAGGAGCTTTATAAGGGCAATGATCACATTGTAGGTATGGACCAACTCCGTGACGAGCTATTTGATGCATATGCATTTCTGCAAGTACGGGGAAGCCTTTTCCACACTGGTCACAGATATATTTGCAGTTGTTGTGCCGTTGCATGTGATGATCGTATGTTAAACGGTTAGCAAGGGTTTTGAGGCATATCTGGCATTTAAGGTTGCGTTCCTTAACTGGTACAGGTCTATATCTGTGTTCCATTTTTAGTTTGCTTTTTGTGCAGTGCATTTTAGTAAATTTTGTATTTGTGTGAATTAAACTTTGCATAGTTTCCAAAATATAATCGACTTTTTTTGAATATTCATATTTTTGTTTGTCTAGGTTACTTTTAAAATCTTTAGCCTCTATGAAATCGTCAAAATCGTACATTCTATCACCCAAATCTATGTCGGTGTCGACTATTTCAACGGTTGGTTTTTGATCACGTTCATGTATGAAATGAGTCTTCTTCACAGACTTTTTGTACTTACTGTTTAGTCTGGAACGTTTTGAATTACTTTTTGGTGGGAAATACTGGTTAAACATCACATATTCACACACAATTTCTTGTAAATTTCGATCTGAAGTGTCACTGTTACCAGTATTATTTACGAGTTGTTTCAACTCTTCATCGGTCGATTCACACTTTAATTTGAAGTAAATAGTTTCTTTTAATAACTGAACACATCTTTGGCAAACCATAGTGGGGAGTTTGTCGTCTTTTTCCAACAAAACATCGGTAACAATTGTTATTGCTTTGCCGTAACAACTGAGGCCGTCGTCACTTGTATTATCAATTAAACTAAACATTCTAACGCCATTGTTCCGAGATAAGCACACCCGGCATATAGTTTTGTACATATTTTCGTAACCATCCATTATTTAACGAGGAAATTTTCACGATAAATTACTCGTTTTCGAATTTTGTTTTGTTTTGACACAGACACTTTAGACTTGACAAGTTCAGAGCTAGGTGTCAAAGTTGATGTTTGCGTTTCGTTTCACGTCCTTTTTACAGTACCAAACAGTTCAAGGGTTGGTTGAATGGTTATAAAATAAATTAATAATTACAAATACTTAGTAATTTATATAACAATATTACACAGTTTTAAGTGTATTATTTTAACTGAAAGATACAGTGCAGTACCAAACAGTATTCTTACAGAACCACAGAGTATTCCTAATGAATGGTTTAATTATAAATAAATAAATTATTACATTATTGTCCCGTATGTCCCACTGCAGGGCAAAGGCCTCCCTTTTCTTTTTCCACTCAACTCGATCCTGAGCCAATATGGACCAATCCCTCCTTTAAGCGTCAAGTTCGTCCCCCCATCTATTTCTGGGTCTTCCACGATGCCGCTGGACGGAATTCAGGAACCCATGTAGTAGTGGTCTTAGCCCACAATGTATCCGACATGTGGCAGACGTGCTCAGTCCCAATTGAGGTTGTCTGCTGGGTGACGTCACCAATTTGTATCTTAGAGAACAGTATCGTGTTCCATAGCCGGTCGGTAACTCGAACTTCCCAGATACGCTCCATTGGTCGCTGGTAAACCTCGAGCTTGGACCTCTGTTAAACTGTCAAAGATGAGGTTTGAGTGCCGTATGTAAATACAGGGAGAATGCACATGTCCATTAATTTGCCTTTATGACAAATTGGAAGATGTCCTTTTATAAGGGTTTTCATCGACCAATAGCTCTTCCAGGCGTTTCGGTGCGTCTAGCAACTTCTTTTTCATGTCTCGTCTGGAAGGAGACTATTTGGCCGAGGTAGATGTATTCTGGGACATACTTAAGCAATCTCGATACCCTCTACATACTGTGTTTGTTTGACGCTATTAGTCATGAGTGTAATTTAAATAACAATATTACCTACACAGTTTTTAGAATATAATATTTTAACTGAAAAGGTATCTACTAAAACGATATTTATACCTATTGATTTGATTTCATATTATAACCATGATTCAGTCGAAAATTTTTGGTTAATCTTTTAAAAATAGGGTAAGTTACTTGTACAAGTCAGTCTAATATGGCCTTGGCCTTACAGTTACTTGTAACTGTTACGAGCCGGGATAATGGTTAAAAATTACCATTTTACCGCTACTAGAAACTGAACTGATCCATGCAGTAGGTAGCCATTTAGTTTCTACTTACTGAATACAGCAATAAAATCCCTTACAAATTAACACATAATAGATCTGCGAAACACAGTCGTAAAATTCCACTACGTCTTTCATCTTATTTGTGGCCTAAATAAGTCTTAATAGTGTTTACATAAAGCGTTCCGCGGGTGGCAATAGAATGCTTCAAACCGTGGCCGCGAAAGTGGCGAGGCCAAGAAATAGCAATTTCAGTTTGGCCTTAGAAATGTTTGTATGTGAATCTGTGGTTTGCTGAAACGGAGGGTTTAGATATTTACTCGACTTTTTGTGAATTCGTGGGTTCGTTTGGTGTATTGGAAAAAATTCGAGCTGGTAACTCTTCATAAATTTTAAACATCTGTCGGTCTGTCAGTCCGTCAAACTCAAACTCAAACCATATACAGGCACTTTTGAACTGTCAAGGAATCGGTCAGCCAAAAATATGAAGCTAGTTACGCATTCCAAAGCGTAGTAGGTATCTATGGAGAAGAACGGAAAAGAAACTCCACAGACACACGGTCTATCTATCTGTCACACCCTAGTACAGCTACAGTGTCTTTGAAACTTCGGAAGTCTTCTGTGGACTACCATAGTGACTGGCAACTATGAACGAGCTATAGTTCAACCATGAAATCATGTTTTCGAAAGTTACTCACATTGGCACTGTAGTACACACGGCTACACAACAAGCTATACTTGTCCAGTTTATGCTGATCTCGCATTGTATAGGATTTCCGTACAATGCGAGGTCAGCTTGTACTGGAAATGTAGAGCTTGATGTGTAGCCGCCTGTACCACTGACGTAAGTCCCAAGATTTTTTTTGGTCCTTACTATACTACCCAACGTTGCGCGTAGTAGGTACCAGTGGTTAACATGAATTTTTGTTTACCAAAACTGTCTCACTAAAAATAGCTAGGCCCCAAAATATTTTTATATTATGTGGCCCGGTCACCTGACCGTATTTTATAGAACAAATTACACTAACCGTTAGTTACAATTTGTGGCCTCACCGCGAGTTTCGAGGCCACGGCCTGGCGCCTAATAGCGATGTACGATAAACGCTCTCTCTACCATAAAATGCCGCAGCGCCATATCATTCTAGTGAGAATGAGTTTTACTTTTACTCTAGGGATGATCCTACATAAGATGTTGTGTGGTAGATAAAGTTTTGAACATGTTACGCATCGCTGAAGAGAGATAGTGCGAGATACAGCGTATATCTATAGTACTTATATACCTGAAATTGGTATTATAATTATTGTGATGTCATAATTTTTTTATTTTTTTGTCTGTGGACCTACTAAAACATTTGAAGCGTAATAAAATTTTAACTAGTTGCGTCCTACGGTTTACCCGCATACATCTCGACCCCGTAGGAATATCAGGATAAAAAGTATTCTGTGTTCTAACCTAAGTCACGGTCTTCTTCTTCGTAGCACTCTTGACAGAGCGGTCGTGGTCTTCATGTAGTTTCTTGTCCCGGGGCTGATGTGATTCGCCTCACGATTTCACGCCCGGGCTGGTGCTTTTAGTGCACTCATACACGGGTTCGCCCACTGCGGATTTGATTTGGTCAGTCCATCTCATGGGCTCACCCATCCACGTGATCTAGTGCCCTCCACTCTGCCATGCACGACAAGGCGCTCTATAGAGCCAATCTCACGCCTCGAAACGTATCCGAAGTATTTGAGGATGCGCGTTTGGACCAGAACAGAACAGAAAGACTCTTTTTGATACCGTGTTCTTGGCGTATAGAAGTCTTAGTGCGAAACTCCTTCCACGAAACCCCAAGCATTCCAATCCAGCACCACATTTGTAGAACGTTTATCTTCTTCTTCTCGATGTCACGGAGCGTCCACGTCTCAGCAGAGTAAAGGAACATAGGAAAAACCAGCGTTTGAACAAGCCGGATCTTCGTGGCTTTTGTAATATCTCTGTTCATCCAGAGTATTTTCAGTTTGTCCATTGATAATTTAGTTATCGCCATACGTCTCTTAATTTCATCCATGCATGTTAAGATTAAGTGTTTAAGATTAACGCTCCAATTTAAATGTAATACTGGACCACATCGCAGTTCGCAATTTTAGACACTTCGGGCGAGATTTTGTTAGCGCGGTCTACGAGCCATGTCAAGTCATGGCCTACCCATGAGAAAAATTTCATCCAAATCAGTTCAGCAGTTTTAACGTGAAAGCGTAACAAACAAACTCACTTTCGCATTTATAATATTAGTTAGGATTACTTATTGCAGCCTGTTTTTTTTTAAATATATTATTTAAATAAACAAATCTCTTTATATTAAAATGTGTTCAAAGAAAAATGGTCATTGCCAAAGGTGAACATAGGTCTTAAAGATTAACATTTGAAGTTAAATATATTATATATCTAGACAAGTTTTCAGCCAGAAATGGCATAAAATTATAATGTTGTTGGCGAATAAAACCTGATAGAAAAGAAAATATATAAAATAATCAGAGAACACTAACACGCAAGCCTGCTGAAATATCTACACGTTACTATTTCTTCTCCGCCATTACAAATCTAGGGGCACACAAACACTTGAACCTTAATCTTGGGCTAGGCCGAAAATCCGGGTAAAACTTACCTTTATGCCACTCGACCACTAGACCCGTGTTACGTTAAGAATTCAATGAGACTTGAATATAGATCTAAATACGCGGAAGAAGTCACGGTCAAAAGCTAGTCAAGCTTTTGACCGTGACTTCTCCCGCGTGGATCTCGGAAATTATTCCACGGGAACATATCACTGGGATAAAAAGTATATATGTCTTAACCCAGGTAATGGTCTACCTGTGTGCCACATGTCATCGAATCTATATAATTGAAAATTACCCTGAATCGTAACAGCTGGAAGCTATGGGGAAAGACGACCTTTGCCCAACAGTGGGATAATATAGGCTGACAAAACCAGTTGATTATAATACAGCATTTGTGGCGTTTCTAGATTTTAATAAATCATTTTTAATAATCATACAAAATATCATAGTGATATAGGCGTTATCACACGTATGCCTTTTAAAAATTGAATCATAGTCACTCATGCGTAGACCACATTATATGACGGGTGACTAAATCTGTCTAGACATGTTTGCCTTTTTTGTCTGAATAAAAGAAACGCGCTTAAAAAAATGCTTACTTAGAACTGCGATAATCAAGCTAAGTACCAATACAACTAAGATAGTATCTTATTTGTATTCGATATTTCGATAATTGCACTATAACTGATCACAGAGATCACTTTAGTTATCCCTGAATAGATACCTAACAAAGCAAAGTTCGCAGGATACCGAGAGAGGAATGAAAACCATTCCTATTAAATTGAATTGAAAACGAGATGACCATTTTATCGGCTTACAACACAGCAATTTATTTCATTTCCACAACAATCCTTCCAACTAACGAACTTTTTCAAAATCCGGTTAAACCACATTTTTATCCGGCCCCTCTAGTGTTCAACGACCTCTACATATGTTTGTTTGCTAGGCCTCCTCGTTATTTTGATTTACACTGACAATACAAAACATGACTGTGTTCGCGTTTTTTTTTTCTGTATTTGTCGCCCACTTTCTGAGCCTGAGGGCCGGAATAATGATGAATTTCATTCTAGTTCGCGAAAAAATATACGGATATTTTTTGTAAGTTTAACGCGTGTATCATAAGTTTTTCTCGTAGTTTTCGCTTCACATAATACGGTAAGGGATTCTCTTTCAAGATAGTTTTTAGGGCTTTATACGGAGTAGAATTACTTGTGGAGAAGTTTGTTCGTGAAATTACTAGCACAATACATTTTTCTTTCAGAAGAGGTCTTTCAGTTTGAAAGTGCGGTTTTGTGGGTGCCGATGAAATTACAGGTAGGTAGGTATAATAACATACATACACACATAACCTCACGCCTGCTTCCCATGAGGGTAAGGCTGAAACTACACCACACCACCAGTTACGATCCTTACAAATATGTAATTAAGAATGTAGTCCCCTTGTTTCGTAACTTTCATACTAGCGTTGCCAGATGCGTTTTCCAAATATCGGAAATTAAATGAAAAAATAGCGGGCCTGAGACGAAAACATCGGGACGTAGAAAAAATCATAAATTTGATAACAATCCTTTAATTCAAAACCAGACTTCAATGAGATCAATCAACCTTAACATTTTACTAGCTACCACTCACAATTTATAAACAAACAATTATTAAATTTAACCAAAATAGAAGTCTTATTATTTCAAAAGGAATTTGCAATGGAAGAAATCAAATATATAATAATATATCAGGATATTAAATGACTTAAAATTACTACTTTTAACAGTTTCTTTTCTTTTCGGACAAATCTATAAAACATCAAGCCAATGGGCTCCATTTATGATAAAGATGGATTTTGGCCGTCCTGAGAGGGCTAAAAAACTTTAAAATTAAACATGTTACAACACACATGCTTCGCAAGGAACACATTTCCACGGCATGCAGTTAATAAAATAAATTTCAATGTTTTTTGTGTTGTAGAAATGGATCTAAAATACCTACAGCCCTCTTGTTGTATCAAGTGTCTAGTCTGCAGCTATAACTCCATCACGCCATCAGGCGGTCGGCTTTCAGCCAACCCCTATAACATAGGTAGGTACTTTAGCTGTAATAATACTCGAAACGTAGTGAATAAGATGCGAAAGCATTTTCGCTGTTCAATATTACGAACAAATGATCTCCTTATCGATTTCAATAACGACCCTTTGAAATTATTATTTCCTAGCGTGTATTAGGAGTCATCAGACCAAATTTAGTTTTTTAGGGGTATGAGGAATAGGGTGTAAAGTTCATTCATCCCCCATAGAAAAGGGAGGATCCTCCGACCAGACGTGTGTCGTGTCTGGCGGGCAACTGCCCAGAGGTTGAAGTCGGGAAGCTTATATATATGTTTATCGCGCGGTAAACTCTAATTGCGCGATGCAGGATTTGTGTGACGTCAGGATGTTGTGTGACGTCAGGTCATTGATGCGTAGTTTGCATGTAGCGATGTAGACGCCGCTACAGTTTTACCACTTTCGGAACTACCCATTTTTCATAGAGCTCATACGCCATGCGGCCATACATATTGCAAGTTGACTTCAGGATGGTCACCGGCATTACTTTTGCGCTAAAGTAAACCCTCGAAGAGCGTCACCGGCATTAGATTTGATATCTTGTTAAAATATAAACTGATTTTATTTTCACAGTTTATAATGTCGAATTCGCAAAGAATAACCTACATTTTAAAGGGTATCCCATAAGCGACTATGAACTGAATGTGGTAAATACTCGAACGAAACAAAACTTTACTTCACCTGCACTGATATTTTATCAGCTACGCATTGTACAAGAGCCTAGTCTACTTAATATTTGTCATCATTCAATAACGAAGCCATTTTTTTTTTTTTTTTTTTTTTTTTTTTTGGATGGGAAATCATCAAATGACTTCTCCCGCTCTGGGCAGAGCGAGAGGGTGTGTCAGACTTTTACTGACTAAAACCCACCCGTGTTCCTTCCGTTGCCTGTGTGCCGGGGCCGCGATATCCCTTTCAGACAAACCCGCAACCCCAGCAGGCATTGGTCTTTCGACCCCGTCGGTTGATGCTGACATCTCTTTGAGGCGCGCGTGGAACACAACGCGCCGTCGACACGGGCCTGGTCCTGATCGGACGGCGAGCTGCCCATTGCTCACCGTCCGCAGGCCCGCGCCTACGGTGGCCGGAAGTCGGCTCTTGACTCCCGACGCCCGGGGCGTCTCCTGCGGCGACTAGGGCCGCGAGGGCGTGCAGCTTGCATCTCCCTCGCGCGCCCCGCCTCCTCCTTCGCGAGCATAACTGCTTCGCAGAAGGAGGTGACGGCCTCCCATGCACTCTCGCGCCGAACCATGGCCTGAACCAGGGCCGGACGCGAGAGATCGCCGCCGCCGATCGCCTCCGTGAGGACACGGCGGTGCTCCGCCCAAGCCGGGCAGACCTCCACCGTATGCTCCACCGTGTCCTCCGGGCGATCCACACAGTGGTGACACCCGGGCGTTTCCTCCCGCCTAATTCGGAACAGGAACCTCCCGAAACAGCCGTGTCCGGTGAGGACCTGCGTCAGGCGGAAGGTGAGGACGCCATGGCGCCTCTCAAGCCACTCCTCAAAGAGGGGACTTATCGCCGCAATTGTGGCGTGCCCAGCGCTGGGTTGCGACAATCGCACACTCCATGCCGCCATGAGATCCCGCCGGAGCTCTGTCCGCTGTGCCGTGATCTCTCGCGGCAGCGGAGTTACACCCCGGCGTTTCGCCTCCTCGCGCAACTCCCACATGTGCGCGAGGACTTTCGCCTCCAGATCCCATGGCGGTAGTCCGGCAAGGAGGCTCGCCGCCTCACGGGAGACCGTGCGGTATCCCCGGACCAGCCTGATGGCCATGACCCTTTGGGACGCGTTCAACCGCCGGGCCGGTCGCAGCCGCAGTGAACGCGCCCACACCGGTGCCCCGTAAAGGGCCATGGACCGCACGACCCCCGCGTAAAGCCTCCGGCAGGAGGCGTTTGGACCCCCTAGGTTGGGCAGAAGCCGCTTCAGAGCAGCCCCAGCCCTAATAACGAAGCCATTGCTGAGCCCTACTGAACCGAAATCCGTTGATTTCAGTTGAAAAGGCATACTAATTGTTACCTGAATACTGATGAGGTGCTACGCTTACAAATGAAACCACCATAATGATGTAATCATCCCGATTTAATTAACGTCCGGTTGTTGTTGATTTTCGGTTTCTGTCATCGAACTTCAGACAAACGAACTGCTGTACAAAGCTTAAATATCATTACCCTAAACCATAATTTGCCGATAACGTTCGGTCCCACTGCTGGGACACAGGCCTCTTCTCTATGAGAGGGAGGGGTTCGTAATCCACCACACGGGCCTAGTGCGGGTTGGTAGATGTCACATGTTTTTTGAATTTTGATGAAATAATTTACACTAAGTAAAGCGCCTGTCTGGGTTCGAACCCACGACCTACAACTCGTAAGTCGCGGCCGTTACCTCTGGGCCCCAACTGCACGCCTAAATACCATTAAAATACCTTATGTATATTATATGCTTTTGGGAATGCAAGTAAGCAAGATTAACAGAGTCGTCTCATAACTCACATATCCTGCAGTTATGTTATGAATAAGAGGAAGCTAGAGTATTACTATAGACCCGGAAATCTAGTAAGGCTTCCTGTACAAAACGCCGGAGCCGCACCGGGCGTCGTGGCGCCGCACCTCATGTTTGTGTATGCGAATGAATATCGAGCACATGCCACTCCGCTGCACCGCTCCGCCACACCGTCACTGCGTAGATTTTAATTCAGATTTTTTCTGAAATTGCAGTTTCATCTTGCGGTCCGGCGCCGGTGCGGCTCCAGTGCGGCGCCGGTGCGGCTTCGGTACAGCACGCTCCAGCGTCATGTACAGGAACCCTAAGAATTTAGTAATGGTAAAACCGAATGATACCTGATCCGAGGATCCTACCCTGATACCCACGTTCAGAAACCGCTCTTGACACTATTTGAACAATCAAGGCAGTCTCTTTACCTTGTTTCCAATTGATGTTATTTCCACTTAAACAAACATCAATTTTATGCTGGTGTAAATAATGTTGATTTTAGACTGACTAGTACTGTTGAAAAAGTCATAAAAAATATGAAGTTCTAGCGCAAACTGAACCTTATCTGTAGGCATTAGGTACAGCATTTTTTCCTAAAACTCGTGTTTGTTTACATGTTTGGCAAATAAATGACGAACGAAGATTAGATACTATTGATTTTTAATACGGGTATCTAATACTGTGTATATTTTTTTGCTTGAAAACGTGTATAATCTTTGATGCAAAAAGCAAAATAACTCTTACAAAAGAAATAAAATATTATCTTATTTATTAAAATCACATAAAGGTATCCACTCACTACGCCGCGCCGCCCGGTTCAACACATCCGGCTTGCGGGTAATATCGAATATTATATTCCGGTACTAACGTATGTGAACCGGTTTTGGGTGTATGTAATTGGAAAGCTTTCCCGGACAGGTATTTCCGTGTATTATGTATCGGCGATGCGTGAACGGGTATATACGGGTATTTCTATAATTGATCCGAGTACTTAACGTTTCAGGATTTTGATATATTTTTATTTATTTGTCAACGTTTTTTGGAGTGAGGTAGAACATGTTTTACTGGGTAAGAAGATATTGAGTGTGGTATTTTATGAGCGTTTGAGAAGGAGGGGGAAATAATATTTTATTGATATAAAGCTACTCAAAATCATACTTAGTCTAATGTTCCCACTGTTGGGACACAGACCTCCTCTTGGTCAGTGTGGGCCGTAATCCACGACGGGAGCCCAGTGCGGGACGGTAGATGTCACATGTTTTCGATTTTTTTTCAGTTTCCTCACGATATTTTGCTCCATCGTTTTGAGAGCAGTGGTTATGAAATAATTTACAAAAATTTAATTCTAGGTTCGAATCTACGACCGTAAGTCGCGGCTGCTAACGCTGAGCCACCAAAACAAACTATAGGTACCTGCTTTTCGATAATCTGGAGACTCGATCGTCAAAATCACTTTGTATTTATTACTCTTGATGAATTTCGATGCAGAAAAATCTTGACTTTTTCGCCCTCTTCACATAATATCTCAAATCTAACAAAATAATATTATTATGTTGGTATCTGATCTACATTTCCCAAAATCATGGATCTTCTATTTTCTAACCGAATCACGTTCGACTCGTCCTTTTGAAGACGTTTAGCCAAAATGGCGGCCGAATATCAAACCGTTTAGGATTTACAATAAGATGACGTGTATTTGTGTATTAGGTACATTTTTTATGTTTGTAACATGTGGGCATTAGAATAACAGTTTGGAATATATTTGGAATGTTATCGGTAATTTTATGCTGATAAAAATGTGTAGGTGTAAACGCATATTCAGTTAGAAGTGATATCGCTGTCGCGCTCGGTAGCGATACCGAATCGTTACGCGATATCGCTGTCGCGCTCGGTAGATAATGATCCGCCTTCTGGTCACTTTGGACCAATATCGCTACCTAAATTATTAACCTGTGATCAAATCTCATCAAATAATTTGATTGGCTGCTATTATTTTAGTCAGCCAATCACAACAGCCAACCTTCCTGACTGGCTAGGTAATTTATTTTCACAATATCGTGCAGCACGACACAACTTAGATGTAGCATCGGCAAAATTCGTAAAACCGATCACCACCCGAACTGCGTGCGCCTTCAAAATTACCAATCTTTATTACTGCTTTAGGTGAAAATGATCTATACGCAAATGCAATAACTCGGTATGTCGTAACCAAATACATTAGTAAAATTGAAATGAATATATGCAAATTTTCAAATTTATGCTCCTTCTAAGTTGTGTCGTACTGTACCTATAATTTAGGGGAAAAAAACAAAAGAATAAAGATACAATTTCGTAGCCGACCGCAGGCGGCAGCAGCACGCGACCTGTCATTGCGACACGAGTGGTTTCTATGAATTACCTTCCGTAACTAGCGACACGTTCGATAGAAATATATAGACACGTCGCCTGCAGCGGTCGGCTATAGAATTGTACCTTAAGTAAATGAATTACCTATTGTGACCTGAAGCCATACAAAAAAAAAGAAGTATAAAAACCAAATTATAATGAATGAAGGTATAAAGGAGGTCGTATTGTTTTAATGGACTTTGGAGGTTTCTGTTAATTAATATACACTGAAATTATACCTGCAGAACAGAGTAATGCTGAGACCGTTCGTCTTGAGACACACGGGTAATGAGATTGGCTAACGACTTTCTGCTTAGTTTTATAACATCCATCAGTGGAAACGAGAGTTTTAAGCCACCATTTCAAGCACTTTTGGCACCAAGTTATGAAAGCATTTATTTATTGATTTATTCTTAGGAAAGCTTGCAGTCTAATATATATTTACTATGTACAATAGCGCTCACGATTGCCATTTATAGGCTTCCAAAACTATGTGCCTGAAATAAATAAAAAAACAGAAAGAAAAGAAACATACTAAAATAAAAAATAAAAACAAAATCTTCATAAATATAACTTAACTTACAAATTCTTCATAAACAAGACAAAAAAAAAAAAAAACTTTTTAACAAAACATAAAAAGATTTTGAAATGTTAAATGAATTTATCAATGAAGCTTTTGTTTTAGTAAAGACAACAGAGACATTCGATGCTGGATTATCAGTAGATACCTATTCGCCTAAATGTTTGTTTTTTATAAGTATGGAACTGCAGTGGGACAAAAAATAAGGGCTAAATACTCATCAATACTTAATGTTTCAGATAGCAAATTACCGAAAACACTTACAATAATCCAAAATACAATTTATTTCATTCCAGAATAAAACAAATATTACCTAAGTGCCATTATGGAAATCACAGTTAACACTAAAATTACAAATTCTAATGCTCGCCAAACTAACCCCCTCTGAACCCAATAAGAATGTCTCAAGGTGAGTAGAGGGTTACAGAATCCCTTGACAGTATAATCCCATTTAATATACTAAGGGTTTTGCCTTAAATATAACGCGTAGGTATGAAGGATACTTAATAGTTTGAATAAGAAACGCTGCTCGGCGTTTCAGGTTTGTTATCTTATGGTTTTATGCAAAAAGGGGTCGAGTTGTGTAAGGGGTGGAATAGTGTAAGGGGTCAAGTAGTAGTGTTAGGGTTGAATATGTTTTACTTGGGTACAAAGTGCAGTGCTTTTGGGTAGGCTTTCGTTAGTCAAAGCGTTCAGAGTTTGTTGAGGAAGGTTTAAACTGACAATGGAATATTAAAGGCCATATACGAGGTAAACTATATTTCTTTGTCTATGCAGTTATTATTCCAACCAAAATAATCCTACTTCCTACTAATCCTACTATATTATATCCTACTAATATTATAAATGTGAAAGTTTGTATGTTTGGATGTTTGTTAGTCAATCACGCAAAAACGGCCTAACGGATTTGGATGAAATTTGGCACACAGATAGTTTATAACCTGCATAAGCACATAGGATACTTTTTATCTCGGTAGTATGTTCCTGTGGGATAATAAATTTCCGACCTCCACGCGGGCAAAGCCGCGGGCGAAAGCTAGTATATATTATAATACAAATATATAATATTATAAATGTGAAAGTTTGTGACACAGATAGTTTATAACCTGGATTAACACCGGATCCTATTTATCCCGATATTTTCTAGGGATCGGGACTTATGTGCGTGAAACTGCGGGCCGCTGCTAGTACTTATATGTTGCTTTGTTGTAATGTAATATTTATTGTTTTGTAATAAGTGAAATCTGGTGTAAATTGTTTATGGGTATATTCCTGAAATAAAAATTATTTGATTTGATTTAAAGACGATTGTTGATGAGACGAGATAGGATGTCAAAATCTGTAAACCAACTGTGGTGCAAACTGCGATACTTGTGCAAAGTATTCGCGAACAGAATTACTGCAGTGGTTTAGGTTACTTCAGTGATATTTTGATGTGACAATGTAGGTTTTACAAGGTAATATTGTAAGTTATAGTATAGCTACTTGTGAATAATTTTGATACATTTTTCGACGGACAAGCGTTGATGTGTTTCAGATTAGTAAGTGGGGCCAGTATCAATAGAAGACAGGTAGACGCCTCACACGTTGGGAGATACCTAGATGGTTATACCTTTTCAAAATAACGTACAAGCCTCAATAAAATAAATCATGATATTTGCACTCATAACTTATTTTATGTTTTACTAGATGGATGTCGGAAAATATCCCACGGAAACGTACTACCGGGATTTCATACCTAATAGACGAGGAAAAGGTCATTGACTCTTACAGCTGCGCCCGCGTTGCCGTCAACCATAAATACTTTGTTACGCATAATTTTGAATCTGTGATATATTTTAAACTACTCATATAAATGATATGATGTCAAGGCATATTTTAATCTAAATTAAATGCTCAATTTAAATAACATATTTTAATGGATAAGGGTTAATAGAATACCGGTCAAAATAGCTTCGGAAATAACAACGAAATTTTTCATCACATTCTGAAAGATATAAATGTCTATTGTGGGTCGTCCTTAGATGATAGACATATGCCATCGCGGATTTTTTTGTTGAATTTTATAAGATATACAATCCTGTAGAACTTAAAATTATTTATCTCTCATGATTTACGCGGCACACGCCAGTGAAGCTCCCAGTCGGCATGATTTTTTCCGACATTTTCAACAATAATCGTCATATTTCAGCCAATTTACGCTAAAACCTGCCTCATGAATCACTCCGTCCATTGGTGAAAACCGTTTGAACATCTGTTTGATAGTTTTTGAGTTTATTACGTACAGACAGACAGACAGACGCGGCGGGGGACTTTGTGTTATAATATGTAAGGCTATGGATAAGGATTAGAAAATATAGATTCAAGACGTAGGACTACGGGTAGCGGCTCTGAAATGGAGGCAGGACACTTGGCTAATTGTGGATGTGGTAGGTAAAGCAGAGCCCTAACGGAATGGTAGCCGAGAAACGGTAGAAGGAGCTTTGGCAGACCAATTGGCAGGTGGGTGGAAGAACTATAGAGGACCGCGGGGAAGAACTGGATGAAATTTGCATGAACCAGGGAAGCATGGCACAAAAGGGCGGAGTCCTATACTCAGCAGTGGGTGGAACATGGGTTGCCACTGATGATGAAATTTAAATTTAATTTATTATGGGACAATAAACACCTACAATGTAAAATGTTTACAAATAACAATAATATAGGTTCATAAGTAGTATTAACAATTTTGCGGCTCATTACATTATTTATACACGTGTTAACAAAATTAAGATAAAGTAAAAAGTGCCACTAGATTACCATTACTCAGATATATAAAATAAAAATAATGATTATTAAAATACAATACAATTAGGTAACTAATAATTAAAAAAAAAATATTTACATGTATATTAATTTTTGTATAAAATTAAAATTTGGGATTGTTCCACAATTAGGTAACTAATAATTTAAAAAAAAAAAAAATTTTTTTTTTTTGTATACAATTAAAATTTGGGATTGTTCCTTTTATTCACAAATAAGAATTGATGACCTACAAGGCTCTTAAGATAGTATAAATCTTGATTTCTAAAAAAAATGTTTGAGAATAAAATATACCACTGACTATAATATTTGTGTTACGTACCTACACGGATAACCTAAACCAAGTTCCGAACCTAAGTACTTTAGTTCAAGCACTAGAAGGATTCAAGACTAAGTCTCTCAAGTCCCTTGGGCTTCAAACTGAAGGTAGAGTTGTTATTTAGCGTTAATCAGCGTATCGAGCGCCGTCAAACGCAGTGGGGTCGCACCATTAGGTACAAAGTTCCAACCGGCCGCCTTGGTGTAGGGATGTGAAAGATTATTTGATTCTCGGATTTTCTTTGCCTTTTCTTTGCCAGATAGTTAATTGACTCAGGCAAGACTTTGCGGACATAAACGCATGCTTTTCCTGTCAACACGTCGGGTCCGGGTTCGCAACAAGTCAATCGTCATCCTGAGGATGCCTCGTTGAGAGGTGAAACACGTGTCGATTTCTTACAGGGTTCTTTATGTTTATGCACATCACGGCTGCAGAGTTTCACTAGCTAATTTAATTTGACCCTAAATAGAGTTAGCTGTTATGGTCAGATCTGTGTTCAAATGCTTACAGGTAGTAGGCGGTACTTAACGTCACCACAATCCGAACCGTGCTCTGTGCGCGCCGTGTGCGTAAACGGTCTAATCATTTTATAAATAAATGTTCACTAAACACGTGCGATCAAAACGATAGGATCAAATGTTAAGCTTTTATGTTTAGTTTTCTGTGGTGACCACGTGGTAACGGTCCCGACTTGCGAGTTGTAGGTCGTGGGCCCAGGCAGGCGCTTTACTTTGTGTAAATAATTTCATCATCACTGCTCTCAAAACGGCGAAAGAAAACATCGTGAGGAAACCGGCATGTCCTAGAACCAAAAATAAATAAATTCGAAAGACATGTGACATTATCAACGCGCACTGGCCCCGCGAGGTAGATTACAGCCCATTCTCTCTCACTGAGAGGAGGCCTGTGTACCAGTAGTGGGAACATTATAGGTAAACAGCACCCGTCTCCACCTGACTTTGTTCAGCCCCAGGAGCATCTGCCACCCGGACGTGACCTGCAGTGGCCTTTATGGAAAGCAATCAATCGACTGCGGAGCCAAGTAGGCCGCTGCAAGAACTATCTTGCAAAATGGGGGATAATAGATCCTACAAGTATCCAGTGCGTATGCGGTGCTCCTGACCAAAGAATGTCCCATATGCTGGAATGTCGAAAATGTCAACACACCTGCACTTCTGAGGACCTAAAAAACGCTACTGCTGCCGCGATTGGCATGGCCACCAACTGGGCCCAAATCATTTAACATAATAGTACCTAGGCGACCGAACTCTGCTCGGGTAAAATACAGAAAATAGAGAAAACTAATTTTCCCAGATATGAGACCTAGCTAGATCGATTTTTCGTCCTTGTAAACCTCTATATTGCAACTTTCATCGAAATCGTTAAAGCCGTTTTCGAGAACGTGATTACAAATATATAATTTATAGAATTTTTATTATTTATTTACCATCTAGTCGAAAAGAAGAAGAACCTCAAATCCCGTTTTTCCTCAACGGGTCTCATAACTACATCCCTAACCCAACCCCGCGACGAAACCGGAGTGGTTCAATTGCGCTCCAGGGACGGTTCAGTTACGGTCTGATTTAATATGCCAACATGATCGTGTTAATAAAGTTGTTATATTTTAAGTTAGTTTAGACTCAACTGCTTTGTTGGCTTGCGACTGGTTTATTAAGTGTGGACTTTCAAAATTGGGATTTGTGGGTAGATTTATGAAGTGAATGTGAGTGTATGAGAATATGTGTGTGTGAGAGTAAGTTATGGGGGTGTACTACAGGTAAGTACACGTCTGTCTAACCTTAATTGGGGAAACAAGGCGTGATGTTACGATATGTTTTTGAAGTGAAAATGTTTTGGGAGAGAATGGGCTTAGAGTCCAATTATTGCCACTAAGCAGGCACAAATTCGGACTCCGAGTTGCTACTGAAACATTTTTAATGGGAAATCTTTAAAGGCAAATCTCAATGAGTTTGCTCAGTCTGGGAATCGATCCCAGGACCCAATGCTGGGTAAGAAGAACAAAGAAAGAGAAAATAAGTTTATTTGTCACAAAAAACACGTGCACACAAAAAGATAATTAACTCGAATAACAAAACAATAAAACACAGTAGATATAAATATAATCACGAGCACAATACAGAAATAGTCGGCAGCTGCTGGCACGGCATGACTTTGACAAGAAGGCTTCCACTCAGCATTATGCTATGCTATGGGGATCCATAAAACAGCGCTGAATTTCAGTGATCACCCGAACAAGACGTATGGGAACCAGGTCAAGTTTAATTAATTATACATAAATAGGTAAAGGTGACATGGAGTCCCGCTAGACACTAGAGTCATCAGAGACAGTTCGAATTATGGTTGGCAGCGAGGCTCACTGTCGATGGTGCTCAGGTAACAAAAACAGACAGTCATAGGGACTGTCGACGAGAGAAGTGAAAACTGAAAACTATGAAATAACTGCTGGTCAAGGTCAACACGTCACACTTATAGCTACAGATATACCTACTGTTATCATAGAATGTCGGTGACGTGAATTCATAAGTTTTTTCTTTAACAATATTCGCTCAACGTGCCTAAAAAAGTTTTAACTTAAATAATACGCACTAAAGATAGGTATGTCAAAGGAGAATGCTCATGAAGTATGAAAAAAAACCCAGAGCGAACAGATACAAGGGTACATATTATACGAAGATTAAAATACCTACGGGTAAAATGTCAATGTTCAAAACATCGTAAACTTAATTATCGAATGACCATGTAACCGAAAATTAAAATAACGTAAGTTTATAATGTCGAATAGTTAGATAACCTACGTCCAATATAATTATCTAAAATCTAACTATCTACAAAAGTGACATCGGAATACCTAAATATCGAAAGTACAGAGTATCGAATGTCCTAAATATCGATATTTATTTATTATGTATTTCAGAGGGTAATTTGATCATTCGGATATTGCGAAAACCCGGATAATTAGACAATGGTGAAATAAAATCTGCGAGCAACTTAGTCACAGTTCTAACCCAACCTAACCTATTTCTTCCAGTTCAAAATGATGAATGAAGTGTCATGTGTCATGTGCTACATAATTTAGTGACAGAAACGAATCGCTCCAGAACCGACTTCACGCAGTCTTGTTTGCCCTACCCCTAGAGTGTAATTTAAGCCCGCGTAGGCGCAGAGGGGTGTGGCGGCCCGCAAGCTGTGGTGGTGAGCGTTAAAACCATCTGCGACGATAAGCTCGCGTGGGGCCGCCCAAACCCCGCAGCGCCGGAGCCGTGACAGAAATATAATTTGTTCGATATTTTAACGAGTAAGGATTTTTAACGTAAATATAATGAACTTAGGTGTATTCAATGTTGAAATTTCGAACTTAGGTATAATGACTATAACCATTTTTAATCAGTCGATATTTTAATCAGTCGGCATTTTAATCTTAGACATTTTAAGCTTAGGTATAACAATTTTCGATATTTCGATACAATCGATATTTAAATTTTCGATGTTTTGAACATTGACATTTTACTCGTAGGTATTTTAATCTTCGACGTTCAAATATGTACACGATACAAGATACAACTCAAAATTTTAGAGATATTTAATTAAATCATTCTATAAATATTTCACTACAATATTCGATGGCTAAATGTATGATATTGCTATTTGTTTTCCATTAGAAGTTTTATTTTTTTCTGCAAGATATCTTCGATTTGGGTATCCCCGACGATATAAATACAGGTGGATGCGTTAAGGTAGCCCAGGAAATTCAAATTTTCTTACATTTCTTGCAATTTGCAGGTCAGTGTCAGGTTGTACATTGATTAAAATATGATTTGCGACCGTAACAAATATTTCACGGGCTACCCTGACGCTTTCGCTTTAACGTGTAATAATTTACATCAGCCACGAAATATGTAACACAACTTGCCCTACCACGTAGGCCTTTACAAAATCAACAAAAGGAGAACAATCCATAAAAAGTGCACACAGTAAACTGTGGGTCTAATCTAGCTGCAGTCTGAAGCCAACCCTAAAGTTATGATTCTGTTCGGTAACGAACGCACTCCGGACGTAGCCACAGAATAAGAATGTTCAGAAGAGACATTTTCAATGGCTATACGGGGTAGCGATTAAGACTACATCCGTCACCCGACACTGTCATTCTTGGATCTTTGCTAGTCTTTACGGGTAGTCAGAAGCCCGAAAGTCTAACAACCAGTATTACCAAGGGGTATCGCGTTACCCAGTAACTGGGTTGTGGAAGATAGGCAGTCGGTCCATGTAAAATACGGGTGGTAAGCAACAGTATCCGGTGAGACTGGAAGCCGACCCCAACATAGTTGGGAAAAGGCTAGGCAGGCAGGCATCCGTCAAAGGGGTGATTCTACCCGTCATACCAATACAATTCAACAGACAGACTATTCCGATTAATATACGAAAAGTTTTTTTTTATGAATCTTATTTTATGTATTTCATATCGAAAGTTCTAAAGTACGAGTATCACAGGTACAATCACCCCCTTGACGGATGCAGGTCACTATTTCACCACCCTATATATATGTGCCTTTTTTTTTTTTTTTGATGATGGGAAATCATCAAGTGACTTCTCCCGCTCTGAGCGGAGCGAGAGGGCTTGTCAGACTTTTACTGACTAAAACCTACCCGTGTTCCTTCCGTTGCCCGTGTGCCGGGGCCGCGATATCCCTTTCGGACCCGCAACCCCAGCAGGATAGTATTATGCCTTAAGAAACGTTCTACAAAGTCAGGGTTGAGTCGTTGCTTGCAGCACAGGCTAAGGTACTATTTGGTACCCTTCAGCTGACAACAGACGTCAGCGACAGCAACAATCAATGAACTGCCACGTTGACCACTGCTAGATATAAGCCTCCAAACGCACGCCATTTGACACAGCTACCAGGCACCCTTCAAAGATCATCGTTATAGTTGCTGATGTGCGGTCTCTGCTCCGGTCATATTATCTCTAGAACCGGTAACTGTTGGCAAAGTATAAATGTGGACAGTATGAAAACTAGGCCTGTTCGTTGAAATAATAACCTATCCTCCATTTTTAAGATAGTTAAATTGTCTCAGGCGTGACTTTGCGGAAATCCATTATAAAATACAATAGACGACGTATATTTAGTTACCTAATCCGCTTAACTGATCTTATCGAGTCATAAAGAACCCTGTAAGAAATAGACACGTGTTTTATCTCTCAACGAGGCATCCCCAAGATGACGATTGACTTGTTGCGAGCCGACGTGAGGACACGTTAAGCGTCGAGAGCAGCCGCTCTGATACATGTCGATTTCTTATAGAGTTCTTTATGACTCTTTAAGAACACTTAAGCGGATTAGGTTACTAAATACACGTCGTCTATTGTATTTTCTCCGTTTTTAAAAAGACCACGGCGAACACTCGTCTCGACACGGCAACCGCAACTGACAGCACCGCGCAATCGCTTAGGGTCTCGTCAATGAGCGCGTCTGTGTGAGTACCTATGCCGTTCCAAACATCTACTAAAACGTCTAATATGGCTACTACCTCTCCAGCGTCTTTCGCTTCTATCCGGTTTTTTTACTCTATGGCTAAACTTCGAGCGGTTTCTTTCAATGCAGTTATTTGCATACATGAAGCGTCGTTTGGTTATAGAGGACTACCTAACATGTGATCCCATGCTTTGATTGGATGCTGTAACAATATTACTATTGTAATTTAATGGAAGCAGTTTTGGTTACACAAAGGCTTTGATTCTGTTGGTTACTGACTAAATCGAATCGGATTGAAAATGTCCTGCTGCAGGGCAGAGTCACGACATAGTTATAATACCAGTTCCACTGCAGAGCAAAAGCCTCTTCTCATTCAGAGAAGGTACAAGCATAGATCATCACGCTTGCTCAAGATGGGTTGGCGATTTATGACTTATATTAACTATAAAGGCTTGTGCAGACCAGCGCGACTTGTCACGCGACGCGATTCAAACAATGCCATTTCTAAGAAAACTGTACGGTATAACAATGACCAGCGTCGCGTCGCGCGATAAGTCGCGCTGGTCTGCACAAGCCTTAAGTCAGTCCAGGTTTCCTCACGATGTTTTCCTTCACCGATGTCAATAATGTCCAAGATAAACCCAGAAAGTACATATGAATTGAAAAAGTCTCTTTGGTACTTGCCCGGACTTGAACTCACAACCTCAACCACTGGGCCATCTCAACATAGTAAATCATGTAAGTTTCAACGAGTTGGAATCTACAACCCTGGTACTTACTTTAAATTCCAGCCATGATGACAAAACCGTAATGTGATGAAATTTTCACAGAATATGTGTTACTCTGGCCTTTATCATGAAAAATAATGAAAAAAGGTGAACTTTAATGGTTTGGGTGATACGTAACTTTTAACGTGCGAATCCGACTTTTTATATATTTATTTTTTCTTTTGCACTGTTTGTCAGAACTCTTGAACCACATTAAACTATCTGTATTTCTCCAAATGCCGTTGGCTGACTACCACAAAACACTTTTCATTCCACTATTCACTATATTATACTATACACAATAAACAGCCGTAATGTAAATAATTATTTTTGCCGGTGTCGGCGTCTGCGTCTCTTTACTTGTCAATACGATGCCATAGAGTACCACAGATACTAAAGGCATAGACAAGTAACTGATGTTACGTCTGATGCAGACACGCGGATTACATAATATTTCACTCTTCATTGTATTTCACACTCCTTTTTGTTTTTATTTTTTATTATATTTATTTGTCTGTATCTATCCGTGACATCACTGCGGGTCCTATCAGAATACCAGCGCTGTGACATTTTTATTTATTTTTAAATATCGCGGCATCATGCTGAGATAGGAACCTTTTGGCCTCGTACAGGACTTCCTTCTTTTTATGTTACTGTTACTTTGTTTTTTATTGTTTTTGTTTTTTTCCTGTGCGAGTCACAATAAATACTTTTTCTTTCTTTCTTTCGACATCATTCGTCACCATTTTGGTAAAGAACCATAAAAATATCTGTCAATTGGCCAGAATGAATTAGAAACACACAACCACGGAATATCGCCCCAAAACCATCTACCTAAACACCCGAAAATACAAAGCAATAAATAGTCCCCCATTCCCCATAATTAGTCGCCGAAACACAATGCTGTTCATCAATAACCGAACAATGGTACATTGAGAGTAGTTGGAACAGTTCTCAGTACCACAAAATAGATAGGATACAGAAGGTCGGTTCCAACAACGAGTGAAATCGCACGCACACATAGACACGCTTCACGAACAGTCAGTGCAAGCGCAGTCGCGACTGTCATTTGTTTGACATGTAAACTTGATAACAGAATCTTACATACAACTGTCTAAGTTTTGGCGCGTGGCAAAAATCGGAACTTGCCTCCTACCTCTTCTTTTTCCATACAATTTCTGTGATAATTTCACAAATATTTATCAACTCAAACGCCAAAAAATCCTAGAAGCACTGTAATTATCAAGTTTTGAAATCACAAACTCAGTCATACCTACATGTCTATGAGAAAATTCCATTGCAACCAAACAAAAATTAGGACCCTTTTTGTTACAAATAATGGTCACTTGAAAAACAATTTAGCCTTCAAAACACTAAAGTAAATAGTTGAGTAAGTGGGAATAATGCAATGTGAATCATCTAGAATTCCGAATTCAAGAACAGTTTAAGATCGCCATATAATTATATCAACATTCATTACAGATCAACGTACATTACATTGTAAAGTTTATTGTGGCGTAAGCTTATTAAAAAAACCATGAAGTTTTCCTTATCATCATGTAAGTTTAATATTAAAGTGTCATAGACATAAACCTGTTGTAACCTATGTTTACAAATAAAGAATATTGATTGATATTGATTGATTGATAAGGAAATAAATACTCAAAATTATGGTGACACCTCGTCAAAATCTGTTGCGTAGTTTAGAAGACAAACGCGACAGAGACTGACACGAAAAGCAAATTGAATTTATAGATATAAATTCAGAATGCAATGATAGTTTAAGATCGCTATATTCAAGTATATCTAAGCGCGCGCCTGTTTTGCTCGTTATACGGAGCCGACCTTCTGTACCTACTTCTCTATTCTGTGCCAGTACCATTGTACACCATCGTGCTTTTATCATTAAAGCGTCTTCAAAGTCTTGGCTGAAAGCTAAATGCATCGTCTTTAGGGTTTTAAAAGAAGCCATTATGATGAATTAGCTTTTAAGGTTGTAGCTGGGGAGAGGAAAATGCTGGATTTAGTAGCTGGCATGAGATGTTGCTACTTCCCAAAAAGAACTAATCGTTTTATTGCGAAACTAGGTTTACATTGGTTGTTTTGAAAGCAATAACGTTTTGGAAAACGTTTCCGTTCTGTTCTTTGCCAGTTGAACGAAGGTACGTAACAAACATCCCTGCTTCGCACGATTTTTACGACTTAACGAAACATGAAGATTTCTATATGATATAGGGAAATGACATTAAAATTTTTGTGGTTCGCACACATAAACGTTACGGAATAAATTCTCCAAATTATAGTGAAAACCGCGTCAAAATCCATAGTGTAGTTTAGACGAACAACGGGGTCACACAGACAGACACGAAAAGTGACTTAAATATATAATAATTATGTTTAAATGACAAAACAAGTTTTTTTTAAATCTATTCAATTACACGGTTAGATTTTCTATCTTTTGTTACGAGTATTTTGATACTAGAGAGTTATGCTGTAGATACTACTTGTCAATAGTTTGGTAAAATTACTACTAACTATTTTTAGAATCTGTTTGGGACCAACTAAGCAGATTTTTTTTTTACCTGAATTCATCATGTACCTAGCCTTTTCCCAACTATGTTGGGGTATTGGGGTCGGCTTCCAGTCTAACCGGATACAGCTGGATACCAGTATTTTACATGGAGCGACTGCTTAACTGACCTCCAGTTTATGGGTAATACGATACCTATTGGTGAGACTGGTTGTCAGACTTTTGGGTTACTGACGACCCGGTACGACTGTCAAAGATCCAAGAATGGCAAGTGGGACCAACGGCTTAACGTGCTTTCCGAGGCACGACCGAGGAGTCTCGGTATGTAAAGATGGTCACTTATCCACGGACCAACCGCGCCAAGCGTAACTTAAACTAATCGATCGACCCGTGCGGTTGTTATTACTCAGCCACGGGGCCTAACGTGACAGCTCGTATTTTCTTCCATTTCTTTCTTGTCTAAGTAATACGTGTTTCTGTAAAAGATATAAGCACTAATAGTCCATCAAAATCATATCTTCCACCAAGTTTAGTTCACTTTTAACACTCAGCAGCAAAATCAACTCCTCAATTCACCAATCAAGACAGCTGTCCTCCCCCCCGCCCCCCTAACAAAAAACGTTCGCCCTTGACACACATAACAAGGAACTACACACGCCTTAATAGACTGATATCCCTGATCGCCTACATAATACGTCTAGAAGGGCCAAAAAGGTCCACTTTATGGAATTTCATTATGGGATCGCCTCATCTGTTGGATTTATAGCATCCTATGAATTTTGATTAAATTTTCGTGTTAAGCTATGAAATTGGTAACACGATACCAGAGGAATTTGGTATTGCAGTTCTGGATTGCAAGAAAAGGTGGGTGTGTCACCGCAGATAGGGGTGTAATCCATGTTGTACACATCGAAGGGTTGAATGTGTAGTCGGTATTTAATAATTAATTATGCCTTAACCAGAAGTGATCATCGTATTATTTTCGGCTTCAATATAGTTAGGATTGTGCCGCAATATAGCAGTTCTTCGTGGACGTGGTACGCCCCTTTATATGGTACGACTGCGGCTCCCCTGACATCATCTTCAATCACCATATAAGACAACCACGCAACCATTGATGCGACGCTCTGCTGTCACCAGCCAGTGTCTCTTATCCGACCTATTCGGTGATTACAGTAACTTCGTAACAAAACGGGGTGAAAAATCCAAATCTATTTATTTGCATCAAATCAATAGTGATTCGAGAAGGCTGGTGTCTAGCTGTTTGTTGAAGTTATGATGATGATAAATATCGATTTAATAATGTTCATCATCATTGGCGAAGACGTCTACTACAGTTTGCTGAATAAAACATAATTATGCGAAACAAAAACTAAATATCACTTTTCTCTAAACTGTCAAATTGAATGGCCTTCGTTGCTTTTGCATGTGGTACCTACTCCAACAAAGCTTTTGAAGTAACCAAATTTTCTAAAACATCAAACAGGTAAACTAGCGAGTAGTGGGTGTACTATAGGTACAACTTTGCTCATACCTTCGGTATAACAGCTGTGATGTTATGTATATCGCTGCTAAAATCTATCAATTTGATCACCAAATGTGATTAAAGCCAAGTCTGTCCAAGATTGATGTAGTTTGAGCAGTCTCTGATTGAATTTATGGCCAGCAAAGGATATTTATGGGCTGTCATAGAGTTATAGATAGGCTTTTAGTCAATGCAGATAGGGACAAAATATAGTTCTGTCTATGATGTTTCTGAGGTTTTTACTAGATACAGCGTCTATAATGGTGATGGGAAACTAAATTTTGCATTGATTGTTACAAATATAACAAAAAGTACCTGGGCGACCGAGCTCTGCTCTGGTGAAAATGGAAAATGCTAGTTTAATAGTATAAGAAAGTTCATACTAATTTCATGTGTAGTACTTACTAATTCCATGCTCCTATGTCATTATTCTATGGTAGCTATCTTGTTCTAAACGTTGGGCGACCGAGCTCTGGTCGGGTGAAAATACGGAGAAAACTAATTTTCCCAGAGACCTAGATAGATTGATTCTCCGCCCCCGTAAACCCCTATATTGCAACTTTCATCAAAATCATTAGAACCGTATTCGAGAATGTGATTATAAATATACAGGGTGGCAGGGACATCGACGCGAAAACTGTTACCATGGTTTCAATACGATTTTGAACCCCACGGCGTTGAAATTATTCGTCGGTTATGTAAAAAAAATCTGCTGTTCCATACATTTTGACCATGTAGGTATTGCACTTTTCTATGAAACATCAGATTAAAAAAAAAAATAACCGACGAAAAATTTCGACGAATCACGTACTGAATCCATGATATCAGTTCTCGCGTCGATGTCCCTGCCACCCTGTATTTATAATTAATATTGCTCATCTATACATATAATAAAACAAAATCGCTTTTCGCGTGTGTCTGTATGTCTGCGTTGTTCTTCTAAACCACGCAACAGATTTTGACAAGGTTTGCACCATCATTAAAGAATTTATTCCGGAAGGTTTATGTATAAAATACGTTAGTATTAAAGTTACGTTTACCTAAGAAATCTCGATGTTTTCTCAAGATGTCGTAAAACCGTGCGAAGCAGGACCGGGTCGCTAGTTTAGTATACGGCGGGGACATCGACGCAAAAGCTGATACCATGGATTCGGTAAATGATTCTGAACCCTGCGTTGAAATTTTTTGTCCGTTATGTTTTTTAAATCCGCTGTTCCATACATGTTGACCGTGTAGGTATTGCACTTTTCTATGGAACAACAGATTTTTTTAAATAACCGACGAAAAACTTCAGCGCATGGGGTTCCAGAATCATGTACTGAATCCATAGTATCAGCTTTCACGTCGATATCCACCCTGTATAACAAAAATATCAATCTGCCTGCCTTTTCCCAAAGCCTCTTTTTTTTTTTAACGGTGTCCGCCGAGTTCTCCTTCAATTGTGGAACGATTTTGATAATTCTTTTTTTAACTTTGCTTGGATAGTTTTAGGGTAAGTCAAAATCAAACTCAAAGCATTTATTTCAATTAAACCATTTACAGGCACTTTTGAATTGTCAAGGAATCGGTCAGTCAGAAATATGAAGCTAGTTGCCCATTCCAAAGCTTAGTAGGTACCTATGGAGAAGAACGGGCAAGAAACTCCACGGACACTCTTATAAATAAATTGTTACAAAATATTGGTTCCATCATTCTTGTTGAAATTAAACATGTGAGAACAAATCACTCCATGTAAAAAAACAACCGACTTCCACAAAAAAACACTACAAAGTGAAAAATAACTTTAATTTCGGAAGTTGGTGGCAAAAAAACGAAAATTCTAAACCAAAGACACCAACTTCCGAAATTAAAGTTATTTTTCACTTTGTAGTGTTTTTTTGTGGAAGTCGGTTGTTTTTTTATATGGAGCGACTGCCTATCTGACCTCCACATCCCGGGAAATACGATACCCCTTGGTAAGACTGGTTGCCAGATTTACGAGGTTCTGACAACCCGTAACGACTGTCAAAGATGTACGAATGACAGCCGCGACCAACGGCTTAACTTGTTTTCCGAGCCAGGAGTCTTGGAAAAGATTAAATATTTGCCTTCATAGTTTTGCAGTGCTATTTTGCTAAGTTCGTTTTGAAGCTAGTCAAGTGACAGTTCTGTTTCAAAGAGTTAGTACCTACTTAGAGACCGAAATGTGCATCAACTCAGAATGTTAATGTCATCAATTTTAAACCTTTAAATAATCTTCCCAGCTTTTTCATTTCCAATAAAATGGCAGCCAATTCATATTATGACGATAATTTTGTCCCATCCTGCAGGTCTACTCTGAAATGACACATACGAATGTTCGGAACCGACCGACACACGACCGAACTTTGCATTGTTGTCCTACTACGAACAATGTTCGGATTGGCTCAGTTCGGTCGGTACCATAGTCAATGTTCGGTGGAGTGTAGAACCAAACTAAATGTAGTGCTAGAGTTGAACGTTTTTCGGATATGTTTTTATTAGTCATTAGTATTCATTTCGATATAATTTAACTGTTGAATTACACACTAAAATGTTGTTTTATAATAAGGAAATTGAACTTCGGTTTTAATTCAGTATTTATACTTACGAACATCGTAATATTTCTCAAATAAACAATATATTTGTAGCCGACTTGACTTGACGGCGACGATGCCTTTGCCGATTGTCAAAATAAAAAAGTCACACGATGGCAAGTAAACAAACAAGCGGTGCTTGAGATGTTTTCTTGCAAAATTCTTGAAAAAAATTAAACTCAAACCAAATCGCATCTGTCGCTATCGTTAAGTATAGCGATAACCGTATTTCGGTCGTTTGTCATCAAGTGCTGACTGAAGTGTAAAGTGTTAGAGTTAAGTTATGAGATGTTAACAAACACCAAGTTAAATCATATACTCAAAATATTATTTTTACCCGTGATTAAGTCCCCCTTGGGTTTATAGTTTTCTCATGTTCGTGTTTTGGATGTTTGGAAATGAAAGTTATGAACAAACACTCTGCAAGAATAAGTCGCCATGTCCGGACCGACAGCGGCACAAATTGATGCTCTCCTCAATTTCCTTGAGGAGCATCGAGATTTGGCTCAAGGCAGCTTGAGGAGTATCGACGGTTGTACACTGAGTCATCGACTATGGGAGGACATTTGCACCACGCTGAATGCTATGGGCGGGTGCACCAAAACTACAAAACAGTGGCAAAAAGTAAGTTTGCATTAATTGATTTATTAAGTGCTTATGTACCTAGTTTAGATTTACACGAATATCATACATTATACATTGCAATAAATTATTTAATGTTCATCGTTCAGTCACTATTGTGGTTGGATGCAGCTTTTTATCTAAATAATTTTAATGAAATACATATTTATTGCATTACCTGTCTGTTCCGCTTAATTTTGTCAATTTGAATTACTTACAGAATTTTATGTGAATTGACAAGAACAATCTGTATCAATACATGTTTTTATGAACAGTCCAGTCATTTTTTTTTAATATCTGTGCCACATTATACAATGCTTGATTGTAACTAGGTATTAAAATTGAACCGAATTTCTGATAGGACTAATTTATATTTTATACAATATTTTTTTGTACGAGAGTGTGTGTGCAATTACATTTTTAATTTATTTTAGGTGTGGACAGATAAAAAACATCTGGCAAAAAAGGCAGCAGCGGCTGCACGGCGGTCTGCGTCTGCCACAGGAGGTGGACCATCGACGGCTCCCTCACTCTCACAAATGGGAACTTAAGATAGTTTCCATAATGGGAGATGGATTTGGTGAACCGCAGACCTCGGCAAGATCACAAGCTTTTGTTGAGCATGTATGTATTTTTTCTATTTGTTTTTCTGTCTATATAGTAATATATACATTTTTCAATACAAGAGTGTACCTGTGGCCTGATGATCAGTGACAATTTATATAGAAAAATAAAATAATGTGGCTTTATCACAACTCACATATTATTATTTTATTTTCCAGCTGTCTCAGGAGACATATACTGCTGCTGCTGCTGCTGCCTCTACCTGTACGCCATCTAACCAAGAAGACCTTTTTTTACTAAATGGTATGTAGTGCAACTAATTAATATTCCAGTTTCAATAGAATACACAGTATTATTTACTAATTTTTATTGTGTTATTGTAAACATTGAAACCAACACAACACTATCTTAACATTACCTTCAGCAATTTTTTTTTTTTTTGTTAAACTAATGTAAAAGTAGTTTTTGTTTTTATGAACTCGTAAACTTCTAAGCACTTACTTTGTGCTTAGTATTCTTTAGTTTATTTTGTTTTATTATATACTTATTCTTTGCACATCTTTGCCAACAGAAACACAGACACAGCAAGAAACAAGCCAACAAGCTTCAGCCCCACCAATCAAGAGTGTAAAAATAATGTTCAACTCGTAAAAAAAAAGGAGAGCGCTTGCTTTTTTTTTATGATTCTGTAAGAAATTCAAGCCAATTGATATCAAGCACCCCATGGTTTTTTACATGTTGAACATCTTCATATTAAAAGATTATTTTAGTTCTAATGGCGTTTTTTGCTATTTTAAACTATAATTTTTATAAGTACTCTCGATTGTAATTGCTCTATAAATATATATTTTTAACCCGCTTTGTTTGTTCATTTTATTTGTAACAAATTGAGATTAGTTCTATTTGTAAATTTTGGTATAGTTCTAACTAACGTTAAGTTAATTTGAGTACAGAAAGAAACTGTGATTAGTAAAAAAAATATATATTATTAACTATTTTCTAACAATTGTATAAGTCTTTCCCTCGCCCTTTGTCCCCTCCTCAAAGAATCTGTGGCAGATGTAGCAGGCTGATGTGTTGTGACCTGCCGGGAGTTCTCCGATTCAAAATCCTCTTGCGTTAAGTCTGGAGCACTCACTCCGGCCCTTATGCACATGTTATGTAAAACACAGCAGGCTAAGATTATTCTGCCTGCTCTGTCTGGATCGTAGTGCAGCTCCCTCGCTGCCAAGAGACACCTCCATCGACCCTTGAGTATCCCAAATGTGCGTTCAATGGTGGAGCGGGCACGCTTATGCACAGCATTAAACCTGCCTTCTGGACTGTCTTCTACAACATTACCTACTGGTGTCATAAGATATTCCCTTAAAGGGTATCCTGAATCACCTGTCAAAGTAAAATATTGTTATTGGTTAACTTTATGTAAGTATATGTATGTTTAGTGCATTTGAAAAATGTACATCAATTTATACTTGCCTAACAGATATGTTGTCTCCGTGAGACTCTCCAGATGCCCCTTGATCTCACATTGAGACCAGATAAACGCATCATGCGTGGCTCCACCAAAAGTTGCATCCACATTTAGGATAAGGCAGTCCGAATCGCATATCTGGAAAGCATACTCTTATGACTCTTTGAATGTATCATGTTCTTTAAAATCTAGTATTTTTTTAACGAAATTACTTACCACTTGGGTGTTAATTGAGTGGAAATGTTTTCGATTAAAAAACCGCTCCTCATGCTCACTGGGCCTCACAATAGCAATATGTGTGCAATCAATACACCCAATCACACCTGGTAAACTACATTTTCCATAAAATCTGAAAAGAAACAACATAATTTGAAACAAAAGTTACATTAAAGGCAGCTTTCTCGGCTATAAATTCTCCCATCATACGTTTAATATATTTTTCTTACAATAGGTTCTCTCTAAAAATTGTCCTCACTACATATAAACTTTGTAAGTTTTTGTAGGTATTAGAATTAATGAACTTTCAAACTCACTTCCTCTTGATGACATTCCTTTCACTTGCATTTTGAGGAAATTTAATGTACTTTCTGATTATTTCGGGTGTATTCATTGCACACGAGACCTCTCGTATACATCGGGAGACGGTTTGCTGGGCCATTGGAGCATCATCATTCTGCCCCACAGACCCTTGATAGCTGCCCCGAGCGTAAAAATTCAAGGCAACAAGTATCTAAAATTTAAGAAGGATTCATTTTTATGATTTTGCTAATAATATGATAGTTATTATAGTACAAAAATATCTACTTTTTGTGTATCAAAAATACCTTTGTAGCAGGGTCAATTGCACGGCGATTACGCTTCCGGGGTAACAGGGGCACTATATCCTGGCAGAGTTCTTCGTACAGTGCTCGACTGAGTCTGTAATTAGCTACAAACTCAAGGTCGGGCACTAAATTAGTGTTGAAGGAGTCACGAAGTCGTCTGCGATTCCTTCTGCGCTCCAAACGCTCTTCTCTGAGAGCCTCTTCCACCATATACATACGCAATGCCATTTCACTACAATTTTAAATAAGACACATTCATTTTAACACTTTAAACTAATATAAAACTCGAGATAATTGTAATAATTCATTAAATTCCATACTTACGATACTCAAAAGGTAGCTATTTTGTTGTCGTGAATTTTGACATTAATTCCACGATGCAACTCTTGTCAAACTCAATTTATCGGTCGGACTTTTCTCGTTCAGAGTAGGGTTTACGATACAACAAACGTCAAAATGAAGTTCGGTCGAATCCGAACCGACCGACCGAAACTAAATGAAGTTCGTAGTAGGAAACGTCCGAACGTTCGGCCCGATAGTTCGGATTTAACGTTTCGGAGTAGACCCCCTATTTACTTTTGACACTCTTTTAAATCAACTTATTACAAAACCTTGGTTACATTACTACTATCTTGCTATAAACAGTTATAAAGCACAAAATTGGAATGAATATTCGCAGTTTATTAGAATTATACATATGTTTTGACTGCACACCAAACTCTTCGTTCAACTGTACAAAAGAGAAAGAACGGAAATGGAAGAAAGAGACAAAAGACAACAAAGATAATGAGAAAGAAAGGGATGGGGATAAAGCCGGAGACGAAATGATCACTGCGTCGCCCGCTAACAACTTCGTCAGTGCACAAACATGAATATGGAAAGCTTTGGAGTAGAGTAAAAAAGCTTAGTTAGTTTTTTTTTTTTTTGTTGGATTTGAATATTTTTAGGGAAGAGAATAATCGGGGTCTTAGTAAATAAAAATATTTGGTATTTTTTTGTTCTCCCGGTTTTCATGAAATAATTTGCTATCTCTGTTAATATAAATAGCGGGTATCGACCTCAGGATAAGCTGCTTCTCCTTCGGACAACTGTACGTCGCTTGCTCCCGCGTCACCAGACCTGACTCTGTATATTTTGGCTGCTGAGTACAAAACTACAAACGTACGTAGTATACAAGGAAGTTTTATAAAAATTTGGCTGTAATTGTAGTATATTGTGGTGTGTTACGACTTCCGCGTGAAAGAAGCTGCGGGCAGAAGCTAGTAAATAATAGTTGCAGAGAACGATTGAAGAAATAAAACAATCGACGAACAATGAATGAAATTCAAGAGACTACTGGCAAAACTAGAAGTCTCAAATTCTGTATCTGCCAAGCAAAGTTAACACAAACACATTGGCGTCGTCCATAAATCACGTGAAGCTCGAAAGGGGGCTCGGAGGGGGTCGGAAAAGTCACGAAATATCACAAGGGGGTTGTAGTGAGTGAGATATCACGTGTATGATTTTTTTCATTTAACACGTATTTCGAAACCGAAAAGCGGCCCCCCAGCTAAATTATTCTTCTTTCTTTCTATTTCAAGATATATAAGAAAATAATCTGTATTTTTTTAAATACTATGCGCCAAGAAAATACACGTGACTTTGGGTAGGGGGAGGGGTTAGTCTAAAACAGTGGTTCTTAACCGTTTAGTGATGAGGGACCATTTGACAAAATTTCGGTCTTGCCATGGACTACCAAAAGTTTGGAGGTTATATAGGTACAGTAAATGTAATTGAATAAAGCCTCGTGCAGACTGGCGCGACGCCTCACCGGTAATTGTTCTACCGTGAAGTTTTCTTAGAAATTGTTTTATTAGAGTAGCGCGCGATTTTTTCACGAAAATTTTGTATTACGGAAGTAAGTATAGTAGGTATAGTAGAAGTATTTTAATGCTATTTTTGTGACTGCATAGTCTTTACTAATTTTTGAATCCTTGGTTCAGTGTTGCTCGAAGCCAAGCGGATGTCGGGACTTGCATCCAACTGATTATAAGTTGCTAAAAATCATCACGTGACGCCCGCCCCCATAATATCACACCTGTTTTCAATCCAATACAAGTGAAGTTAACTCCACTTACCAATAAAGTTGAGAAAATTGTTATAAAAATAGCAAATTCCTCATATTGCATTCAAAATTGTTCTGTATTTCTTATCCTATACTGCAATATCGTTCGAGAAAAACAAAACAACTTTCAAATCCCAGTCTAGACGAGAATATTTCGAGTGTTATTGGTGCCACACAATATAGGGATAAATATCTAGACATACAGAAATAAAGATCTGCATTTAGGGGAGGATTGTGAGCTCGACAAACGTTACCCGATGTACTTTACAACGCTTTAAGAGTGTCCCCGATATTACATTGCATTTGGTTTCAAACAATATTGTATTTTTCACCAGACTCGGCTAGACTTCGAGTCGAACGAAAATGTTCCATATATTTTTGAGTTAATTTCTTAACATAATATTTAAATATGCCAGCATGGCGAAATTAAAGGCAGAATTATCTAAGCAATCATCTTTAAGAACTTTCTGTACCTTATTTACGTAAACAAATGTTTTTAATACATATTTTATTATACAAATTATGCTATGTTGGCCTAATCCTATCATTCACGCCTATTATATCCAAACAAATAGGTAAACAGAGGTGTACTAAAGAAACACCATCTATGGTATAAGTTCCTTAATGTGTCCCATGTGCCTATGTTCAGTTTCAGTCTAGTTCCGTGACTGAAGGGCAAGTATATTGCCATCAACCGGGCACAAAGCCAGACATGGGGCTGTTAAATTCTCAATCATGACCCTGATATCAAGCCCAGGACCCCATACTCACTAGTTGCATTTACGATCATTAACCTACGAAATTTTTCTACAAGAAGTACCTACAAAATATTTTAATTATATTGTTTATAATTATATATATAAGCTACTCCAATTTACCCCAAGCAACAAACAAGTGTTTTAGAATCAAAGACTACATGACACTATATTTATGAGCTCATATAATTGTTTAGTTTATCTTATTTGACAAGAACTTAATTTATTTAAATTTTATTTTCATTTATTATTGGCATAGTCTACTCATTAAAATGTTTTTATTTTATGAGTTGTATTACAATTTGTGGTAATGTAAATTATTTTTGCATGTACTTATGCAAAAATAATTTACATTACATTATTAAATCATATTAATAACTATTTACACTAGGTACTAAATATAATAACTAACTATACAAATAGATACAAAAAAAAAAAAAAAGACACTTAGGCGTCGAAGTATTCGTCCGCATCGCTGTCATCTGGACACGTACCCAGAAGACTGGCAGCATTTCCACGTTGAATAGCAATGCTAATTCTTTGGCCAAAGAACGAGCCAGCCCTCTAGTCACGTGAAGTGTCGACCAGTCGGCGAGAAATTTCCTTAAAAAGGAGACGCGCACTCGGACCCCACGGCCCGAGCGTTTCGACCCCAAACGGCTCAAAACTGTAGTTACCCGCAAGGTTACAGTATTTGCGCCGCTTGAGGGTCTCAGCAGCCGCTGCAGCGGCGCCAGCACAGCCCGCCGTGCTAGGAACATGAGATGGTGCAAGGGTGTCGACACATGTCACGTCCCACACCAAAGGCCTACCCACATTCCAAGGCAACAACGTCATGCCGTCTGGTCTCTTCCCATCGTCACGTACCAAGCCGTTTGGTTCTAATACCGCTGGTACGCCGGCGGTGACAAGGGCTCGACGAATAATATCGTTGATGCTGGCGTGCCGTGCAATGCGACCTGCGCTCCTGTAACAGGACAGGCCATGGTGCCCGAGACTGTCAACAGCTTCACCGTAGAGACACCGATGCGGAGCAACACACATTACATTATATTTAAATATAATCAAGTTTTTCCACCTGAACAGACAGCTGTGCTGCTGGAGAGTTTGTTGCGCCATTTCCTCTTCCCAGCTTAACCAGTAGGAAGTGTTGAAGGACGGGCGTTTTTGAGGGACTGACTTGTGTAATTTTGATGTTCGAAAAGTGCTGCTCTCAGCCTACTTTGAATAAATGACTACTGAATATTATTTTTTGTTTTTTTGTATATTCTTTTATTTGCCATACTTTCATTTAAAATTTATCAAGACTTGTTGTTGAAAATTGTTAACATTATAGAAAAGGTACTTAACCAAACAAAGGTCTTTCAAGTTATGGTAAATATTAGTGACATTGTAGAAATTCGCCACAAACTTGAGAACAAGGAGCGCACTATAGTTTGCGGTTTAAAACCAATCCAATTTAGCAGACTCTCGCTATCAAAGAAAGACAAAAGACTATACATTGTTGTGAAACTCGAGGTAAAGACAATACAATGTAGTGTTGCAGCTTTAAGAGAGACAATAAAATATAGTATCTAGGTTTTATTTTATATCTTTCAGGTCATTTGTGCAGCTCACCAGTGACAGCCTAGTGGTGTGACCGCCGACTGCCAAGTCATAGGTCTCGAGTTCGAACCCAAAGCACGCACTTAAAATTTTTCGGATTCACGTATTGTATAATATCAGTTGCTTCAAAAACGGTGACCAAAAACATCGTGAGGAAACGAGATGCCTGAGAAATATCCCTCGATGGCGGCGGTCGGCGGCATAAAGACTTTGATACCAGGTTAGTCACTAAACACACGAAAAAAGTATTGCTCATTCGTATGATTTTAAGGGAGTACCTACTCATAAAGTTTCAAAACATTAAATTGTTCATGATATAGATAATTTTGAAATCAGCCGGTTCTTTCTGTAAAAATCTCACCGAAACTTAGGCACAGCATATGAGCCCCCACATACAATTTTGGTGGTGGCCGACTATCGAACGACTAAATTGTGTATGAGTATTTCGTTTTTTGATGAGCTCGTATATCTAACAATTTGACACAACTTTCCGACTAGCTATCACCGTTGAAGAGAGGCTTGGATTAACTCTCCGGTAAGTACCTGCTAGCAGCGGTTCTCAAACTTTTTTGGCGACGAAACCCTTTTGGAAAACGAAATATTTGACGGAGCCCTAAAATAATCGAGACTTGTACCCTAATTGCGTAATAATACACGATTAATCAGAATCTGAATCGTTTTGACAGAGATTGCTAATCCATTGCTTCATAAGTTTTTCTTAATATTTGTATCAGAGTATTGTTTCAAATCTTTTTTGGTTTGCAACAGGTGATCGGGAGGCAGAACGACCCGTTGACGAAGGTCCGAGCATGGGGAAATCACGTTAACGCGTCTGGTCATCTTGTATCTTGCCTTGCGACTGACCAACAAAGTTGGATGGTCCGCGAGCTTGCATAGGGTAACCGTGCTAACGAGCAGTTGGCCGATAGTTGGACAACTTTTTAACTGTGCGCAATCTCGATTCTGATACGATCGGTGTCCAATTAATTAGTTGAACAAGATGTGCGGGCTAGCATATGTCGCTATGCCTATTGGTATACTCTGCGATTTAGTCATCCACCAACAAAATTGTATGTCTTCGGAGGCTCTTAGGTGATGTGAGCTGTCATTCCACTTGATGCTAGGGATTGACAATACTGACAGCTCACTCTACCTAAAATACTCTAAGATTTTTACATAATAAATCAGCTGCATTTGAAGCGTTGACGTTTGAATACGGCCTAAATGTTTACTTCATTGAGATCTTTCCTTTAAGACGCTACTTAGATGTTTCATAAGTCACCCTATATCACTCAGAGCCGCTACGTTCAAAGCCTTTGCTAAATCATTCTATTATATTCATTATATATATCAATCATTATATTCCCTTGCCTTGTACCGTATTATAACGTCTTTGTCTCCGAGTTTGTTTGTACGTGTGACCATTTCAATAAGCCATTTATCAAGCAAAATATTCCATGCAAACGACTTATCGAAGCCCTCTTGTCTATTGCAATTAATCCATTTTAAAATATAACACCTAGTAAACTAAAACTGAACCACACAAGCCGCAAACATCAACTACCACACTTGATACGTCCCCGCTGACAAGAACAGTTAACAATCTTGACGCCGATCAACCAATCACGCTTAGCTTACGGTACCCTGAGCATGCATCATGCAGATGAAAATTAATATCATACATAGAGCGACTTTCATCAGTCCTTCATAGTGGGATGAGCTTTAATGGGGATAACTCAGATAGGTTTTCCATTGGAGCAACTCCCCGGGGTCACAACGATATGGAGTTAATAATTAAATCGGTAGTTAGACCATGGACTTATACCAATTAGTAACCACGGGGCTAATCTTAAATCGATGAATCAATGCCACTTAATTGTAGTTAAACTGATACATTCAACAAGGATCATTATAATGAAAAAAACAAACTACAAAGCCATGATGGAGGTGTAATAGAGCACTTTAGAGGTATGAGGAATAGGTGTAAAGTTCACTCATCCTCTATAGAAAAGGGAGGATCCTCCGACCATACAGGTGTCGTGTCTGGCGGGCAACTGCCCAATGATTGTAGTCAGATAGTCTTATCTATATCGTTCGCGCGATAAACTCTAATTGCGCGGTGCAGGATTTGAGTGACGTCAGAATTTACATGCGTAGTTCGCATGTGGCCATGTAGATGCCGCCACAGCACTTTTATTTCGCCATAACATAGCCTAAAATGTTCCCACTGCTGGGACACAGGCCTCTTCTCGATGAGAGGGTCGAGTGGGTACAGTGCTGGTTGGTAGATGTCACATGACTTCGAACTTTTGGTTCTAAGACATGCCGGTTTCCTAACAATGTTTTCCTTCACCGTTTTGAGAGCAGTGGTGATGAAATAATTTACACTTAGTAAAGCGCCTGGTATCGAACTTACTACCTACAACTCGTTAGTCTCGGCCGCCAACGCGGCTACCACTACTTTCCTTAATTCGCCAGCTATATTATTTCTATGTTTTGTGTAATAGGGGGCGAGCCAATCGCCATCAACCGACCGCAAGTCTAAGCTCTGGACTGCTCATGAAAAAACCCAACAAAACTTGGCGTGATAAATTATAGCTATCTTATCCAAAACCCATACTAGGTACCATTGGAGAAGTTCATATCTAACCACCGTGAGAACTATTCTTGCTTGCAGCGCTCGGCGGCTATAGAACCAGGCTGGTAACAGATGTGGTCATCGTGTTCACGTGATTTTGTTTTGAAACTGGTTAGATATGAACTTTTTTCATGGTACATAGCAGACACGCTTGGGAAGCTGCGACCTAGAGACCAAAAGCTCTAAAAAATATAACAAAAGAGTTCTGCTAACCCAACAAAGAATTACAGCGATGTCGATAACCTCAATACCAGCCAGCCATAATGTTCAGTATTTAAGCGTCATCCCACAGCTATGCCTAGTTTCTAGGTCTTAACGGCGCGTAGAGCCGGTGCTGTAATTATTGGAACGACAGACAAGGCAAGAGAGGGGTGGAGTCGAATTGGTGCTAAAGATTTTTTTGATAAAAAAAAATACGAGTTTTAATACATTTCCATACCACCTGGAGGCTTAGCAAGCGAAATCGTTTTGGATTAAAGGACAGGAGTTTAGTTGTTAGGCATTTCAATTTTAATACTTAAGGTATACCCACCAAAAACATCCTCTAAATGTAGCTTTTACATATAATAATCAAAAAATAGAAACAATCAACGAATTCACATTACTAGGTATAACCATAGACAAAAATGTAAATTGGAAGTCACACGTACAAAAAATAAAATCGAAACTTTCAAAATTCCTGTATGCTTTTCGAGAAGTTAAAAAAACCACAAACTTACAGACTGCCCTGGTAACATACTACGCCTATGCTTATGCATGGCTTAGTTACGGCATAATTATGTGGGGAAATAGTACAGATGCACCTACACTGTTTACAGTTCAAAATAAATTTGTCCGTATCTTAGTAAATATACAACAGATAGATAGCTGCAAACCCCATTTTATAAACCTAAACATTTTAACTCAGCCTTGTTTATATATACTTGAAATATGCAAATTCACTCATAAACACCAATACTTTTACACTAAACGAGAAGACATACAAACAAGATACACACTCAGATACAAAACGCGAGTAAACTTACCAAAATCCCGCCTAAAAATACATTCTACAAGCCCTCTGGTTATGTCAATAAAACTATATAATAAATTACTCGAATCAATCAGAAATGTAAAAAAGCTCCATCTATTCACGAATAAATAAAAAAAAAATATTATTAAGTAAATGTTATTACAGTGTAAACGAATATTTAAATGATCAATCTCTGAAACTCATATAAAATACACAAAAAAAGTTTTTGTCTTTAGAATAAGTTAGATTATAAGTTAAACGATAAGTCCTCATCTCTACCTTTCTACTATCTTTCTTTTGCTGTGCCCGACAGGGTCCACGATTGTTCCTCAAGCAAATGTTTACCACCTAAGCACATGCATTGTGGAATGCAATAAAGAATTGAGTATTGACTATTAAGTATATATAAGTACAGTCGAAAATTCAAAGATATTTAATGAAAGAATAATTATAAAAAATTGCCCTAAAAATGCTGTTGACCTGCCAGTTTGTTTATTGCTCGCATGCATATTCAAATCCTTGTTCCCAATTGATGTTGTTTCCAAATAAACAAATATCAACTTTACATCAACATAATTTAAGTTGATTTTATAATTACTAGTAATATTGAAAACGTCGATTTTTTTTTAATTGTAGCGCATACTGATCTTTATTTGTGGGTATTAAAGTTATATTTCCAAAACACATTTATTTTTTTACATTTTTGGAAACTAAATTGTTAATGCAGTATAAATTAGGTTACCAGAAATTCAGCTGTTTAAAACTATTCTGAATTAAATCTTCAATACAAAACCAGAATTTCTCTTAAGATTTAGAAACAAAGACTATTGGAATAAGGAACGAGGTAAATCAATCGAAGCTAATAAATTACGGCCAGTGTCTGTCTCACCTAATGAATCGAAGACATTCATTACATGGAAACCCAATTTCAGTTCTCTGATATAAGTTTTTTATTGTTTTTGTGAGACTTAAACATAACTGGCGAAATGTGGGTGTATTATAGTTACACCTTTTCCTAAACCTTCCAAGATTACAGGCGTCATTTATGTTTTTATTTATTATGGCACTCCAACGACTAGATAACAAACACATTTACTGAGAGCATATTATATTATACCTTATAAACTACAGCGAACTTGTCACTTAAAGGTGTGCATAGCACTTACATAGTTTTCCAATTTTTAAGTGATAAAAAAAACAATAAGTTAATAATAATAAAATGTTATCTCTAGTTGTAGTCGATAAGTGCGTTGCGTAATGATAGTCGATGTTACCTTTTGAAAGCTGAGAAAGAGAAACAAATAAAATATCTCGACTTAGCATACGAGGTTGTTGACATTTGGGATGTAAGCTCGGATATCATTGTGCCGATTGTCGTAACGGCCAATGACCTGATGGCCAAAAGGCTCGACCAACATCTCTCGAGGCTCTCGTTAGGCGGTTGGATCAAGGGCCTGATCCAGAAGGCAGTACTCCTCGATACGGCTCGCATTGTAAGGAGGTTCCTGTCTCTGCAACCCTAACCACCGGTAGCTTGGACACTGCTCCTGATACTGGCGGAACTCTATTTTTTTATATTTATAAATGTTTTTTAATTATTTTTATTTTAAGAAATATAAAAAAAATGTAAACATATAGGAATCTAAATGAATAAACAGATAATAAAATGTTATGTATGTGTATATTATCCGGTGGGAATATCAACTTAAAGTAACCTAAATCATGGTCTATCCATGTGCAAAATTTAATCCAAATCCGTACAACTGTTTTAGCGTGAAAGCGTAACAAACAAACATACAAAAAGGTATATCTTAGATTAGTTTTGCGAGTTTAGGTTATCGAATTTTGTTGCTGACCGTTCCTACCAAAATATAACAATCAAAGATAATGATAAGAATTATAATAGCCTTTCAGTAGTAATAACCTCATTCAACGCAATTAATTCTATATGTCGAGCTGAAAGATAAGCCTCTTATGTCTTTAGTAGGACTTTGTCCGCTTCGATTTCTTACGAGATTATATTGATTAACTAATTAAGGTTAAGCAGCAGAATAGGCAACTATTAAAGAATAATTATAATCTTTAATTGGCGAAATGCGGGTCAACCTCTACAAACGCGTTGAAAATGTTTTTTTTTGTAATATTCTACAAGTATTCTGTAGTTCTTAAACGGATTCCAACTCAGAAGTATATCTGAATTGGCCAGCTGTCGTTCTTATTGCTAGTCTATTAAAGCTTCTAATCCTTCATCATTGCCTGTCCCCTAAAATATTGTCGCAGTTTAAATAAGTAACAGTAAACAGTATTAGTCTTCATAGAACACTACCACAACGACGCGCTTCGAAATCTTAGTATATTTACGCAACAGTATCGCGTGCGCGGCAGTTACGCACGGACATGGAAGGTTTATCTACCGAGTGGCCGTAGGTAATAATTTAATGGTCACTGTCGAGACATAATACTGTTAGTTTATTATACTGTGACATTGTGGCCGGATTTTAGTCTTACTACATCTGCATGAACATCAATATCTTCCACGTAGAGCAACAGCCAATTGAAAATCCATTACAGGGTATCGATATCTCAAGGATACGTTAGTGTCGGTCTTACAGCCCAGTTTCTGACTAGCCGTATCTTATTCATATGTATTCTATCTATAATAATTGGATAGGACGGCTTAGTCTTCTAGCCATGTCATTTGGTTTAATTAAGTCTTTATTTTTATTAATATTTTATACAGTTTCTTTTCTTTCAAATTTTTTGAATGTGAGAACGTTGTAGGCTTAACATACTATAGATCTGTGGACCATTTTATATTTTACCTGGTACATGTTGATTGGCCTACACTGTTCTCTCATACCTTTTAACACTGTAATTTGAAAACATTGTAAAAATCATTTAGTTTTAAAAGAGTAACCGTGGAGTTTCTTGCCGGCTCTTCTCCATAGGAAACGACCAATTGGAACCGTGCGCCTAGCTTCTGACGTTTCATAAGTGCCCTTGTAGGTTTGTGTGAAATAAAATATTTTGAATTTTGAGCCACAGCACCCTATTTGCGAAACACACGTCCAATCACAATCCGAGAGTTTTGAAGGATATTGCTAATCCATTGCTTTATAGGTTTGAAAAATTTGTCTGTACAACAACTTAAATAACGAAATGAACGTGGGTGACCTGTCAAAATTAAACCCGTTTGCAATCAATTGTCAATTAATGTGTTACGCATCTGCAGGTTTGGTGTGTAAACGATGGTCACCTATCCAATACCTGACTCGGCTCGGCTAGCGCAACTTATCCTATAATGACGTGACACACAATTTCAGGGTACGATTTCACCGCATTATGGGTTGATTTGATTCATAGCTAGCGACCGATGATGATGCGGCGACAAGCTGTCAAAACATCGAGATTTCACTAATTAATTCTTATTACTATAGATTCTTAATTCGTTTTCGCTAAGCATTCCGTCAGACTTTTTTATTGCTGCTCGGCTCGTAAGGGTAGTAACGTGATGTTAAATAACCTATAACCTTCCTCAAGAATTAGGCTAACAAATTCAAGATAATTATTCAAATCCAACTGGTACCTCCAGAGATTAGCGCGTTTAAACAAAGTCTTCAGCTTTATTATCAGCACAGAAATAGATAGAAAATAGAACCTAACCTTATTTCAAAAACAATACCTACAAACCATAATTTAGTTCAAAGTAATTAACTCCACCGCAATACCTAACTAAGCAGTCACTCCAATATTAACTTTTGCCCACAATTACTATTTAGAGCCAAAATCTAAGGCAATTCGAATTGAATCAAGAATTTAAGGCAAGTTTAGATCCTCTGAGAAACCAACCAATTGAAAGTGTCGCTTTCAAACTGTAACCAAAGTTAGAAACAACTTTATTGAGCTAACACTATTAAGATAAATAATCTGTTTGTTTGCGCACATTCGCTTATTATTACCTCATTCTGAATTAACAGAAAAAAGTAGGTGCCTATGCGTTTTTATTGCACGAAATTATCTATTTCCACATCTTATGTCATCTCGTCTAACAATGAATGCTAATGTCATTATTTAGAACTTCTTCTTTTCGATTCGATGGTACTTTTTAGATAAGTTGGGCGCAGTAGGTAGCCACTATAATAGCAGCGTCAAAGGTGTTCATTAGATCTTCAAAAGTGCAGGTGTATGATTAGGGCACTAGCACACCTTCCTATATAAAACTGCTGGTGCTGTCCAAAACATGACACTCGTCATATTTTGGACAGCACCACACTCACATGGGATACTAGACGGGTCTATTCCTAACACTCCATTTAGCCATCTTGTGTTTGCAGCGGCATACGTGGATGCTGTTCATGAAAAGCACTGCTGTTCACATCCAGCTGGGACATGTTTCTGGTGGGTGCTTTGGGCCTTCTTCCAAAATTGAAAAACAGAGAAAAACTACATTATGGATTATATCCATTTTATTTCCCGATATTTCTGCCGCCAAGCAGCATTGCTCTACTCTACTCCCTAGACACAAAAGGAACATGCATCTAGCATGATCCTGTTGTGCACATACAACGTTTCAATTTGAGGTACGATGTAGGTATGTATCAAACAGAATTATCCATTTCTTCAAACTTATTCTTGAGTCAAGAATCTTGAATCTTAAACAATATACATAAGCAAGTGGATCCACGAACTTCACCTAGTCTAGTAGGGAGTAATTATTCAAATCAACGCTAGCATTAGTCTGAAGTCCGACTACTTAGTCCTAATTCTGAGATGGCAATTACGAAAGACAAAAGATTAAGCGTCCGAGCCACTAATCGCGTTACTAGTCTCGTGATAAATGGTGGCAACCTGAATTCGATTTATAGTGAGGATGGGTACAGGGTGGGCGACTCGAAGGTACACAACTTTAAAATAAGTTTTTCTTTTAATTGCCAGTTATTGTTCCATAATTTTAATCATTATTAATCTAAATATATGTCTACTCAGTTACATTCAGAAGAATGTGATCAAAAATATCTGTCATCACTTTTGCAGCATAAAAACCTGACAGTATAATGTTTCGAGTTTTCTTCAATATCGCAATCAGAGTTGCTGTTATTGAAAAATCCAAACTACGACAAAAAATTCAACTAAAATGGTATAAACAAGACATCACAGACAGACTAATTAAAAAATTAGTTTTTATCTTTTGACTTTCTTGTCGTAGTTGGATTTTAGTTTTATAACTTTTAATTTTATTTATATTATTTTGGGGTTAAAATATAATATACATTTTGATATGTGCTAATTAAGCCCTTTCATTTGATACCTATCATGGCATCATTAATAAAATATTTTTTAGTTCATTACTTTATGTCGTCTAGTCATATATTTATGTCGTCATATTCACTTAAGTGACCTCACATAGCCTATAACCAGCGGACGCTCAAGACGCTTCTAAAGATACCTCATTTGTTAAATTATGATGAGTAGCTTAGAAGTTATGAGGGAACATATATGAACATGCGCTGCAAGCGATAAGGCCGCCAATTGTATATTTTGTAGTGTATTACTTTTTCTTTATGTAATTATAATCTGGTGTACAATAAAGTATATTTAAATAAATAATAAATAAATAAACATACATACATACTGGACAAAATCATAACCCTCCTGTTTGGTTCGCCGTAGTCGGGTAAAAATTATGTGACATCGCACTAGATACATAAATATCACAACAAGCAGCAATAAGCAGTACCTTTGTACTCAAATTATAATTATGTCGTATCTGTATGTATTTTACTGTGTCTACATAAATAATTAAAAAAAAAAACAAGTGGTTAAATTCTGAAGAATCAACATATAACATAATAATATTCTTTTGAATTTAACTGATTTAGCCTATGTTAAAAAATAACGTTTAGCGACAGTAACAGGTGCTTTCTCGCTGGTAAACAACATTTTACGCTCTCAGTTTTTACGCGATGAGCCATGAAGGATAATCGTCGGGACCATTACTTATAGCGCTTGAGTCAAAGGACTTTCCTGGAAGCATAATCAAATAGTCAAAAGCAATCAAATCTGTCATCTTTGATTGCTTACCAATCAAACAACAACAACAAATACCAATAAGATATGACAAAATTAATCAAAAACGCCTCAAAGCCTAAATAAACAATATTGAGGAGTGTTGGCCAAGAGTGGTAACAGACGCGAATTACAAGTTGTAGGTCTCTGACAGTCGCTTTACTTTGTGTAAATTATTTCAATACCACTGCTCTCAATATGGTGAAGAAAACATCATAAGGAAACCGGCATGTCCTAGAACCAAAAAAATCAAAGTCTTGTGACATAAACTACCAACCCTGACTGGGCCCGCGTGATGGATTACGGACTACTGTCGAAGAGAGGAGGCCTGTATCCCAGCAGTGGGAACAAAAACAATATTTTTATTACCTAATAATCTCTAAACAATAAGAGTAATTGAACGATGGTTTGAAACAGAAGTCTGAAACAGTCCTTAAGTATCAAACCCTCTTGCGGACGGTGAGCAATGGGTAGCTCGCCGTCCGATAAGGACCAGGCCCGGGTCGACGGCGCGTTGTGTTCCACGCGCGCCTCAAAGAGATGTCAGCACCAACCGACGGGGTCCGTAAGGACCAATGCCTGCTGGGGTTGCGGGTTTGTCCGAAAGGGATATGGCGGCCCCGGCACACAGGCAACGGAAGGAACACGGGTGGGTTTTAGTCAGTAAGAGTCTGACACGCCCTCCCGCTCCGTCCAGAGCGGGAGAAGTTATTTGATAATTTCCGCCCCCCTCAAAAAAAAAAAACGTCAACACTCACCATAAAAAGAGGTTATTCGCTCCAGCCTCAAGAACTAAAATGTTAAGTGATAGCCTATATTAAATCGCAATAAAAATATATAATAAGTTGCCCAACATGTTTAAAACTGAAAATCAGACACAATATTCCAAAAAAGGCTAAAACTATACCTAATCCAAAAATGTTTCTACTCAGTAAAAGAATATTTAGAATCTAGCTTAAAATAAAGATTTTCTCTCATGAACAAAAATGCCGATCTGCCCTATACAAACCCAAAACCCTATAAGATTAAGTCTATCCTATTTAACTTCATATAAAACTATAATTAAAATTTGTACAGCCCGAAAAGGATGACATTCATATTGCTGATTATTTGTATTAAATTCATTATTATTGACATTAAATTTCATTTTGACATAACCAAAATTTTTCAATTTTATTGTACTGATATAAAAGAAAAGAATTAAGTACTTAATGTTGAATGCATGCTAATTTAAGATGATAAGGGCAGGCGAATGACAGTTAAAAGGCTGCTGCTAAGTTCGTAAGTACTAACATAACATAACACCAGCATTGTACACTTAGTTCGCAATAAACGTTTTTGACTTTGACATATTTTTGCAAAAAAAAAATAAGTTGCCAATTTGCCTACCAGATTGCATCCAATGATATATGTATGCATAATATTGGCTAGAAGCATATTAGAAGCCATTTCAAGCAAAAAACCGACACTTTAAAATTTTAGCTTAAATGTCTTCGAGAGCCTTGGTTGCGAGTACTACGTACCTGACCTTTATGAAGAGCATCATCAAACAGGTCACTATAAGTAATCCCAGTTCATAAAGAAGTGTCCACTTTAAAAAAAACGCATGGTTGGAGTAAACTTAGGGAACTTAAAGTATTATTACTTAAAAATAAATTTCAGAAAGTCTATTTTTACAAACCACCCATGCAATTTCACCCTGATCAATTGATCGACCCCACAGGCCCACAAATTGGATGACAGTAACAAATCTAAATGGGTGTAAGTCTATTTCTGGCCGGTGATTTACGTCGTATATTTAATCACTTCCTTGACTGGCAACGGTTTATTTTACGAAATTCGTATTTCGCAAATTAATGCCTTTTAGGAATTTGGGTCAATTTTTTTGCTTAAATGAGGAATTTTGGGAAGTGTAACACTGGCATGGGGTGGAGTTTCACTTTATTTGATGGTGATAAGTGATAAGGAAGTTATGTTTCTACATTTGACAAGAATATTCTCTCGTATCGGCAAAAAATACCTACCTATTGGAAGTATTGTCTTGCTTTGATACATGCCAACCAAGCATATTTTGATGCAAGCGTACACAGTTTGCCATTGCATTTTTTTTTTTTTTATATGAGTTCGGTACGGCGTACTTTCCCACGCTAGTGCGGTAAAGAAATTTTTTTGGCAGTCATTGCATTCATGTTTAACCTAACATAGATTTACCTACCAAGTCTCTACCAAAGATTAAATAAAAGCAATTTTTGAGAAATATTTCCTACCAAATAAAGTTAGAATAAAATAATATAACTCAGACTAACTTGGTTTCAACAAATTTTCTAACTGACCGACTCCCTGATAATCCAAAAATAGAATTATAACAAAGTGATACTTATTCTAATAAAAAGAAGTTCTGACTGTGAAAACAAAAATTTTAAATGCGAAAAATTAATTCTATGACTTCTGTTGCAGACAGAGCGGGCACTACAACTATAAATAAAATAAAGTAACTAGCAACGTTCACGGAGAATAAACATCTAAGGACTATCACCATCCTTGTTAGCAACTTGTCTTAAAACAACTGCTAATTGCAGTTCATGAAAACAACTTACTTTTTTGTTGTTAGTTAAAGCACAGAATAGATACGTACAGAAGGTCGGGCCATACAACGAGCCACAACGGGTGCACGTACACATTGACATGTACTCACGTACGTACGGCGGCGATCACAAACAAATGTCAGTCACGAGTGCGCTTCTACTCACTGTACGTGAAGCTTGTCTATGTGTGCGTGCGTTTTGCTCGTTGTATGGAGCCGACCTTTTGTACCTATCTATTGGTTTTGTTTGATAGCCGAGGAGTCCAGAGTTATATAACAATGCAACTTTCCTCTTCTTACTTGGAAAGTAGTTTTATTCAAATCAGTGAGGGAAATAGAATAAGTACGAAAAATGGTTATTGAAATTGAAGCTCTTATATAATTTAATGGCAAAATAAAAATATGTAGGAATACAAAAAAAATATTTTGTCACACACACACTACAAATTCTTCATTATTTTGAACTGATAGATACTTACCCACTAATTTATTCTTGAAGAACTAGAAACCACTGGCACAGGCTGTAAAAAGAACAATTTATTACGGGAATCCATAACCCAACAAATTCAAATTCAAAATTCAAATTCAAAAGTGATTTATTCAAACTAACCATAACTTGAAAGACCTTTTTGTTTGGTTAAGTACCTTTTCTATAATGTTAACAATTTTCAAGTCTTGATAAATTTTAAATGAAAGTATGGCAAATAAAAGAATATACAAAAAAAACAAAAAATAATATTCAATAGTCATTTATTCAAAGTAGGCTGAGAATCAGCACTTTTCGAACGTCAATTACATAAGACAGTCCCCCAAAACGCCCACCCTTCACCACTTCCTAGTGCATTAGCTGGGAAGAAGAAGTGGCGCACCAAACTCCCCAGCAGCACAGCTGTCTGTTCATTTAGAAGAACAAATAAAAAAAGATTCTATATAATAGTATTCAAAATAATTAACATTACGCAATACAAAACATAATTTAAATTATTAGCCATATGTTAGCTAGCACACGCCAATATACCAGACAAAATCATCGAGAACAGCTACGCTCAGGCAGCAACTTAATATCTAAATAAAACCTCCTAGGCATAAAGGGCGTGCCCGCTTACATATAGTTGTAACTGGAAGTTATAAATGATAAACTAGGACCATCGAGGTAAAACAAATAAACAAACAGTTAATTACTAATAACAATAAATAATATGATCAATTGTCGAGGTCACTAGCTAACCACATATTGCAATACAACTCATAAAAATAAAACATTGTGATGAGTAGATTATGTCAACAATAAATTAAAATAGCTTGACTTATAAAGTCAAATAAAAAAAAAACAATTATATAAACTCATATAACTTGTCAGTAGGTAATCTGGAGAAAGAACATAAACATTGTCTTGAGTTAATCACAGCGACCAACTATTCTTATCATTTAAGTAATTGTTGATAGAATAGTATGCCTTTGAACAAAGCTTGGATTTTACTTTCGTTTTAAACGCATTAAAAGGCAAATCTACCAAAGAAGAGGGTAGCTTGTTATAAAAAGTTATACCAAGCCCAACAAATGAGTTATGAACCTTATGAAGCCGGTGAAAGGGAGCTCGTAGTTTGTCCTTATTTCTAGTGTTAACATTGTGAAAATCACTGTTTTTAGTGTATAAGTGTATATTTTGCCTAATATATAAGATATTGGCGAAGATGAATTGGGATGCCACCGTGGGGATATCAATATCTTTGAAAAAATCTCTCAGATAAACTCTGGCACCTAGCTGGTAAATAGCTCGAACAGCTCTTTTTTGCAGCACACATATATTTTGAATATCAGCAGCTTTGCCCCACAGCAGAAAACCGTAGGACATAACGCTATGAAAATACCTAAGGCATTAAGTCCGCCTTTGTACTTTTTTGAGTGTGAAAAGTTTATATAAATAAATAATAAATAAAATAACTAAAATAGACTAAACGAGCTGTATCGACGTCAGTGTATTGTCTTACTTTCCTGACGGCGTAGGCGGCCGAACTGAGCCTTCCCGCTAGGCTCGATATATGTGGGCCCCACTGAAATTTGGAATCAACTGTTATGCCCAGAAAAACTGCCGAATTTACGGAATCAAGCACCTCTTTATTTAAGACGATGTTGGGACCTAGATTTCTAACATTAGGTAGGGCGGACTTTACACATTTCGTTTTCTTAGCATTGAGAACTAGGTTATTTGTAGTAAACCAATCCGTAACCAGTGAGAGTGCACTGTTTACATCGTCAAAATCTTGTCTGTTCCTGTATACGTTTTTAAACAAGAGAGATATCATCTGCAAACAGTACAACTTCACAGACAACCTTGCGACAGTCAAAGTTGAAGCAATATTCGATTTACATAAATTGTTATGAGTTACCCTGTAACCTAACCGAAAAGCGACTATAGTTTATCTGAATAAAAACGTACGCGACTTGAACGACCACGAGAGTAACTATGCCATATATACTATATACACATATATAGTATTGCTGAAGAGTTTTTTTTTTTGAACGCGCTAATCAAATTTCACGCAGAAGAAGTCGCAGGCGGTAGCTATTATCATAGAAAAGAGTGCGACGATCACGTACCCACGCGACAGTCGTCGCTTTAGGTTAGGACGCGGCTCGTATCAAATCAATACCACAATGACCGAAACCGAAAAAAAAGCTCCGAATTTTCTCAATAAAATCGACGTTACTTCCGAACCCCCAAAAGACAGTAAACCGATTTTACGCTTCCCAAACAAAACGTAAACCAGCATTCATTAAGAGGGATTAAACTTAAGATGTCTAAAGGCGTTAAAATCCTCCGCAGCAGGAGGTCTCATTAATAGAACCTCAACTGGACCACCGATAAAGCCTACCATGATTTATTTAGGCCCGTCGAAAGCAGTTCGTTTGGACGATTTAATTAAATTGACCCCCCATTTTTTGGGGCTATGAAATTAGAGGGGTAAGAATAGCTTTTTCGTCGGAGATAACAACGTTTTAAATCGATATACTTACTGTTGATCAATGTGATTTATCATTCACCCCTGTTTTCCCCGAAGTTGTCGGCAGAGGTGAATAGTACTTGCATACCCCCTCTCACAAAGAGGAAAATGGCAAAGGGGACTGGCGAAACGTGGACAGTTCTCCAGTTACATAATTATGTTTAAGGTTTGTTTGATTCGTGTGGGCATCAAACGAGCGAAGATTTTCTTACAGTCGTAGATCAAGCTGTCAATTTGATCTGTACAGAGTGGCGCTATCAATTTGGTAGTTCTATCAATGCCATCGAAAAATTGGTCATCATTGATTGTCATTACAACTCACAGTCTGTTAAGAACCTGATTTTTGTTTCATTATGTTTTTATTCAAGTAATCGATAGTTTCTATCATTTCTGGCGCGAGAGTTCAACTCCGGCTTCGCTACGACCGGTAACTTAAAAAAAAAAAAAACTCAAAGTTTCGTAATATCCGAATCATGAAAAACGAATAAAAAATCTTATTAAAAAAATAGAACTAATTATTCCAGTTTCTATTTATTCCATTAATTGTTTGTACAGTAACCTACCGTTCCACCAATTTTTGTTGCTCTAGTATGAATGGGACGCGAGATATGACTTTTTTTCTTATTTTTCGTTTTTATTTTTTTATTCACCTATAACACCGTATTAGGTCGTAATTTTTACATCAAAATATTGCTTATACTTTCTATTATGTGTAGTAATAAAACCACAACATAATTCCCTGTTATTCAAAAGTTATTGTACATTATATTTTTGTTCAGGGCTGTCACTTTTGTGGATCCGAAAAAATATTAACTAAAATATATTTTATCTGAAAAAATCAATTTGTTTTGAATTTATATTAAATGGTTACTCATCCTCGTTACTAATAACAACAAATTCAACATGAGAATAATCATCAATTGCTAGATTTTTTTCGTTTACAGGTCTCAACAAAGACAATGCGGCTGCTGGTAATGGAATTCTTTTTGTTTTTTTTTTTCTCTCTAATAGGTTGACATCAGATATAATTGGATCAGATGAGACTAAGGCTCTGTGAAAAAGGTCAGACATGGTTGCTTCACGAGAAATTTTTCTGGTATGGTGCTCTCTATCAAACCTCCAAAATTTATTTCGAGACTCAGCCGCCTGTTCAGAGAGCATGCCAACAGGTAAACTTGATGATTCTATTATTTTCGCACCATGGACTAAAATTTTGTGAAGAGTGACAGTCATAGGATGCCATTCATACTTAACAACATATTTGTATGCCAACTCTTTGCAAAAAGTCGCGAATTTTTCTGAATCAATTGGCAAGTTACTGGACAAAACTATTAAAATGACGTATAACTCATCTAATAGCCACTTTTCGATGTTTCTTAAATTTCTGCAAAAGTTCCTCGGTTTTTGTCAGAAAAAGCAATGCGAGCAGTGTTTCCATCGTTAGTGGTCCCTGAAGTTGGACGCACCACATCTACCAAAAGGCCCATTTTTTCTCTGATTAGACCTTGAATTATTTTTTTACGGTCCTCGACCAGTTGCCGCTCTTCTGATCGTTGAGTGATCCTCCATTTCTTTACCTCAACTTTGTATCCAAGATTTAATACAAATTCTAAGGCCCTAATCCATGAATGAAGTGGACTTATTCCATGTACCAGACGTTCTTCTATGACAGGTTTGGAGAATGCTATCTCTAAATCATTAAATTGCGACGAGGTCAAATTGCAATATGGACAACGTAACTGAGATGGTGTGGAAAGAATTGCATTCAGGACTTTCCCATCAATAGCCGCACAGTAGAATTTGCATTCAACTTTTATTTTATGCCCTAGCGAGGTTTCAGTTATAATGGGGGTAAGATTTTGTATCTGCTCATCAATAAACTGTTTCTCAGAAATTATTAATTCTTTCCTTTCTTTTTTATATTGTAAGTGTAACGGTCTACAGTAGCGAAAAGATGACGGTGCAGGATTTATCCATATAACATCATTGCTGACTTTTGTTACAACCTGCAATGGCGTAAATGTCGTCGCAAAGAGACTATTTTGTCACCTTCTGCATCCGAGAATGATTGTTTATATAAAGATTGCCCAGTGCTTCCATCAAAGCCCCAGTTACCCGTAAAAACGCAATCTACTGCTTGAATACTTTTTTTTGAACAATAATTGATGAGAACTTCATCGCTTAATTTCATTACCTGAATAAAAGTGTGCTGCACTAAACTTTGAAGAGGCACAGATGCCTCCCTTTCAGATACTTGAATCCGGTCAGGATAACAAGTTTTTTTAGCCTCTTGAAGTTTATAATACGGGGGATATGCATCAAATCCACGTTTTTTGAGGTCCAAACGAATTGCATTGTATGTTTCCACGGACATATTTCTATCAGTTATGGTAGCAAGAGCTTCGACAGGTGTACATGGTTTTGAAGAAGTTTGAACTTTCTTAAGAATATCTGTTGGAGCAGTTTCAGATTCAAGACATAAACTTATTAGTGTCTCAAAATCTTTGGCAGATGAATGTGGCAGATTTCGTCCTCCGACTTTAATAGATCGTACAAAAGCTTGTATTTTGTTAACATTTGATTCGTTGTCTAAGACTTCCGAAAGTTTTCGCTTAGATCTATATTGTTGGGTTCTGCTTAAGGCCATAAATCTCTTTGATTTTGGAGAAAAGATAGAATCGCTGTTAAGAACAGTCGATGATGTTTCATCATGATCAAGGACAGATTTTAAATGACCACTAACGAGAGTACCACTAAGCCAATCTTGTTTCTTTTTAATAAAATAAGACTCGTTACTCTTACAACCCTTTAGATAATCATGACTTCTGGATAAAAAGGCTGGAAGTGTTACTTTCAACTCCTCACTAGTTTGTGAGAGTTGATATTCAGAGCCAAAATAATTATAAATCATACTCAATCGCTCAGAAAGCGGCATCTGCCTTGCTTTACCCTTGAATAATTTAAAGGCTTCCAACCGAGTTAATATTTTTGTACCAGATGAATGACTTTCACAATCATCTCTCTGTTGATGTACCTCGTTAATGCTCTGTTGGTCTGTCGTAAATATCTCGTCGTCTGAATCGGTGTCAATTGGCAATGCTTTAGTCGTATGTGTTAACATTCCAGGTTTATTTGTTTGTTTTTGATTATTCTCCATTATTTTTCCCACGAGTAGGGTCGATAAAAGGTCCACCCCCGGATGACGCCCATTCCAGGGGCAAGGCTATATACTGCGGAGGTCGCCAGGTGTCCGTAGGTTTTAAACGACTTCGCTGTCGGGTTTTATAGAGTATATCCTTCTCGCGGGCCGGCCAGTTAAGGCAAGCCCCCCGGCCGCAGTTCTGCACGACGTACCTCAGTCACGCCTTACTGGGGTTGTTGACGTGCAGAGTACGGTTACGGTATAAGGGTAGACTGGCGCTCAATCTACCCTGACGTTGTTCTAGCACAGTCTGGAACAACTGTTGATTTTGCTATAAATCAGAGAGGAGCATGAAGAGAAATCCCATTATATTAGCCTATATCATATTAGCTAGGTACTAGTTAAGTCCTTCGGATGAGAATTTATTGACTGTTGAGAAGGTGTACCAGCCCAACATGATAGTATTTACTCCACTTGTATCCAGAAAAGGCCAATAGCCGTTGAGACGCCGTGGAGGGACTTGACCAAGAATTAGACCGTAGTTTTATACCATAGTCATGTTATTGTAGTTTGATGATTATCTTAACAATTTGTTGTTTAAAAAAAAATCTTTAACATTCAGACAATTTTAGCCAACTAAGCGACAAAATAACGATATCTAGTCATCGACATGATAAATTAACTAAAATATTATAACATAAAAAAAGCATCTACATTTTGATTGATGTGACAGCCCTAACTGCAGATATTTCGGATATTACTAAAATTTGTAATTACTTTTGGATAACACAGAATTATGTTGTGGTTTTATTACTACACATAATAGAAAGTATAAGCAATATTTTGATGTAAAAATTACGACCTAATACGGTGTTATAGGTGAATAAAAAAATAAAAACGAAAAATAAGAAAAAAAATCATATCTCGCGTCCCATTCATACTAAAGCAACAGAAATTGGTGGAACGGTAGGTTACTGTACAAACAATTAATGGAATAAATAGAAACTGGAATAAGTATTTCCGTTTTTTAAATAAGATTTTTTTTTCGTTTTTCATGATGCGGATATTACGAAACTTTGAGATTTAAAAAAAAAAAAGTTACCGGTCGTAGCGAAGCCGGAGTTGAACTCTCGCACCAGAAATGATAGAAACTATCGATTACTTGAATAAAAACATAATGAAACAAAAATCGGGTTTCTAACACACTGTTAAACAAGTGGGTGATTCCATCACTTTTCAGTAGAACTCTGTGTCCTATAGGTACACCTCTGCTTAACCCTTCGGGAAATACAGGCTTGGTGTTATGTTGTGGGTTGTTCATTGACGTTTTAAATCGAACTTTTGAATTAATTCATTCCTCATACTCTCTTCTTATCATAATTACTAGCTTTACTAAATTCTATGACTATGCAGCAACACGTGGGCTCTTCCTGCAAAATTAATTGGTATCTAAATGGGCTATTCCGACACCATTAACTATAAACAATGAAGCAGGTCAGTACAGGTCAACATATCGATTGTCCTCCCAAATTAGATGTTGTGTATAATTATCGTCAATTAATCTCTAATAATTAATGCAGTAATAATTTCGAGTAAAATGACAATATGTAAAATTAAAACTTTTAAAGAAATACTGTGACATACTTACTATAGGATAAAAAATCGGCCCGCAGCGTCTCTAAACTACCAAAAACTGTGTTTTCCTATAGGCCGCAATACAAATTAACGTTTTTTTTTTTTTATATTTCAATTAAACTACTTTCGAGGATTTTTTTAATGTCATTTGTTCAATAAAAAATACAGTTCGTTACCTCAAGTATTTTAATTTATTTATAAAAAAAAGGTAAATTGCTGTCAAAATATACCAAATGAAGGACTACATGTACCAATAGCGATATTTAAAACATACAATCCAAAAGCAAAATTAAATTTATTTTTCCCTCCGCCATTTTCAAAGCCCCGTCCAATCAGCATCGTCGAAATTTTTCCTCAAACACGAACGTCTGATAAGTTATTAACAAATCGAGTCTACCAAAGTAAATATTAGTCCTAGATTGGTACAGACGTACAACATCAATTATGTAGATTCATAGCCGCCATTAATTCTGGTATGGTTTCGATATTGTAACCACAGTGTAACAATTCTGAGCAGTATACCAACGACCGGGTAGTGATGTGTCCCTACACTGTCGCGATTTTCCTTTCAAAACTGTCTAAGTTGTTGAAACTCTATATGAAGTTCAAGGTTGCTCTGTGTCATTATGATAGTTGAGTAGGTGAAGTATTTGAACTTGGATAGTTTATGATAGTCGTTTGTTCTGTTTTCGTGTACTTTTTCAAAGATTTGGATGTTACTTAGATACTTAGTAAAACATTATGCACATGATAAGATAAGATAAGATAGATAAGATAAAATTCATTTGTTCAAAACATAAGTATACACACATTGCATGCAAGATGTTACATTAAATTATAGCACAGTCATGTTTTGCCTTAACGGTGTACAAATATAAACAGATAGGTTATTTTTATTAATAGAATATACACCGCAAATACTTATTTATTTTGTCCATTATTCAAATCAATTAACATTTATTTTTATTTTTTTATTTATTTAAATAACATAACAAATTAAAACTGCATCAATCAAATTATAATAATAATACTACAGAATAGTGTCATAAGCTCGTCATCGAAATGTAGGTATATAATAAAACAAAATTAGCCAGTCAAGAGTCAAAGTAATTAAGAATAAAAATTTACATATTAATATTACACACTAGTCAGATTTATTTATTTAATATTATACATAATGTCACTAACGAAACACAAAGAAGAACAAACAAAAAACAAAAAAAAAAAGTGCGAAGACCCTCCACAACCGCGAGGTGTGCAATCTCAGTGAATATTTTTTTAAAGCCAAAGTGGGTATGCACCGTGATGTGGTGGCAGTGGACAAGGGGCTCACCCCGCTCTCCATGGCTAAAGAGAACTGGCACAAGCCTGTGGTACTTACTACAGATGACCGCAAGAAGGTATGGCAAAGCAAGGAGCTTCACGGGCGCTTCTATCGGGCTCTTCATGAGCCCGATGTAGATTTCCTAGCGTCCGTATCCTGGCTACGTTTCGGTGACCTTTTCGGAGAAACTGAAGGTTTCGTCTGTGCAATTATGGACGAAGTTATCTTGACGAATAACTACCGGAGATATGTTATGAAGGACGGGACGGTTGACGTGTGTCGGGCATGCCACCGTCCGGGTGAGTCCATCAGACATATTATCTCTGGTTGTTCTCGTCGGCTAACAGGCATAACCAAGTGGCCAGGATTACTCACCAGCAACTTGCTTTGAAATACAAACTTGTGGATTATGAAGTACCGTACTACAAGTATGAGCCCGACCCAGTTCTCGAAAATGACCATGTTACGTTGTACTGGGATCGGTCTATCATTACTGACAGGACTATTGTTGCCAATAAACCTGATATAGTGGTGATAGACCGATTAGCGCGCCGCGCAATTATAGTCGATGTTACCATTCCACATGACGGGAACCTCGTGAAAGCTGAGAAAGAGAAACAAATAAAATATCTCGACTTAGCACACGAGGTTGTCGACATGTGGAATGTGAGCTCGGCTATCATTGTGCCGATTCTCGTAACGGCCAATGGCCTGATTGCCGAAAGCCTCGACCAACATCTCTCGAGGCTGTCGTTAGGCGGTTGGATCAAGGGCCTGATTCAGAAGGCAGTACTCCTCGATACGGCTCGCATTGTGAGGAGGTTCCTGTCTCTGCAGCCCTAACCACCGGTAGCTTGGACTCTACTCCCGACACCGGCGGACCTCTATTTTTTTATATTTTAAGATGTTTGTTTTAATATCTTTTGTAAGAAATATATAAAAATGTAATTACATATGAAAGAAAATGAATAAACGAAATAATAATATTAAAATAAAAAATAAAACTATATCAATACTTTGTCTTTTAAAAACTCGGAAATACTATAATAGGCTTTTTGAATTAGAAAGTTCTTAATATTTTTCTTAAATAAGTTAACATTTAATTCTTTAATGTGTGGTGGAATGTGATTAAATATATTTGGCGCCATGCAGAACACACTTTTATGCATCAGTGCTGTATTGGACTGTCTTCCACATAATATACTATAATCCCGTCGACTTCGGGTATTCATATCGGATAGCTTCGTAAAAAGCTTTGGGTTTGTTTTAACGAAGACCGCAACCTCATAAATGTACGTATATAATGACGGGAGTGTTAATATATTATTTTTGATAAAATATGGCTTACACGTATCAGTACTTATTAGTCCAAACATCGCTCTGAGACACCTTTTCTGTAACTTAAAGATTAGTTCTCTATTACACGAGTTGCCCCAAAAAATAACCCCGTATCTTAAGATTGAGCCTACGATGTCATGATATGCAGTGAGCAAAGCGTCGGTACCTAAGATCGAAGACAGTTTATAAAGAGCATAAGCAGATTTGCTTATTTTGCTTAATTCCTCTGTGTGCACTTTCCAATCCAGCCTTTGATCTATGTTTAAACCTAAAAATTTGGTAGTAGCTATGCTTTCAACTATTTTGCTGCCGTGTTCTATTATCATATTAGATGCATTTGGTCGTTGACTGAACAGCATTAGTTTTGTTTTATCAAGATTTATCCTAAGGTTATTATTGTCTAGCTATGTGATTATTGATTGGATGGTTTTGTTAATTTCATTTTCTAATTGTAAGTCGTTAGTGTTATTAATAGTTACTGTGCTGTCGTCGGCAAATAGTAACATATGATGAATGGTTACCTTTGGTAAATCGTTGATATAAATTAAAAATAACAGGGGACCTAGCACGCTTCCCTCTGGTACACCATACTTAATTAATCGTTTATTTGATCTAAATATTAATTCGGATTTAGTCTTTGGATCTATCTTCGAAATTTCCACGTATTGATTCCTATTTATTAAATATGATGCTATCAATTTTAATATAGTTCCTCAAATTCCATAAGCTTCTAACTTCTTAAGCAAAATCTTATGGTCCACGTAGTCGAAGGCTTGGGTCATATCGCAATATACGGAAGACACGGGTATTCTGCTGTCAACATTTGCGATGACTGTATTCAACCAATCGTAAACAGCCATGTTAATGAATTTATTTTTTCTGAAGCCTTTTTGTTCCTCAGTTAAAATTTTATATTTTTCAAAAAAAATGTAAAGTTGTTCGTATATATATTTCTCAAAGACTTTTGAGAAAATTGGTATGAGCGCAATCGATCTATAGCACGCCATATTTTCCCTATTGGTTTTTTTGAAAAGTGGTTGTTAGAGCCGTTTTGAGATGGTGTGGAAAAATACCAGTTGTAATACACAAATTAACAATATAACTTATATGGACACTAATATAATCAGAAACATATTTAATATTTTTTGTAGATATACCAACGTGTCCTACGCTATTAGTATTTTTGAGGGATTTAATTATATTATGTATGTCTCCAAAAGTGCTTGGTGCCATGAATAAGGATACTTACTTTTTTTTTGGGTTCGACCTTAAATAGAAACACGGAACCATTTTATTTTTTTGTCCGTCTGCTACAGAGGTTTTTCTCGTGACTTACGCAACTTACTTAAGGAAATGAATGTTGGCAGTGTTAGGTTGCTAGGCACAGGGTTTTTTTTTTTTTATAAATCTATTCATACACATACATTCGAATGTGTGTGTCAAAATAACATATTTTTACTAAATATATACGGTACCTACTTATAATTTTATTTTTATTTTTTTTTGTCTGTCTGTCTGTGTGTTCCGGCTTATCTCCGAAGCGGCTAGCACAATTTTGACGGGACTTTCACTGGCAGATAGCTAATGTTATAAAGAGTACTTTAGGATACTTTTATTTTTGAAAAAGGATTAGTCCGCGCAAAAAAAAGTATATTATTATTATATATATACTTGAATAAATATAGAAAACACAAACGGTCTCGTGGCATATTTTGCGACATTCACGGGGGCAAAGCTACAGGGAACAGCTACTTTTAAAATATACCTACATAACAGTCATTTTTGCGATGGTTATTGCAGTTTACTTATTAATTTTGACAAAAAACATGGTATCCAAAAACTTTTCGCAATCATCACACGCCCATTGAAGCAATTATTCTCTCCCAATGGATGCGGCCGTATCCGATCATTAGCAATTTTATTTCCATCGAAAAGTGTCGCGTCGAACGCTCTTGACAGATTTATTCCGACACCCGATGAACTTAATTACATTGCTGCCAAATTTAGAGGCCGCCCGGACGAATAATAAACGAATAAAACGGTGTTTTCTTTCCTTGCAGTGTACAATTTTAACGGCTATTTTAAAAGGGCTTCAAGAAGTCTTTCATTTGTTTTGTTATTAAAACTCGTAATTAACCAATTTCAAGAGGCGTTTGAAATCTGAATACTGCAGGGTTGTTAACTGTATCGGGTTATGTGTTTAACTTTTTCTGTGCTTTTCTTTTTTATATGAATTATTACTATCTTCTGTCCGCGGTTTCGCCCGCGTGGAGGTCGGTCATTATCCCACAGGGACGTACTACCGGGATAAAAAGTATCCTGTGTGTTAATCCAGGATACAAACTATATGTGTCTCAAATTTCATCCAAGTCCGTTCAGCCGTTTGTGCATGATTGATGTACAAACTATCACACTTATTAGTATGTTATTAGTATATTAGGATATAGTAGGATACCGTTAGTATAATTATGAACGATACCTATAACTTTTACATGGGTGATGTAACAAGTATTTTGTCACAAAAAAAATATTTTTAAAAGACTGATCATGGAGTTTCTGGCCCGTTTTTCTCCATAGGATCCGACACCACGCTTTGGAATGGTCAACTAGCTTCATCTTTTTGACTACACGGCTCCTTGGTAAATCAGTGTATGTAATTGGTCAAATCAAAACAAATATTTTATTGGAAAAAAACAGGTTCACAAAAATGTTTGTGTTCGTTAACAGCTACTAACATTAGTTTAGCACAATGTGTTGCGTTCCAACATTTATAATACTAACACAATAACAAATATAGATATTATAAAACCTGAAGTAAAAGTACGTATATCAACTACTTGGAAAAAAATACTTTGAGTTTGAATATTGTCAGAGGAACGTATAAGATGTCAACCATTGTTGCCTCTGAGAATTGCGTAATGGTGGTGTAGTTTGTGTTCCTCTGCTGGGCTTGGCTTTGACCATCCGTAATCTTCCAGCCAAGATTACTAGCAAGCTGTACGTAAACCAATTTAAAAGGTAACCTAAGCCTATATATTATATCGTTAGCTTTGATTCTACACTACAGAAATTGGCACACTTCCAAGTCATGTCAAAGTTTATACGTCAATATTGAGAGGCACTTCTAAAACAAGGTAAGGGAGAAAGGCAAGCGTTGCTGTGCGAATGGTCATTGAAAAGGCAAGCATGTTTGAGCGGCCATTTGACAAGAAAACTGTTGACACCCGGTTGACAGCCGCTCAAAAATGCTTGCCTTTTCAATGACCATACGCACACACAGCAACGCTTGGTACTACATTCCATCTGGAATTGCTCAATAGCAGCCCGGAGTCTGGATTTGTGCCCGGTTGATGGCAATAGACTCTCCCCCTATTTCATGGCACTTAAACATAACTGGCGAAATGTGGGAGTACTATAGGCACACCTCTGCCTAACCCTTCGGAGATACGGGCGTGATGTTATGTTATGTTAAGACCGACAGGTTCGCCCCATTGTAATAAGGAACATGTATGTAATCTGCGTGCGCAATTTATTTGCCAAAAATGTAAACAAACACGAGTTTTCCACGTAGACAAACATCAACTTTATGCACGTGTAAATAAAGTTGAGTTGAGACCGACTAGATTTGTTGAAAAAGTCATAAAAAATATGAAGTTGTAGCACAAACTCAACCTTGTGGGTAGGTATTACAGTTGTTTTTTCTAACACTCGTGTTTGTTTACATGTTTGGCAAATGAATTGCGAACGCAGATTATATGTAGGTATAGTAGGTACTTATGAAATGTGGGTGTACTATTAACACCCCTTTCTATTCTGCCGCGCTTGCGATAAGTGCAGTAAGTACGTTTTGAATAGTTTTGAGTACAATTATTATTGTTCAATTTGTGTTGCGTCAATGCGCTCAAAGTTTTTCGGCACGTTTTTACCTTTTCTGACTTGTTTTATTAACTTATGTAAATTCAGATTTCTGAAATGTGTAGCCTAAGTAAAGTATTATTTCATTGTGCAATCATTAAATATGTATTTCTATTAGAATACTTTTAAATTACAAAAAGTATTCTATAGCTAGTACGAGTTTAATAACTTTAGCATCAATTGCTTAATTTAACTGCAGTAAGTATGAAGTTACTGCTCATATCATCAGTAGAAGTAAGACAATAATGATGACACCGCACTTAGAAACTCGCCGTAAGAATTGTTACTGCTGTTATGCTAAGGAAAACTTGCTATAAAGTCGACTTACTGCTGTTATCCTTATTGACAATAAAGAGCAAAAACTATTTTATATCTAGTATGAGTTTAATAACTTTTGCATCAATTGCTTATTATGACCGCAAAGTGTAGTTATTGCTCATATATAACATTAGCAGAAGTAAACCATCAATGAAACAATAAAAAATATAGTTATAATAAAACCTGAAGTAAAAGTACGTCAACAGGTATCAAATACAGGTTTAATTGGAAAAAAATGGTTTGAGTTTGAGTTTTGTCAGAGGAACGTATATGATGTCGACCCTAGTTGCTTCTGATACCGCACTTAGAAAATCGCCGTTACTAACTGCTGATAGGTAAGGAAAATTTATCATAAAATCGATTTACTACCTACTAAAGGTTCCCGATAAGATATGATAATAGCTGTCAGATCAAATTGTACAGCTCATTGTGCTGATTCTGAATCTATGTTTAACTCAATTTGGCCAAAAATGATAGCAGTTATCACAAGCGCGGCAGTAATCATTCGGTATTACAGGCGTGTTCTTATATTATCTGTCTTCTGAAGTCGACAGCAAAACAATGGCCTCACGCAACACTTACCACTTTTCAATAAACGAACTTTTGTTCACTAACCAATACTTAAAGGTATAAAAGATTTCCCCACAACCAAAAAGGTAGAAAGTCGTGAAAATACAGCCGTGTGAAATGCCGAAAAAAATCTTATCAGCATACTTTGTTCCTGACGTGTTACAGATGTGCCCGTATACTTAAGTGCCAGAATAATGGGTGGGGAAGATATAATGTCGATAAAAAATTTAGGTTACACGAGCTTTAGATTTTCAGTTCGGTGTTTTATTTTTTGTGCCTGGGGTATGTTATAGTAGGTTTAGGTATTATTGTAAGTAGATTCACTTGTATGTTGCGAGATTATCTGAATAGATGTAGACTCAAACGGCGGTTCTTTTGACAAACTAATGCCATCTCACAGTCTTCTAAAATAGATTCTGCCTGTGGATTACCGGAGACAACACCGTGGAAGCTAGTTGTTAATCGTTTAGTTTTAATTTAGTGTCAAGCATAAACAAGCAATTTCGCTGGCATAAATCTCTTTCAGACAGAAATAAACAAGCATTAATCACCACCTTTACTCAATCCACGTTGGCAATTTCAGAGCACTTTGAGTTCTAGCGAGTTTTCTCCACCAAAGGAGAAGTCGAAGAGAAGGTGAGAGAAGAAGAAAGAAGAGGTCTGTAACTCAAAATATACACAGTAAAAACTAACATTGGCAGTTCCGAAGTTTGAACACCGTTCCCTAGTGTTTAAGTTACCATTACCTGCTAGATTTTCAGCGTCAGAAGTTTAAGCACTCGCAAAACTATAGCAGGTAAAAAGAACAGTACTGGGGCGTTAACATAATGACACAACGAGTTTTAAAAGGTGGCTGTCGCACTATTATAAGTGACAGACTTTATACTCTATACTCTACAAAGCTGCTTTTTTTTAAACTAGATGTAATATGGTGTGTATTCCCTGAACGGCTAGGCAGAGGTGTACCTAGGTGGTGTGAACCCACATTTCGCTAGCTATATTTAAGTCCCATGTAATGGGAGGCGAGCCTATTGCCATCAACCGGGCACAAATCCAGACGAGATGATCAAAACTAGAAGTGTCAAAATAATTTACGGATATATTTAATATCGACACTTATTTTTATCGACACTTTCCCATCTCTAAAGCCGGTACCCCACCTGTCACGCCCGTATCGTTTACATTACGGCGACTTTGTTTCCCGCAAAATGGGGATTAATCTTTCAAGATACTGATAATAACCAAGGGTTGGAAAGGGAAATTTTGCTTTTATTGTTATTTGCATAAGATAAAAATTCGCCTAAATTACTGACGGTTTTTAAAATTGATCATTTTCTATAAAGGTAACTGTTTTCAAGATTGTTGTTTGTGTAACGTTATGTAACACAATCTAGTAATTTATTTTAATAATTATGTAATGTTTTAAATACATGTAAAGGCATTAAGGCATTTAGGCATTAAGTCCGCCTTTGTACGTTTTTGAGTGTGAAAAGTTTAAATAAATAAATAAAGTAAAACTTTTTGTCCCACTACCTGGACTGACGACCTTTAGAAGGTAGCTAGGAGAGACTGGACGTAGAAGGTGGAAGACACAGTATTGTGGCGTAGCCTGGGAGAGTGCAGGATAGTATAATCCGCCCCTTAATATTCCCATTGTTGGAACACAAGCTTCCTCATTGTGAGAGGGAGTAGGCCATAATCCACCACGGAGACCCAGTGCGGGTTGGTAGATGTCACATGTCTTCGAATTATTGGTTCTAGGACATGCCGGTTTCCTTCACCGTTTTGAGAGTAGTGGTGATGAAATAATTTACAAAAAATAAAGCGCCTGCTTGGCTTCGAACCTTCGACCACAATTTGAAAGTCGGGGCCGATATCACTGCGCCACCACTGCGCAGGAAAAGTTGCACCCTAATTGCATAACACAATCCGAAGAATTTTTAAAGGAGTTCCTAATCCATTGCTGCATGTTTGGAAAATTCGTCTGTTCGACAACGTAAAAATGCAATGAATGATGTTGAATCGTAAAAGTGAATGACATTGCCATTGTTAGTGTTACGCAATTACCCTGCAGGACTCCATTAATAAAGATTGGTCCTCAGCCGCAATAGACGGAGGGAAGCAGAGTCAGGAGGCTTTGGCCTTGCAGTAGTAGCCCAGTGGCAATGGCCGTGACTTACGATTTGTAGGTCGTGGATTCGATCCCAAGCACGCACTATACTTTGCGTAAAAAATATTTTTATCACCACTGCTCTCAAAACGGTGATGGAAAACATTGTGTGAAAACCGGCATGTCCAAGAACCAAAAAAATCAAAGACATGTGACATCCGCCAACCCGCACTGGGCCCGCGTGGTATATTATGGCTCACTCCTTCTCTCAACGAGGAGGCCTGCGTCCAAGCAGTGGGAACATTAGGTATAGGCTGATTATGCAGACCTTGCAATGGGAAAATATGATAATACACGATCAATCACAGTCTAAATCATTTTGGAAGAGATCGCTAATCCATAACTAAAAAAGTTCGAAAAAAAATCTGCTCAACAACGTAAATATCGCAATGAATGCTGTTGAACTGTCAAAATTAAACAAAATGTGTTACGCAGTTAGATAGATGATGTATTGTCAAATAGTAAAATCCATGCGAACCAGGTGCAGATCGCTAGTTTATAAATTGAATGCTCAATTAATCGTACACCCAATAAATTCACGATCGTTGGAAAGAAAAGGTTACCTATAATACACTCTGCAGGAGGCTAAATTAAAGAGGTAGAGGTAGTCAGGTAAAATAATATTTTCAAGAAAGATCCGTTCAGGGTTTTACGAGGATTAAAAGGCAGTGATCAATAATCCTTAAGACCTACATATATGCGTAATGAGTTACGTAACAACCAATCCATCATATTTGTTAGGCGTCGGCTGCAAAATTAGAGCTTTGCTCACATAATGGTTAAGGGGGAGCGCTTTATAAAGTCTTGATGTTTGGTGTAGAATGTTAAGTATATTGTGATGTGTGTGAGCTTGTAAAGTGATGTGTATTAATAGGAATCATGCTGGCCTTATTTGTGAAGGTTTTAATCACCAAAGTCTTGAAGAATTCCTGGAAGAAAAAAGTTGAGTTTTAATATGTTTAGTCATGTGTTGTCGTTGTGGTTATAAACTTTCATAAATCTCACATTTCAATGTAACGTTATCCGAGTGCTCACGGTTTGTTCAATGAAATCTCCATAAGGCTGGTTGACACTTCCCGTGACCAAAGGACTGGCTTTTACCTTGGCCGGAGGCTAAGCATTTACCATACAACTTTGCAATGCCGCCAGTCTCTTGGGTATATTACCACTCGACAGAGATGCGGAGGAATGTTTTGACGCCATATTTTAGTTTATTTATAGTTTTAGTTAGGTTAGGATATCATAATTTCATTTTGATAATCTTTTAGTTAATTTAGAACAAGAAATTCATTCAGTGTATATCTATATCCCATTGGGAACATTCAATGTTCAACACCTTGCAGGCTTAATAAATCTTTATAGAAGTTGTTAAGTTTCAATTTCAATTTATTTTATTCTGAACAAAAATACATTTGTGTCGAATACAGGATTAATACAATAATAATAATCAATAAAAGTTACAATTAATTACAAGTTATTAATACACGGAATAATAATAATAATCAATAAAATTTACAAATAATATGGATAAAAAGTCAAAAATAAAATAAGAATTCAACTCAATCAAAAAAAAATCAAGAAAAATAATAATAACATGTCAAGAATGAGACTTAAACGATAAACAAGTTACACTGTGGCATTATTTTTGTCCCTAAAAAACTCTTCTATACTATAGTAGCACTTCGTCAATAGGAATGAGTTTAATTTGAATTTAAATATTCTTGGATTATTAATCATTTTTAATTCTAATGGCAATTTATTGAAAATTTGTACAGACTGTACTTTAGAGCTATGTTTGACAACATTTAATTTTGGCTGCAAATAATTAGGCAAATCTTTCCTGCGCGTTTCCACCCTAGTTACCCTTTCTTCCTTTGTCTCGTATTTCTCTAGGTTTTTTAGAAAACTACTTAGTAGGACCAAAATATAAAGACAAGGTACAGGTAAAATCTTTAATTTCACAAAATGCTCTCTACAAGATTCAGTTTGCTCTATGCGAAGAATAGTTCTGAGGGCCCTTTTTTGCATAACAAAGGCTGCATTTATATTGTATTTATAACTGTTCCCCCATCCTTCTAATCAAGTGAAAAGATGCTACTAACTATGTATAAAACAAAATATTGAATCACTAATCCATATGGCAAGCTTAGTGATATTCCTGCTGGAGTTGCGGGTTTGTCCGGAAGGGATATCGCGGCCCCGGCACACGGGTAACGGAAGGAACACGGGTGGGTTTTAGTCACTAAAAGTCTGATACGCCCTCTCGCTCTGCCCAGAGCGGGAGAAGTCATCTGATGATCTCCCATCCTAAAAAAAAAAAAAAGCTTAGTGTTATTACTGCTTATTCTAACTGCGTAAAAAAATTCCCAAGTTCAAGCAATGGCCATTTTCACATTGGACGATAACGATAACGACACGATATCGTCGGACTGGTAGTTTCATACAGTCGGTGTGCATTGATTGTCGTGCCGATATCGGCGGACGACAGAGTGCACTTGTTCACTGGTGCCAATATAGCCTCGAATACCTCTTACATTTTTTGGAATCGCGCGGGAAATGAAAGCTTTTGCTGGCGCAAAGAGACTGTTGGAGGCTGCTGTGGCATACCGCATGTCAATAAGCTGTTGGTTACATCTTGCCACATACCGATATTGTCGTCCGAGCTGATGATTTGTAGGTGTCGTTATAATCGCAGTGTGAAAACGGCCATTCACAGGTTAAAATTGTGACGATGACATCACAAAATAAGTCCTAAAACCTGACCCAATTCTGCGCTACCAGGTGGATAACACCAATGTTATGGACCTGGTAGCGCAAAATTGGGTCAGGTTAGGTCCACCGTATTAAATTAAATCAACACAGTTTTACAGATAGATAACTCCGATGGGTGTACTCTCAAACCACCAAAAAGATAGGTACAGAAGCCTGGCTTCATACAACGACTGAAAACAGGCGCACGCACACATAGACAGTGCGTGCGGCGATCTCAAACGAATACCGGTCGCGAGTGCGCTTGCACTCGCTGTACGTGAAATGTGTCTATGTGTGCGTGCGTTTTCGCTCGTGGTATGAAGCTGATCTTCTGTATCTACTATTCTCTGCTACAACCGAGTTATAGCTTAATGGTTAATTACTTTACTTTTTATCAGACACTCATAAATTGTCCAAATAAATTAGTTTTACGTGATGGAATTTTCAGAGAATAGATTTTGGTATTGAATACGAAAACCTTATCAGGTTAATTAGGTGTGCAGCTATTATTTATTGTGAAGTAGCGATATTTTGCTTTTGTTTTGTTGAAGTTTACGAGTCTCTCTCTCTTACTCTGTTTCACTCTTCTCTAAGGTTGTGGGCTTAAAACCTTGTTATACATTTTTTCTGCCAGTGAGTAATAGAAAATAAAACAAAAATTTGGTTGTCGTAATCGTCAACGCGCTGAAAGCAATTAAACAAGTGTGATAATCAATGCTCCTTCCTTTTTACCTGCAGTTCCTTTTTGAATTTGGACCCTGTTCCATTCTTGACTATAATATTGGTCTAGCATGCGTGACAAAACTATGACTAGAGCTACCTATAAAAATATTAGAAACAACAATACCTAAGAAACGCAAAATACTTCAACCATTAAAATTCCACAAGTAAATACTCAAGATCTCATTATTCCCTTAGTTGTATAAAATCCACTACGTACGTAACTTTCTAAGCAGAGATGCCAAGCTAAACGTTCAAACGACTCGGAAACTAACGTGAGAAATACTTAGAAAACTCCAAGAAAATAACTAAACGAACTAACCTCAGTAGAAAACGAGCAGAATTAAATCCTTTTCACTCGACGAGGTGCATTCTGAAGGATTTCTAAATAGAACGAACGTAATCCCAAAGAAAAAACCGTAACGGTTCAAAATGAACCGTTTAGACTTTTTATAGACGTGAATGAACTAAATTGTGCTGATGGCGTGTTTAATTTAACTCTTTGAAGTTAAAATTAAAAGCTTCTGTAGTTTATAGGTCTTGAGTGTTTTGGAAAATTGGATTATAATTTGTTAAATCGCAGGGTGAATGGCCTCTTATCTCGCAAGAATTGTCAATACAGGCCACAAAATACGCAAGCTAAAGCTATAATGGACGGTCTGTACTAGCCATGAAACAATTGATCGTTGGACTACCTCAACAGTCATGAGTTCTAGGTGTTCTTGAGTGGAATTGTGGAGACTGTGGACATCGATCTTCGCAGAGAGGCTGATAGTAGCTGGAGGAGAATAGCAGAGAATTGATGTAAATGGAATACAATCGACTGGTCTTTTTTTTCTATAATAGTCTCATGGTGATTTCAAACTTTCGTACATCAGCATCCCTTAATTTTAATATTTTTATCCTTTTCAAGCTCCAAAATTCTTACCCTTAACAGTTCACGTACACGCTTCATTACCCGTATCCGTTCGCGTTCAAAACAACGGACATTATGTTATTAACTTTTTGAATTAACTTTTTGCTTAAATTAACTGTGTACAAAGCGTTAGGGTTTTTTGTACCCGCATCTAAGTTTTACGGGTTTTGCTTTTATTTTTTGTTTACTGTAGTAATTTTTTTTTTTTTGTGGTACTGGTTAAAGAGTTAGTTGGAGTGTGCTTTGGGTATAATGTGGCTAAAGTGTAGGTTAAATAATTTGTTGCTATTAATTATCACGCAAGATCGTAAACGTTATAGTCAACGTTATATATACGATGCGATGCCGCGATGACCGCTACAATAAAGAGTGACAAGGGAAATTGCGAATATTATAATTATGGTAATGACAGATGCATTAGTAGCTTAGGAGATGGTTTCTGCCCATGTTTTGGTATTAATACCTACTGGTGGGAAAGGGGTTGCGTTTTCTTTGCCAGGAACGACATTTTTCCTTGTGACTACGTAATTTAAACTGTAATAACTCCAAATTTTCTAATAGAAAGTTAGCAAAAACTTACGTGCTAGACGTGAACCTAATTAAGTTACATTGAACGCTAGTCACAGACATGACGGGTTTGGTTGACATGACAGGTTGCTGGTCAAAATTTGTCATATATGTGTATGTATGTGCATGTAATGTATATCATTTTACTTAAAGTCACAAGCACCGCGAATTTCACCAACCATCTTAGGTACTTATAAAAAAGATTCGCGCCCTCGCGCTCTAAGAGATGTCAGCACCAACTGACAGGGTCCGTTAGGGCCAATGCCTGCCAGGGTTGCAAGTTTGTCTGAAAGGGATATCGCGGCTTCGGCACACAGGCAACGGAAGGAACACGGGTGGGTTTCAGTCAGTAGAAGCCTGACTCGCCCGTCTTCTCCCGCTCTGTCCAGAGCGGGAGAAGTTATTTGATAAATGATAAATGATTTTATTTCTGTAAGTAGGTTTGGACAAAACACTTTTACACGTCAATCATATTGTTTTAAGCTAGATGAGGTCGGCGTTTCCTATCTGACTTCTCCGAGAACAAAAGCCGAAACAAACTCAGAGGTCACAGTCTCTTTTAAAGTCCAGACATAATCTTGGTCAGATCATGTGAAGATCATGTAGATTGGTGTCTGAGATGTTCTCTTGAGGAAAGAACCACACAGATTGAGAGGACCTGTTCAGTCAGTGCACGCATTTGTCAGTGACCGTGCAGCTCAGCTCAGAGTTTAAGGAGCTCAACGATTCGACGAACAATACCAAAGAAAGGACATTTGGGTAGGCCGCATAAATTACTTAAGCTACCAGACCATGTTAAAACTAAATGAGAAAATAAAAATAAAAAAGAATGACCCTCATAGTCTTCACATTCACAATTATTAAAACAATATAATACTTTAAAAAGTAAATATTCATGTCATTGTATGTATAAAATTAATTAATGTCAATGTGTATATAAAACCCAGAAATTGTCTTGGTCAGATCATTTGAGAACCATGTAGATTTGTGTCTGAAATGGACTTTTGAGGAAAGAACCATACAGATTTGAGTGGACCTGACCAGTCAGTAATCGAGTAGCACAACTCAGAACTTAAGGAGTTCAACGACTCGACGAACAATACCAAAGAAAGGACATTTGGGTAGGCCGCATAAAGTACTCAAACTGCCAGATTATCATAAAAAATAACTGAGGAAAAAAATAATATAATCCACATAGTCCTCACGTTCACAATAATATAAAAATAAATATATTATACTTCACAAAATAAATATTCATATCGTGGTACATATGATTAAAAAAAAAAAAAAAGCTGACTGTAAAAAAAAATACAATTGGAGCAGCTTAATCCCAGGCCTTTTTGTCCTCAACGTAATCTTTAATGGAATAAAACGCTTTCTGGCACAACTTACGTTTAATGAATGATTTGAATTTATTAAGGCTTAGATCTTGTACGTGGCTTGGAAGTTTATTATAAAAACGTATACATTGACATCTGAACGAGCTACCTATTTTCTTGAGCCTTGTTGTAGGTACTACAAATTTGTGTTTGTTCCTAGTGTTTATGTTATGTATTTTTGTTCTGTATTTTTTATACAATTTTACATTTTTATGGGTATATAAAAAAAAAAACAAAAATATACTAAGAGAGCACAGTCATTACATTAATTTCCTTAAATTTCTCTCTGAGAGAGTGTCTCGGGCTTAATTTATAAATTGATCGAACGGCTTTTTTCTTCAAAACAAAGATAGTTTGAATGTCGGCGGCATTTCCCCACAACAGAATACCGTACGACATTACACTATGAAAATAGCTAAAGTACACTAAACGGGCTGTCTCTATGTCAGTTAAATTACGGATTTTTCTAACAGCATACGCTGTGGAGCTTAGCTTTTTTGACAATTTATCTAAATCTGATGCAGCTATATGATGCTAAGCTTCAGTGGGGCCCCACTGAAGCTTAGCATCCAAAGTTAAGCCTAAAAATATTGTGCTATCTTCAGGATTCAATTCTTCGCCCCTTATTAACACCTTTGTTTTCACCTGCCTAACGTGTGGTAGGGTAAACTTGATACATTTAGTTTTTTTTTATTAAGAAGTAAATTGTTTACATTGAACCAGTGAACTACTTTTGAGATCGCGCTATTTACGTCGTCAGTAACCAGCTGCTGACGCTTAAGTTTAAACAAAAGTGAAGTATCATCTGCAAAAAACACTATATCATGGTTATCCTTTATGAGGTAAGGCAAGTCATTAATATAAATAAGAAACAAGAAAGGACCAAGAATCGAGCCCTGTGGGACTCCCATTGTTACTATAGATCCAGGAGATCTTTGTCCATTAACGTCAACGCTCTGAATCCTATTACTCAAGTATGAAGTAAGAAGATTCAGAGCGGCGTTCCGAAACCCGTAGTGGCAGAGTTTCCTGATTAACGTTTCATGAAGAACGCAATAATAATTTGCAATTCGCAATTCGCAATGATAATTTCCCACCCAAAAAATAAAATTAAAAATGTACTTATACAAAAGTCCTCAAACCAGCATGAAGATATTATACACTTTAAAACACTAAACTAGAGTTAACCCTAGTTCAAACTTTTTTTCGGTGAACCTGAACTTTGGTCGTGCCGACAGAGGGCGCTTTCCGGTTTTCCGAACAAAAACTGCCATGAACACGCGACTGATCACGTATTCTCGCGACGATCGCTGTTATATAGGACGCAGTCTTACAAACTCAATCGCGGACCGCCATTCAAATACTAGTGATGTGGTATTTTGGCTAACAATATATAACATTACGCCTGTATTCCCTGAAGGGTTAGGCAGAGGTGTACCTACAGGACACCCACATTTCGCCAGTTATGTTTAAGTCCCATGTAATAGAGAGCGAGCCTATTGCCATCAACCGGGCACAAATCCAGACTCCGGGCCGCTACCGAGATTCCAGATGGAAAAACCCAATTATACTTTGTATCGAAACCAGGACCTCGTGCTCAGTTGTAGCGCTTGCGACGACACACGAGGCAGTCATTTTTATTTATTTATTTTTATTTCTTTGGGACAACAAAACATGGCGTAATAATGCTTAATACTACTACATAGATTATACAACTTTTAGGTAATAACGCAACCAGCACCATTATCCACAAAATAATATATTAAAAACTAATAAAGTTTTTACTATATTATTTTGGCACAAGCAAACTTAAGAAACCAAAAGATTAAACTATTATAATTAACGTGATTTACACAACACTTATAAAAGGTGAGACAAACTTTTAATAACCGACCTCGAAACCCATCAGATCTAAGCAAATTTTAAAATGTAAATGCGTCCATTTCGGAGTAAACCTCATTCGAACAGATAACTTTCGAAGTCGATCAAAAATAAACAAGCAAATCTGTGCAATATTCACATTATGAGGAAGTGTGAACAATTTTTTCACAGATATGTTCCCTGAATTGTGCAACTGGCAAAACAAACAAGTCAACGTCAGCAAAATCATCGTTGTAACTTTTCATAATACGCCGTAAAGGAGCTCGTTCGCCTGCGTTAGTCCTGCAAGGCTTGGGGGCAAATAGACTATGAGTATAAGTATTGCGAATACGTTGGGAACGACTAGGTATAGGAATGTAAATTTGGTTTATGAGGTTAATGCAATCAAAATTCATTTCGACAGACTTTATAAGAATGATTGATCAAGAGACAGTCTCCTTGATTTAAGAGTTGACAAAGAAAACTTTTCTAGAAGAGTATGATATGAAGACCGTTTCTTAAAAAAATGTTATATCTCAAACCGTGCTCCTCCGCGTAACACTCACAAACTTTAATCAATTTTCTGAGACCAGCCATAGACGGACTCAGCAACGCCATGTCATCAGCGTAGCTAATGTTATTAAATGCTACCCCATCTATGTAGCAGCCAGCATGCAAACTGCTAAGCTCAACAATCAGCTCATTTATATATAAATTAAACAGGGAGCTTAATCCACCCTGCCTAACTCCACATTCCATCACATACTCATCCGACATTACACTAGCCCATTTTACACAATTAATTTGATGTGTGTACCAGTATTTAAAAACACTCGTTACTTCACTGGGTACATTCGCGTCACATAGTTTAGACCACAACTTATCATACGACACCATGTCAAATGCCTTTGACATATCCAGGAAACAGGCAAAAACAGGAGTCTGGTTGCATGTATAATATTTAACAGTCTTTTTAGACATAAAATTGCAGTTTCAGTAGATAAGCCCTCTCTAAACCCGTGTTGAGCATCATTGAGCTTGACATTATTCTTTAAAAAATTGTTTAATAAAGAGTCAAAAACTTTAGCCACAATCGTGGCTAAGGAGATTGGTCTGTTGTTCGCTATAAAGCTTGTACAGACCAGCGCGACTTGTCGCGCGACGCGACACCAGTTATTGTTATACTGTGAAGTTTTCTTAGAAATTGTATTGTTCGTGTCGCGTCGTGCGACAAGTCGCGCTGGTCTGCACAAGCCTTTATCTGATATATCACTGGTCTTATTTTTAACAATAGGAACAACAATTGTTTTCATCATATCCTTTGGCAGATAAGCGTGCGACACACAACAATTATAAAACAATGCTAGTACCCTGGGCAAATGGATACCAGCATTCCTTAAGTGTTCCACACTGAGCCCGTCGTGACCCGGAGACTTTCCGCGCTTCATATGTACCAATACATTCTGTACTTCCTTTGCTGTATACCTTATTGCTAAGCATTGTGAAGAAGACCGCTCGAGTTCAAAGGCATCTGAAGACGGGCCCAGTGGTGATTTAATAGTAAACAAGTCTTTAAACAGGTTTATGATCTCCGCCTTAGCTGTGATGTGATCAACGTGAGCATCAAAGTGCAAATTTGAGTCAAAGAGTATACCCAGGTCTTTAATTAAGGAAACTTGTTCTAAATTTGTGCTACAGAGCGAATATGTGAAATTAACGACATGTTTTTTTTTGGTAAAAGACATAGATTCATAGATTAATTTGCAACGAAGCAACGTTTTGGCTAATAATTGGTGATTGGAGTTTGTAACACGTTACTTTTGAGTAGCGTCGTGGACGATGGACCTTAAGACGCAGATATATGCCAGTGAGCTTGAGTGGTTAGCTTGCGTATTCTGTACTCAAAAATCAAAATCAAAAGTCATTTATTCAAACCAGGCTGAGAATCAGCACTTTTCGAACGTCAACTACATAAGACAGTCCCCCAAAACGCCCACCCTTCACCACTTCCTAGTGCATTACCTGGGAAGAAGAAGTGGCGCAACAAACTCCCCAGCTGCACAGCTGTCTGTTCAGTTAGACGAACAACAAAAAAAAAGATTCTATATATATTCAAAATAATTAACATTACGCAACACAAAACATTATTTAAATTATTAGCCATATGTTAGCTAGCACACGCCAATATACCAGACAAAATCATCGAGAACAGCTACGCTCAGGCAGAGGTAAAAAAAAAAAATACGTAAACAGAACTTAATATCTAAATAAAACCCCCCAGGCATAAAGGGCGTGCCCGCTTACATATAGTTGTAACTGGAAGTTATAAATGATAAACTAGGACTGAGCTCAGGTAACGCGTCGTTCGTCCAGCCAGTAATAGGACTCGCCCATCTAGGAGCGCTGACCCTAATTAGACGCATTATTAATTTACTATGCATAAATCAAAGCAATTTGTGAACGTGCTCTCCACAGACGCGAAGCGAGCCAGCCGCGACCACGCAACGTGTTCGCCGTGCTTTCACAGTATTGCACACACACTTGTCTCGACATTGTGTACTCATATCAATCGATTTCGTTCCCCAAACGACACGTGGCGTGCTCGCTACGCACACTCAACGAGCTTGTTAAACAATCGCATCGCTGGAAACACGCTCGCAAATCGCCAGTGTGATGATCCTTAAACTAAACTTAGGACCGGACCACAAAATATAAATCTATGCCCGCCGCTATCCTAAATTACTGCTGTAATATTTAAAAAGTCGGCTTTACCAGCATCCCTATAAATAAAATGTCAACAGAACAGATAAAATGTCAGAGTTGATGGTACAAAATCTGTTAAATGGAAATATAGGGAAAGGTGTTTCTGGCAAAGACGAGGCGTCCAGTACCTATGTATAGATCGACAAATAAATCGTTTATTTAGTGCACACAAAATACATAGCATAACATTTTAATTAGCTATTAGGAAATATCTGCAAGGTGCCAATATTAAAACAAACAAAAAATAAAAGGAATAAAACAAGACAATATTAGATCTACTCCCTTTTAGGCACACAAGTAACGCAGTTAGTAATCGACTCACTCAAGAGATAATGCGCTACGCCGGCAACCAACAAGAGTGGGGCCTCGTTTGGTAAAACGGTATCATTAATTAACATCTGGAATAAAAATCAAAACAATTCTAAATATGAAACTTGATGGCAAAAAGCTAGATGCAATAACAGAAACCATATTTTTAGGTATTACTTTAGATACAAAATTGCAATTGGGCGCCCACATTAGAACTCATTCAGGTAGATTAAGTTCAGCTGTTCAAACTAAGGCATTTGACTGATATAGCCACAGCTAGGTTAGTATACTTTGCTTATTTGCATAATCAGTATAAAGCGTTCCCACTGCTAGAACTAGGCCTCTGTGACAGGCAGTCATAATCGACCACGCGGGATCCGGGTTGAAGGATGCCACAATATGTATTCCATATTTCTGCTTCTAGAAGATACGATATTTTCTTTCTCCGTTTCGAGAGTAGTGGTGATGAAATAAATTCATACCTGTATTCGAGTCCGACTCGCACTCGGTTTTTTTTTTTTGATAGTTCCCAAATCAACTTTTATTTTTCTTTCAAAAAATGATTTTCAATTTACGATCATTTTGATACCTAGCGTTTTCTTGAACGATACAAAAAAAAATAGAATTTTTGGTCAATAAAGTAAAATCATTTAAAGTCAAACCATAATAAAAATATTACCGAGGTTTTATGTAAAATATTATGTTAATGAATTTTACAAAACGCTAGAAGGTAGTGATAAAAACTTTCAAGGAATAAAGTTAAAGCAAAATCTTGCATTTTTTCCGGGAAATTACTAATCGCTTGGTAAAAACCATTTAAGACTAAATAATGGCAGTTGACGAGACGCCTATCATGCAGCTTACCAGATAAAAAAACTGTTTTCAAAACATACGGGGAAGTAATTGTGGTAGAAACGCCGCGGTTCGAATGAAATGGCTGTCGGAAGTTCAACTAAGAACTCCCTTAGTTGGGGTCAACAGCAATAAAAGTCACTTTGACTACAGGTGATACCAATACTAGTTTTATAGTTCCGTAACCGGGAACAGTTTTTTTAAATGGCAAGCCAACGCAAACTCCTTTTACAAAAGGCAATGTGCATTGAAGTTCAAATTCGGACCTTCTTAAAATAAAACGATGCTCGCATGGACCATGCAGAATAAGGAAAGTCAGAATTGAGGAATACACATTCGACTTCCTATGTAGGAAAACAGATTTTTTAACAATCCTGAAAAAAACACGTTTTTTGTATGCAAATAAAATAAAATAAAGTTAATAATTAAAGGGGGTCCCCCCTTTAATTATTAACGTCGTCACCTTTCGGGTAGAAACTATTTAAATCTCTTTTTAATTCATACAAAATATAATATACATCTAACACGAAAATATATAAATTATGTACAAGTATACGGAGGAAAAACAATAAAATAAAGGAAGAGCTCATTTGGCATAAAAAAAATCATCCGCATCGCTGTCAGTGGGAAATGTGTCGAAAGGGCTGGCAGCGTTGCCACGTTGGATGGCAATGCTGGTTCTTTGACTTAAAAATTTGCCAGCCCTCTGGTCACGTGAAGAGTCGACCAACCGCTTGGCGATGTCCCGAAATACTCGATGAGCACTCGGACCCCACGGTCCTAGTGTTTCAACCCCAAACGGCTCAAAAATATAGCTACTAATAAGGTTGTTATATTTGCGCCGTTTGAGGCTTTCTGCAGCTGCAGCAGCCGCCCTAGTACAGCCCGCCGTGCTAGGAAGATAGGATGGCGCGAGTGTGTCGATACTTTTTAATTGACAAACAACAGCAGCAGTCCCTTACAAACTAACGCCCTGTATATCCCCAACTAACTCCACCGTTGGGCATTAATTTGAGCAGCAATTAAAACTTTTAGCTGCCATCGGACGGTTTTAACGCCGAAAAATATATTGCAACGAAAAGTGAAAAACTGAAGAGTTTCAGTGACTACGTTGTTTCAGGATTGTTATTAACAGTCGAGTTTGTAACAGCTTTTCAGAAATGTTAAAAGTATGTGTGTTTATAGGGGATTTTGTGACTTTGCTTTAAATTATATAAAGTGTGAGAGTTTATAAACGGTCAACCTAAAGCCCTTTGTATACACACGTTTTTCATGCTGTGAAAAACTACGGTTTATTCACCGTGAGGCACGGTAGTCACTGTTGTATTGATCACTATAGAAGCTTGTTGACAGACACGTTCTTTCTACAGCGCGGTTTATTTGCCGTGTGTAGGTACGATCGTCAGTGTTGTATAGATCACTATGGAAGAATTCAAAATATTTTATTTCACATAAACTTAAATGGGCACTTATGAAACGTCAGAAGCTAGGAGCACGGTTCCAATTGGTCGTTTCATATGGAGAAGAACCGGCAAGAAACTCCACGTTTACTCTTTTAAAAATAACAGGTATGGGAGGACTGGGTAGGTCTTTCAACAAGTACCAGGTACTTAACAAAATAGACCATGAGCAACAAATCTACAGTCCAGTAAGCCTACAGCGTTCTTAAATTCACAAAATAGAAAGAAACCGTGCCGTTAATACGCCGTACCGTAAAGGAACCGTGCCGTGTACAAGAGCCTTAGGAGGTACATAATGTAAAATATCCCTCGTCTTTTTCTGTTTTTATGCTCAGAACTCAAGAACAACATATGCTTTTTAAATAAAAAACATGTCCCTGACTGCATTTTTATTTTCTTATTCAGTCGCTCCATGCAAAACGCTGGTACTCAGCAGCGTCCTGTACAGCTAGAAGCCATCACCAACATTGTTGAGAAAATGCTCGGCAGATGATGAAATAGTGTACTTCAGGTTACATTGTCTCATGCTGTTTTTAAGATAACCATTACAATATCAATGCTTGGCAGTCAGATTGATATCCACCGTTAGTTTTCAGAGTCAATTAAGAAAGTAGGAAACTTTCTTAGCTTTAACTTCGGTAGTGGTTTTTATTTTATTTTCTTTATTTAGGCAACCAACAGTGATATGAGATACATATACGTATAGTATGTGACAGAGTATGTGTACTACAGTATTATTTGGCTAGTAATAGTTTTCCCTGTACTAACTATCCTAACTAATATTATAAATTCGAAAGTGTGTTTGTTTAATTGTTTGGTCAAATTCAAATTCAAGAGTCATTTATTCAAACTAGGCTGAGAATCAGCACTTTTGGAAAGTCAAAATTACATAAGACAGTCCCCCGAAAACGCCCACCCTTCACCACTTCCTAGTGCTTTAGCTGGCACATGCAATTTGGCACATGGGTAGTAATAGTAAGCGTCACTGCTCTCGACGCTTGACATGTCCACACGTCGGGTCCGGATTCGCAACACGTCAATAGCCATCCTGAGGATGCCTCGTTGAGAGGTGAAACACGTGTCGATTGCTTACAGGGTTCTTTATGACTCTTTAAGAACAATTACGCGGATTAGGTTACTAAATATACGTCGTCTATTGTATTTTATAATGGATTTCCAAAAAGTCACGCCTGAATCAATTAAATAAATAATTAGTCATTTTATTTGGTTACTTCAATTTTATTTTATGTCACACGCAAGGAACTTGCATCATATAAATGGGGCTTAAAGTATTTTCGAGTCATTTTGGCCAGTCAGCTTCCAAATAACTAAGCTTGCTGATTGGTACAGCAGGAACCTTTTTAGTACAGCATGAAGTTGCAACAGCAACGAGTCAAAAAGAGATAGAATACTTAATCTTTTATTAAAAACCCTAAGCTATGTAAAATTGCTGGTTCCATCCTACAATGTAACTGGAAACTAAAACCCATTAATTTCAGCCAATGACACCACACAGTTGAACAGATTACGTTAGGCTCTTGTACTCTGAAACACGAATGATCCCTAATTCATTAAAGAATGAAGACCGCTCTAATTCAAACATGGCTTACATCGGGTTTATCTTTATTAGTTTAGTGTAATTATCACAGCTTGGTTTAAAACGGAAACGAAGAGAAAAGGTTGAAGCGTGTTTTGTTTTGTCGATTGAGGTCGTGTCCTAATCAAAAGTTATAAAAACTAAAACCCAACTACGACAACAACGCCAACTAAAACGGCATAAACAAGACATCATAGACAGACAAATAAAAAATCCGGAGTCACACGTCGTGTTAGCATAAATCGAACAGATTACCATGTGACTCCAGATTTTTATTTATCACATCACCACGCGTCCAATCAATAACCTCATTTGTCAAATTATGATAAGTAGTTTAGAGATTATGAGAAAACAGATGATCATACATTTTATACCTACAATTTAATTTCAACACTTTTTATGTGGCTTTTGTGTACATGATAATTATTCAGATTTGTTACAGTTGTAATAGCAATCCTGGCACAGAATAGATTTTTATTAATTTATTCATATTTTATATAGATTCTTTTCTATTGAATGTAAGAACGCTGTAGGCTTAATGGACTGTAGATTTATTGACCATCTTCTATTTTGTTAAGTACTTGGTACTTGTTGAAAGACCAACACTCTGCTCCCATACCTATTAATACTGTTATTTCAAAATATTCTAAAGGCCAATTATTTTTAAAAGAGTAACCGTGGTGTTTCACATAGTTTCTGACGTTTCAGTGCCCATGTAGGTTTATGTGAAGTAATTTTTTTTTTTCATGCTCACATACCGGTCAAAAACATAACCCTCCTTTACTTCGCTGTAGTCGGGTAAAAAGCAATCACTTTTTTTTCGGAAAACCGGGAACCCTTTGTCGGCGCGAAAGCGATGATCGTGTATTTGCGCTACGATCGCTTTTGGTTATAGAACGCTGGTTTTGAATTTGATCCACAGTATTATGTCGTATGGCATTTTACTGTGGGGTCGGGCTGCTGACATTGAATCCATCTTTATTTTACAAAAGAGAGCTGTCAGAGCCATTTATAATCTACATCGTTGCGAATCTTTCAAGGATCTATTTAAATAGATTAATATTATGACGGTACCTTGCCAATTCATTTATGAAAATATTATGTATGTAAGAAAAAATCCACATATTTTTAATTAAATAAGTGATAGACATAATTTTGATACTAGAAATAAAGATAAAATAGATCAACAATTTTTCAGATTATCTAAAGTACATACATCTTTTATGGGGTACTGTGTTAAAAGTTACAATAAAATACCTTGTCATATATTACAATTAAATGAAAAAAAAAAAAAAAACTCATATTGAAAGTACACTCTGTAAACAAGCATATTACAAATTAGAGGATTATATCCAAGATAAGAATGCTTGGAAACATGCTGGTCCTGCTCCATAGGACAATTTAGAGTCTAGACAAAATCAAACTGCTAATTTAATTATTATAATTTGTTATGTTTTTATAACACTGACTTATTAGTATTACTTGTTAAAATGTTAGGAATATCGTATAATTTTGCAATGTTTGTAAATATGTGAGCACCATGTATCTATCACATAATTAATTTATCTGTAATTGCTTCATTTTCATTCTTTTTTACCTATCGTGGTATAGTAATCTTATTCTAGATGCATCGTCTTCACAAATAATTATATAATTAATGTATACAAAATATTGTAAAAACATATTAAAAGAGTAACGGTGAGTTTCTTGCCCATTCTTCTCCATACGAAAACTACCTTTTGGAAGGGGCGACTAGAATCAATTTTATTTTTTGTAAATTTGACATTCATAAGTGCCTTTTATGTGCTTAATTGAAATAAATTGTTTGACTTTGACTTGACTTTGATCGCCACTATAAATTGACGTAAACTCATTTATATTAAATGTAAAGTATTCCCAACTCAAATCACCAATAAGTCACCAGAATGTCACAGCACTTGTATTTCAATGGTGGTCCGTAAGCGACGTGACTTACAAATGCGTTGTGGTCCTGGGAAGCCATGCCATCCTTGGATACAGGAACAGCCTGCGCCTTATGACGGGGACCTCCACGGGACTCTGCTCGCTAAACAAACATTTCCACACAATAGGCATAACTGACAGCAATTTGTGCAGGGCACGCATGAAGGCTGAGGAAACCATTGCGCATATGCTCTTTGAGCGCACAGGCGTCACCCTAATTAGGACAGATACCCTCGGGTCACCCAGATCTTTCACAGATATTCTGCACAGACAAGGAGATCTAATTAACTTCTGGAGGGAGGTGGGCTGGTTGGAATAACCACCGACGGCCGCCATGGCCCACGCACAATGATCCACCTGAAGGAAGAAAATACTACTTTAGTGACATTCTAGCTACTCATTGGTGATTTAAGTATGTAACACGTTACTTTTCAGTAGCGTCGTGGACGTATAATAAGCCTATAACATTCCCACTACTGGGTCACAGGCCTCCTCTCTGTGAGAGGGAGGGGGCCGTAATCCTCCACGCGTAGGTTGGTAGATGTCACATATCTTTGAATTTTGGGTTCTAGGACATGCTGGTGTCGTCACGATTTTTTCCTTAGAGCAGTGGTAACTTCGTTTTAAGAGCAGTGGTGATGAAATAATTTACACAAAGTCAAGCGCCTGTCAGGGTTCAAACCTATGTCCTTTAACTCGAAGTCGAATGAGTGTTCCTAAATTCTATATTCTAAATTCACATTACTTGGGAAATACTGGTATTCAGCGGCATCCGGTAAGACTGGAAACCGACTTAGTTGGGAAAAGGCTGGGCAAACGATGATGAAATATCGGTTATATTAGTTCCTATTCCTGTTAACCTTTCTGACATTAGTAAACATGCTTGTGGTTGGAGTTTCCGTCAATAGTGCAGTGGGTAGGGATCGAACTTATTTACCTGTCGGTCGTTACTCTGAGTTACTGTTCGCACTTCGTTTTATTTCTATTGCACAATATAATATAACGCACACACATAAGCAGTGCTGCTACTAAGAACTACCTGGGAGTAAAATCAATAATTACACACTCCATAACCAAACTCACCACAAACCCACAAACTCACTCCCCATTCAATTTCTGCTTCGCACTTTACACTTTTTTATTTGATTTTAATTTTTTATTTGCTGTGTAATTATATTGTAAGTGTTTTAGTCTGTGCTAAATAATGTATTTTCTTTCTTTCTTAATTACTTTGCTCGATACGGGGCTCAAACCCAGAACCTGACGCTCAACAGTCGCCCTTCCACCACAAACCAATGTCGCAGTCTAAGTAGCGTCAAAATTTTCCCCACTTTATGTCTCTCGACACCCAATAAGCTTTAAAGCTTTATTTCTCACCCAAAGGATGCAAGTATGTCAGCAAAATACGATTCCCCTACATATGTACGCCATTAAGAATTCCATTTTCCTTCCACCCTTAACGCAAGGGCATGATAAGTGGCCGATGCCATAGATTGTAAGGGCTACATACCCATTGTGAACCTGTCAGCTTTATTTGCATTTACCTTATGGGATCGCATGTGTCTCACAATTCGAATTTGACAGTTGAACAATTGGATTTGATTTTAGCAAATAAAAGATCATTTTGTCTAAAGATAGATAAGGGTAGATACTTTATTAGGTCTTGGGTAGATCTGAGATATGAGTAAGTCAATCAACAAGTCGTAATTTATCTGATTGAATTTTTAGTTTTTATTCAAATTTTATTATAATACTCGTAATTAATTTTAGTTTTCCGTTGATTCGTTTGTATATTTAGTTCTGGAATCTCGATAAGGTTAACTAGCTCAACTGTAGCCAACACCTTATATTTGATTCAAAACTAGCTTTTGCTTCGCCCGCGTAAAAGACGCAAAATATCCCACGGGAACGTGCTATCGGGATCACATACCTAATAGCCGAGGAAAATGTCATTGACTCCTACCGCTGCACCCGCGTTGCCGTCAACCATAATTATTTTGTTACGAGTAATTTGGAATCTGTGATATCTTTTAAACAATTCATTCAAATGCTATGATGTCAAGGCTTATTTTAATCTAAATTAAATGGCCATATTTTATAGGATAAGGATTATTATAATACCGGTCTAAATAGCTTCGGGAATAAAAAATAAATTTTTATCGAATTCTGAAAGATGATAATGGTTACTGAGGTCATCCTTAGAAGATAGATATATCCATCTCAGACTTTTGTATTGAACTTTTTAAGATGAAACATTCTGTAAAATATAATGTATAAGTATCTTTTACGGTTTACGCGGCGCACGCCAGTAAAGCTCCCAGTCGACATGATTTATTCCGACATCTTCAACAATAACCGTCCTATTTCAGCCAATTTACAAAAAAACCTTAATGAATTATATACTAAAACCTTCCGCATGAACCACTCCGCCCATTGGTGAAAACCGTTTGAAAATCCGTTCGGTTGTTTTTGAGTTTATAGCGTTCAGACAGACAGACAGACAGACGCGGCCAGGGGACTTTGTTTTATAATATGTAAGGATTTACCAAAATGTTATACCTATTTAATGGTGCCCAAGATACAAGCTGTGCCTAGTTTGGGACCAACGATAACTCTAAATTGTGATTTTAAATGTTGAAATAAACGATTTAAAGTAATTTTTACTTTTACTTCACATTTAACTTGAGCCTGTTAATTCCCCACTGTGGGGTAAAAGCTGCTTGCTTCTCACACAAATTGGAAATAACCATTTATCATCATCTCTCTTGCTTTTTAGGGTTCCGTACCCCATGGATACCAAACGGAACCCTATTACTAAGCCTCCTCTGACCGTCCGTCTGTCAGCGGGCTGTCTCATGAACCATAATAGGCAGACAGTTGAAATTTTCACAGGGTATTTCTATTGCCACTATAACAACAAATGATAAAGTTAATAATTAAAGGAGTTCCCTTTACAAGAAACGAGTGTTTTCGCTCGCTCTTAATACGATACGGTACAATTCGTATGTGACCCCCATTTGTATTGTTTGCGATTCCAGACTGTTGAAATCCAGCTTTCTTCACAATGTTTTTACCCGTTATAGGGGTTAAAAAATTATGCCTAAGTCTGCTATCGTTTCGAAACTTGTTTACTATGCCGTAATGGAGGCATTCAGCAAAATTGGTAACAGGGCTGACAGCTCAAGGATAATCAGTCCACAATGTTCCCACTGCTGAGGCACAGGCCTCGTCTCAGTGAGATGGGAGTGAGCCGTAATCCACCACGCGGGCCCAGTGCGGGTTGGTAGATGTCATCATGTCTTAAAATTTTTGGTTCTAGGATAAGCCGGTTTCCTCACGATGTTTTTCTTCATGGTTTTGAGAGCAGTGCTAATGAGCACCTGTCAGGGTTCGAACCTATGACCTAAAACTCGTCAGTCACGGCCGTTACCACAGCTGCACCAATCGTGCAGAAAGTCTTTCGAAGCACACAATAACAGCTTGCTATAGTATTAATTTGTCCCAAACTGAACAAATTGCTGACCTAGAATGAGCTGCAGCCCCCATCTTATAGCTAACCATAGTTGGGAGCCCTCTTATATATCCATGGCAACCGAGTTACTCTCACTTCCCTATAACGCCTCCGACCCTCCTTTATACAGCATGATTTATAATACGAAATAGCAAATAGCGGTACAGCCGTTCTATTTCATCCAATTTACAGTAAATTAAGGATGGGTTTTTGGTTACAATATACATAGGTACCATTAAAGAATTTCATATCAAAATCCCGTGAACCCCGTGAATCCCGGTAACAGATGTGGTCATCATGACCACATCTGTTACCGGCCCGGTTCTATAGCCGCCGAGCGCTGCAAGTAAGAATAGTTCTTACGGTGGTTAAATATGATGATATAATATGAGCTCATGATATAATGGGTCCAACGCAAATTTGCTCGCTACATATATAAAAAAATATATGGGTATTATCCCTATTTGTATCCGTCTCTGTTTGTTGCGGGAATGGTTGGTATCAACACGCTGGAACTGAGACGCAAGTGTGCGCTTTTGATGCACTACTACTTGTTTGCGCCGCCGCCGGACCGGCTGAGGCGGTCGCGCGCCTTTGCCTCGCGGAGCCTGTTTGCGGCTCCGCCAGTGCATACCCATACTGCTCGATATGCTCACACAACCCAGGCGATCAAACTTCTGAACGCCCTGATTGCTCAGGAGCCCGATGTTGACATATTTATGTATAGCAGTAAATGTTTGCATGAAGTTTTTTACCTAAATGTTGTTGTTGGCTTGCTGCGCGCTTTGGTGTTTACTGTAAGTGTAGCAAGCAATTGTTATATAAATAAATAAATGAACTTCTTCGATGGTACTTGTGTTTTCTATAAATGATATTTGATTGAGTGTGTTTGTATATTCTGTTCAATCCGATATTGATAAAAAAAATAACAAATTAGTTTTTTTAATGTAAAGTCTTGTGCAGACCAGCGCGACTTGTCGCGCGACGCGACTCAAACAATGCAATTTCTAAGAAAACTACGGTATAACAATAACCGGCGTCGCGTCGCGCGACAAGTCGCGCTGGTCTGCACCAGCCTTTACACTGTAGCTTTATAAAGGGATTATCATATTTATCTGTAAATCAAAGGTTGAAACTCGATATCTGACCATATTTTCCGACACACTTAAATTGTTATTAAAAAATCTTCTACGAAAACTGAGGTTATGAAAATGCATGTATAATTGTAATGACTTTCTCGAAAACGGCTCTAATGATTTCAATGAAAGTTGCAATATAGGGATTTACGGGGGTGAAAAATCTTAATCGTAATCTAGCTAGGCCTCTTATCTGGGTACATTCGGTTTCTCTATTTTCACTCGAGCAAAGCACGGCCGCCCAGGTACTTGATATGTATTATCTTAAGCAAGACAGTCTAAATAGTATACCTACTCAACGTCTACAACTCTCTGCCTAAATCTGTAAGAAACAGAGGCGTAAAGTTATGTTATGTCATTCAAAAACGAATCATGTATAATTAAGCTACATTGTAACCGAACTCAACAAGCTAATATTACATGCCGCTATCTTTTGACTAACAAAGTCACTTTAACCGTACTTACGTTTAACAACCTCGTAAAAATTACCGTAAAATGAAACGACACTTTTTATTTATGACTCTTCATAATCACGAAACAAAATGACCTCGTTAATAATTATCAGGAATTTTTATTCATGGCAATTTGCATACTTGAAGTTGGATTGTCGGTTTTAAGATGGGAGCGATGAAGATAAAGACAGAATATAGTCATGTCTTTTTCTATTACAAATTAATGACGGCATAAACATTAATCTGCGATTTTTAAGGGCTTAATTTTATATTTATTTATTCATTTATTTCAGACAAATTTAAGTCCATAATTTCACACACACATTTAAATTATAGACTATTCATTAATATCTATTTTAAATTAAACGGCCCAAATAAAATTATGATTTATTAAATTTAAATATTTAACAACTCATAAAAATTATAAAAATGTCAGAACCGTATATCAAATTAAATATCAAATTGTAAAATGTTATTAAAAAATTCAAAATATTTAAAATAAAAATTTAATTTAAAACAAAATAATAATATTACTAAAAATCAATGGTGCTTATCTTTACCTACCCCAAGCCTGATATACGGGTGCATGTAAGGCCTGCCAGTGCTGCACGAAAGACCCGTCCAACCTGTTGGCAACAACGGTAAGAAGACTGTTGCCGCTGCCTCGCACTCTACACGCTATCGAGGTCGCCCTCTTGCGCATGCTGGCATAAAATCTGTCAATGTGGACGCTCGCGAACATTCCCGATGCGCTGCAGAAGCGAGGCAGCCGCAGCAGCGCTCTCAGCGTGTTATTATATTGCACGCGGAGATGCTGTAGGATTTCTGCAAATATGACACCCACAGACTACTCGTATAAAATAATGTGCAGTAGGCTCGAAACAAGGTGATTTTCACATCCATGGAGCTACGAGCAAACCTGCGGGCAATCATATTCGCCGTCACCGACAGCACCCTCCTTTCTCGCTCAATATCAGCGTCGTCCTTCAGGTCAGACTTAAATCTGTTAATAGACTGCCTCGTTGTCCTAGTGGTCGTGTGGCGGCATCTTTATCGCCACAGGCGAACTACACATCAAAGAGCTGACGTCACACAAATTCCTTACGTCACACAAATCCTGCATCGCCCAATTAGAGTTTACCGCGCGAACGATCCATATAAGACTATCCGACATCAATCGTTGGGCAGTTGCCCGCCAGACATAACACCTGTTTGATCGGAGGATCTTCCCTTTTCTAAAGAATATGAGTGAACTTTACACCCGTTCCTCATGCCGCAAGCGCTACTGCTGAGCATGAGGTCCTGGGTTTGATTCTCAGGTTAGGCAGTGTTACTGAGTTTTTCGATGAGGAATTTCCGGGTAGCAGCCCGGAGTCTGGATTTGTGCCCGGTTGATGGCAATAGGCACGCCCTATCATGTGGGACTTACCATGACTGGCGAAATGTGGGTGTATAGATACACCTCTGACTAACCCTTCGGGGAAACAGTGCGTGATGCTTATTTATTAAAACTTTATGCACAAGTAAAAAATACTGTACAAAGGCGGACTTAATGCCTGAGGCATTTTCTATCAGTCAACCTTAGATGATGATGATGCAGAGACAAAACATGGCAGCTGCAACTTATGGGATAGATAACTTGAAAATTACATACATACATATAAACCGAATAAGCTTTGTCAGGTAGAGGAGAAAACAAATCCAGCAAATCAGCGCAGCAATGATTCTGCCAACTTTTTACGAATATGTTCCTTCACTTTGGAAGTGTTATGTTATAATATGATGTTTTATTATGTTAATCTATTAAAAGTCATCTGCTTTAAAATCATAAGCTTGCTGCTGTGTTGTGATTGGTTGAACATAATATGATAAATCATAAATGTTATGTGATATTTCTGTAAATTGGTAAAAAAAAACAATTTTACACATCAAAAATAAATTATGATTTAAAACGATCAGATGGGAAACACTTAACTCATCAAGAGTTTCCTATCTGACTACTCTAAGATGAAAGACCGAAACAAACTCAAAGGAAAGTTTCTTTTATAAGTCCAGACATAATCTTGGTCAGACCAATCAGGACCGTGCAGGATAATAAAAACCAGCCAAAATAAGTTGACATTATAATTGAACGCTTTATTGAAGGTTTTTTTTTTTTGGGTGGGTAATTGTCAAATAACTTCTCCCACTCCAGCTGGAGCGGGAGGGCCTGTCAGACTCTTACTGACTAAAACCCACCCGTGTTCCTTCAGTTGCCTGCACGTTGCCAGGTGCCACGGTATTCCTTTCGGACTTTCCCGCGACCCCGGCAGGCATAGGCTGGCGGACCCCGTCATTATTGAAGGTTCATAGAATGATTGGACCAAACTTTGCAGACAAATTGGTGATTATTATCTGGGTCGTGGAGGTCAGATCGGCAGTCGCTCTAAGTAAAATACTGGTATTCAGCTGCATCCGGTTAGACTGGAAGCCGACCCCAATGAAGGTGAGACGGCCGAACCTATATAAATGTTCCAGACATTTTTTTGACGGCTAGTAACAAAAAGTTGATCCCGATCGTAACAACATGTCGAAGTTGGAACATCATAAATCAAATGAAATAAAATCTTGAGATACGTGGGTATGATAAGAAAAGTTTTCGCCCTGTCATGTATCATTACTTAGTTACCTTCAGAATGTGAACACAGAATTTATAGGATACCTATGTTTATATTAATCCGGATTATAATCGATTGCAGTTTCATGTATGTAACACAATAACCCGTATGTTACACAATTACCCCACGGGTTTGCATTCCTTACCCACTATCATTATTTATTTTGCGGTTGCGTTAAAAAGTATTAGTTTTGTGTTTATCCTAAAAGTTGCCAACGTCGCAAATAGCTGTCAAATATTTACCTTTTTTGATTAATTTGGCAATATTATTGTATGGAAATATGAAATGTGGCTAACTAGCGAACTAAAATATTGATTATGAAATGCAATCATTAATATCGTAACACCGAATATTTAGTTATAGATGTAAAAAAAGTACTTGGGAACTTTCCAAATACCTTTTTCACACCTCTTTTTCTTTTATCGTTCGCGGTCGTCACTCCAGCACCAGACAGCCCCATCGGCCATCTGTTCTGCGAGCAATGTGCCCTCCCCATTGCCACTTAAGTTTGACAATTCTTCAGGCTATGTCGGTTACCTTGGTTCTCCTGCGTATCTGTTCATTTCTGATTCGATCCCATAAGGAAACTCCAAGTATAGCCGTCTCCATTACTCTTCGGGTGACTTTTAGCCTTCTGATAAGGTCCATTGGGGGCGACCACGTTTAATACCACTGGTAATACGAACTGGTCAAAGACTTTCATCTTGAGACACTGCGGTATAAGGGACGAGAAGATATTGCGAAGCTTCTCGAATGCTGCCCAGCTGAGTCGGATTCGACGATTGACCTCTTTCTCGCAGTTGGACCTACCTAGCTGGACAATTCGTCCTAGGTAATCATACTCGTCCACAACTTCGACCGTAGCGTCTCTGATCTTTATCGATATTTTATGTATATTTCCATAAGAGTAAATTGAGTTAAAAGAAAAGTTTCTTGACAAAATATATACAGGGTGAACTTATGAGACGGAGAAGTAGGTATAAAATAGCCAATGAGAAAAAAAATCCGAATGACGTCTCTGTTCACGTTTCAGCACACGTAAACCTTTAATATTATTAAATAACTAAAACACTTAAATAGTTTATATGATTAGAAAAGAAAATAAACTGTCGATTTGACCAAAAACGTTCACGAAATTAAATTGATACAATATTTCACTTTCGATTCAAGAATCAGCAAAAAACGAAAAATAATAACTGAATAATTAAAGTATATTCAAACCTTGGGTTCCAATTGATGTTACATACACGCCTCACGTCTTCACGCCTTCTTCAGGGGAAGAAGGTAGGAAGAAACTACAGGATGCCACCTGCTGCGATCTTTACATCTCCTTTCGCTTTGTTTACATACATCTGTACATCTGTTGATATTTATAATATATACCTACAAAGTTAAAGTGATGTTATTTCCACTTAAACAAATGAACATCAACTTAATGCAAGTGTAAATTAAGTATATTTCACAATAACTAGTACTGTTGAAAAAGTCATAAAAATGTTTGATGTTGTAGTGGAAACTGAACTTTAAACGTAAAGTTGCTTTTCCAAAAACACATATTTGATTACATGTTTGGAAAGTAAATTTCGAACGCATTATAATGTTACATAACTTAGTTTTTAACTTGCAGATTGTTTCTTTTGACATTGGTTCGTGCGTAAAAAAGGCTTTTGCTGGCTGTTTCGTTAAAAGAAAAATGTGAATTGTCATTTTACGCTATTTTGCCAATTACAAAAACGTCTTTCGATTGGGTTCGGTAATTTTGCGCCAAGAGAATAATTTGTTACCCTAGTAACAAGACCAAATGTTACAAGAAATACATTTTTTTCAAAGCCATCAAGAATTTAACTCTTTACCAAAAGCTAAGCTAAAGATAAATATAGACCGAAAAGGAAAAAGTAGAGATGTAATCAATATTTTGTTTTAAAAGAGTGTCCGTGGAGTTTCTTGCCCGTTCTTCTCCATAGATACCTACTACGCTTTGGACGGGGCAACTATCTTCATCTTTCTGACTGAACGACCCCTTGACAATTCAAAAGTGCCTGTAATTGGTTCATTTTAAATGAATGCTTTGAGTTTGAGTTTACAAAAAATTCTAAGAAAGAAAGAAAGAAAGAAAATAAATTTATTTGACTCAGGTTAAGGCACACAATATTCACATAAAAACAAACAAAAAAACAGAAAAAATAAAGAAAACTTAAAATAATATTGTGTGCCTCACGGCTGCGCCAAATAGGCCCAGTTCAGCATAAATGCCAGACAACTAGTGGCTGACGCTGGTTTTCAACTGGACCTTCTTTCTTACGATATACTGACATGATTGTCTTCCATTCAACCGCGAACTACACATCACAGGCAGGTTTGTTAGCGCCCAAGAGAGCGTTGATCGCGGAGAGTGTGTGTTATTCAGAAAATGTAAAGTCGACGGTCCACTGCTTCATAGGATGTGCACAGAGAGGTTTGTCGTATTGGCTGTGCAGTTCATTTGCTGCTACTCGTTCGTAGCATGGGCTGCTATAGAGCGGCGCGTTTACTTTCATCACAATACTGCTTATAGCGACAAACCGTGAAATTTACCATAATAGTCACGCTCTGTGGACTTATTATGAAATCGCGGATAAAATGTTAACGTAAATTCAAACGATTTTAAAATTGGAAATACTCGTTTGCATAAAAGATTTATTTAGTTGTGAGACTTTATTCTTCTTCGTTGCATGTCTATGGCATGGTATATAGAGTCAGTCCAGAATTTGGCTTCGAGTTTGACGCTTTCAGTAGCGTCCAGCAGTGCCTGCATCGTGCAGGCAACATACTTAAGACTTTATTCATTATTTATGGGTGAACTATTAGGGAATATGCACGTAATTCAAAATTATAATATATATTATTAACAAAGAGGAGTCAAGACACAAATTCCATTTTTTTTTCTTTTTTTTGTGCATTACGCGTCGTCTTCGAAAATCCCGGAAGTGACCTCAAAAGGAACGTGAATAAATATTTTTTCTTAGTAAACTGCTTGCATTCTCATTGAGGTAAGTTTGCACGTTTGTAACTGCGATTCCTGCTTGAATAAAGCGTTTTATATGATTTGGGGCTAAAAACCTTAAAAAACGGATGTAAACAAAGCAGTAGCGTGCCAAATGACCACGACAGAAATGGACGTTAGAACTGTAGACTTAGAAAATTTTTGGAGTTTTTTTTTCGCAACGAGCAGTTGATGAATCTAACATTTAATACGTTTCTTAGGTTTATATTAGTGTATTTTATGGATTTAGTAGAATTAAAAATTACATGCATATTCCATATTGTACTTGTTGCAAAAATTTTAACCACAATGCTATAAGATAGTTGTATTTTTGATTCCGAAATCGTTTGAAATTACGTTACGTTTGCGTTGCGCGTTCGTACCAGTTCCATTGAATCTAAGGAAATATTTTGACTGACTTTTAACGCAAAAATAAAACAAAAATGTGCTTCCCAGTCACGAATTCAGTAAGATGCAGTTGCTTCATCTATGTATTCTCATTAATATAATGAAAAGATTATTTTGTAGCAAGACTTCTATGTTATGGGGTTTGATTTCCGCACTTAGTCCTTCAGTGGACCATTGTGCGTGGTAGCAAGACTTACTACCCAGAGATAGTTTGTCAAGGCTGAATAATTGCACTCCTAGCAGATTACACGTTAGTATGTTGACGTATCATTCACGAGTATTTTGCCTTGTCAGCGTAGATGGGGGCATATTTTCCCCATGAAAAACTCCCTAATCCAAGGTCACAATATTAAGATAAGCTTGCTTCACCAAGTGAATTCGTGTCAATATTATCAAACACTATCTTTGTTACCCTCACTACCTCTTTCCCCCTTTTTACTCCTGTTTCTCCGGTTTACTCGCGTGTGCCAAATTGCGCTGATAAAAACGGTGCTAGGGAATGCCTATTTGGCTGTATAGAAATGCCTTAGCTTATTAAATTTGTTTTTTTTTTTATGCAGATTGGCAAGAAGTTTTGTATGTTAAGTGGCTTGGCTAGCTATATACAGACGTATTTTAAAGCCAAGTGAAAGTACTTTAAATAATAAAAAATCCGGATGAGATTACTATGCCTGTTTTTGCCGCCCAACAGCTTTGCAGGTAGGAAAAAGTATGTGTACATAGGGCGTACTAGGCCATAACTAAAAGCTGACCTTTGGGTTAAAGAAAGCAAAAGTATTTATTGAGACAAAAACAGGAGATCTCAAATTAAACTAAAACACACTCGTTGAAATATAAATAGAAAAAAAACAATAAAAATAAAAACATAGTAAAATTAAAATAAAAGCAGAAAGTCATGTGTGAGGCCAGAACGCTCCTATCTCAGCATGATGCTGCGACATTTGATAACAAATGTCGCAGCGCTGGTATTCTGATAGGGACCGCAGTTATGTCACGGATAGATAGATACAGAAAAAAATACTAACTTTATGGGGGTTACAAGGAAATGCCAATAGAACAGGCAGAAAAAACTAAACAATGGAAAAAACTCTAACTATTGCTATTCTATACGAAATTAAACTATGAATAAAAAGCACACGACTTTTTCTGTGTGTATTTAGTCATTATATATTTTTAATACCAATGTAGCGGCTAGCACTCTTATTTTGTTGTATCACCGACATTTCATAACCTATTAGAACATAATTCTTGTTTGACATTTCAATCTGTCACATTCACACTCCGTGCACCATAGACATCGAACGAGAAGCATATCATTATCTATTGCTTAACATGACTAACAAAATATATTTAAAACTACTATGTATTTACTATATTTACAACACACACAATATCTCTAGGTATACAAGTTTTATCAAATCTAACAATTATATTTACACTCCACATCTATTACGTAAATTTATATAATAAGTAAGAGAAACGGAACGTACGCTGGACCATGTAATGAAACGCTCACATGATCAGCAGATTATCATTCTCAGAAGCCGACGAGTCGAGCGTGTCTTGGGACAAGCTCGAGCACAGCGGAGTGCTCGACCTTGTCCCAAGACACGCTCGACTTTGTTCCGAAATCTAGATTCCGTCAAAGCACTAGATCTCTCTAAGTCAGCTTCAAATCGTGTTTCTATTGTCTGTTTCGTTTGTATAACTTGTCCTATGTTTGTACCTTTATACGTATTAAAGAAGTGCCGTGGTAGGCAGAAATACAATCAGTTCAATTACCATACCAGTAACACTTCACCAATATCCAGGATGAAGCTGTAGTCTTTGTCCTTATCCAGGTCCCCGGCTACCTATCTAACAATTTAATAGAATAGAATGCATTTATTTGTCAGAATATTGTACAAAATTAATATGTGCATTGTGTATTACGATATTCTGATCTGTTTCCGCCGTACAAATATGGTTTGTAAAATTATGGGTCATCATTACATTAAAATTAAATTTTTAATGATTAGAACTAGATTTACAAATAATAAAAAAAAATATATATATTATAATAGTTGTAAAAGAGATTAATTATATAAGTCAAAATTCAATAAGGTCAAGGAGATAAATTATGATTTATAGGCAATAATAATGATCGGTTGGGTAGATTAAGCGTGAAAAGGTAAAACACAGATCGATAGAGTAACTTTCGCATTTATAATATTAGTAGGTATGGATGGGTGCAGGTGAAACCAGACTTTACGTTTTTTTTTTAAATCACAATTGGGAATCTCTTGACCTACATCTCACCTGATGGTAAGTGATGATCAGGCCGAAGGTGGAAGCGAACTTCACCCGGAATCCTCAACCACAGAAGAGCTGGCTATCTCACCTCTAACTGCCAAAACACAACAATGCTGTTAACATTGTTGTTATGGCGACAGACTTAGATAAGATGGTGGTAGTTAGCCAGGCGGAGTTAGAACAAGCCCTAACATCAACCAAACAGAGCAGAAATTTTTTCCACTGTGAAAAAGTGCAACTGAACAACAGTATTTTCAGGGAGTGAAAGCGGTTGCGGTTAAAGGTTAAGGATACCTCAAAAATATACCAGTACAGGTTTAAAATAAGGGTTGAGCAATACCGATATCTTTTTAAGCTGTTATTTAACCTTTACACGATTTCGGTACCGAAAAACAAGACGGCGCGGGTGCGCGCGGGGGTCGAACACGTTAGAACTTCTGTATTTTGGTACTTTTACCGAAATATAACCGTATGCATTTCCAAAATTTCGCTAAGTACTGAAAAACAGAACGGTACCTATTGAAATATTTTGGTAACCCTTATTTAACGGTATGACGTCATACTGAAATATAAAGGTACCTTAATTTTTGGGTAATTCAGTCCCTGAGTATTTTACATCCATGGATCGACTGTCTATTGAACCTCGACAGTCCTAATTACTGGGTAATATAATACCCCTTGGTAAGACTGGATATCAGACTTTTTCTTGGCTTCTGACTACCTGTAACGACTGTCAAAGATTTACAGATGACAGCCGGAATCATCGGCTTTCCGAGGCACGGAAACCTCTTGACACGTAACCGCCACCGTCACCCCTCCACGAAACGACCATGAAAAATTACTTTGTTTTTTACGATAAAGTATCGTTAGCATAGGCATAGCATAATCAGCCTCTTCTATTCCCGCTGCTAGGCCACAGGCTTCCTCTTTGAGAGAGGAAGTGGGCTGTAATCTATCTCGCGGGCCCAGTGCGGGTAAATGTCACATGTTATCGAATTTTTGGTTCTAGGACAAATCGGTTTCCTTACGATGTTTTCCTTCACCGTTTTGAGAGCAGTGGTGATGAAATTATTTAAACGAAGTAAAGCGCCTGCCTGGGTTCGAAGCCACGATCTATATCTCGTAAGTCGGGGCTGTTACCACTGGACCACCACCTGCTCACTGTATCGTTAATCCCAATAAAATTGGTATTGCAGTTGGTGGTAATAATTTTCAATGTACGTCAGCCTAATTACCAATATTGTATAATTAAAAGTGCAATTTTAACTATAGTCAAATAAGTTATTATTACAATAACTTCAGTTTACCTGCGATAATGGGCCGTACAATATAATTCGCTAGAAGATTCTGGAGTAAAATTGCATTCTGCTTTATTAATCTGAAATATTGACCCACATAATTTTATTACATAATCGATAGTATGTTTTTCACTATATGTGAGCATGTGACTTGAGATAAGTTACGAACTGGAAAAAAAACGACAATTCGTTCATGTGTGAATGAGCTGGCTAGCAGTAAGAAGTAAGTTTATTTGGATCCAGTTCGTGAAACACAGAATACATGTTACAAAATAAAAATTGAAAATAATGTTTTATCAACAATAGTGTGCCTCGCGGCTGCGCCAAAAAGGATAATTTCAGCATTAATGCTGTACCTTATTTTATTTATTATTACTACTTACAGTTATGACACTTACCCAATACAGCAATGTAATCAATAAATTTCCACACTCAAATACGTCACCCAAAAACCAATTAAGCACCACCACCAACAAAATATTAATCTTTTTAAACTTTACTATTTTGACCAATAAGACCCCGGGCCTTAATGTAGGTAGGTACTTATTACCTATGAGATTTAACATAACATCAATTGTAATAACAGCACGCCTTGAGTTTCCCCGAAGCGTTAGGCAGAAGTGTACCTACAGTACACCCACATTTCGCCAGTTATGTTTAAGTCCCATGTAATACCCGGCGAGCCTACTGTCATTATCCGGGAACACGAATCCAGACTGCTAATACTGAAAAACCCAATAACACTTTGCCCGACCTGGGAATAGAACCCAGAACTTCATGATCAGCTGTAGCGCTTGCGACTACTAAATCGCCAATGCGGCTATTAGTCCAGGACATCGTGGCTAAGGCAAAAAAAAACTTATATACTTATCTGACAGCGCAGACTTTTGCAATACCCATTCAATCTTATATTGCAAGGCTGTTGCGGCACTACGGACAATACACGCCCTAAGGTGATGTTGGCAATTTTCAACTACAAACCTGCATTTTCTAATTTAGCGGAAGATGCTCAGACGTAATTCTCACACTAATGTACCTATATAAGTAGTTACAAAGAATAATTTAAAATTTTATGTTTTCCCTCTTAATAAAATACTACATAATTTTATACTGTTTCATTTAAAATTTCAATAAGTGTGTAATTGGTAGATCGCACAGGGTTTCGTCAGTACGCCATGGGATCTGGAGGCGAAAGTCCTCGCGCACATGTGGGAGTTGCGCGAGGAGGCGAAACGCCGGGGTGTAACTCCGCTGCCGCGAGAAATCACGGCACAGCGGACAGAGCTCCGGCGGGATCTCATGGCGGCATGGAGTGTGCGATTGTCGCAACCCAGCGCTGGGCACGCCACAATTGCGGCGATAAGTCCCCTCTTTGAGGAGTGGCTTGAGAGGCGCCATGGCGTCCTCACCTTCCGCCTGACGCAGGTCCTCACCGGACACGGTTGTTTCGGGAGGTTCCTGTTCCGCGTAAGGCGGGAGGAAACGCCCGGGTGTCACCACTGTGTGGATCGCCCGGAGGACACGGTGGAGCATACGGTGGAGGTCTGCCCGGCTTGGGCGGAGCACCGCCGTGTCCTCACGGAGGCGATTGGCGGCGGCGATCTCTCGCGTCCGGCCCTGGTTCAGGCCATGGTTCGGAGCGAGAGTGCATGGGAGGCCGTCACCTCCTTCTGCGAAGCAGTTATGCTCGCGAAGGAGGAGGCGGAGCGCGCGAGGGAGATGCAAGCTGCACGCCCTCGCGGCCCTAGTCGCCGCAGGAGACGCCCCGGGCGTCGGGAGTCGAGAGCCGACTTCCGGCCACCGTAGGCGCGGGCTTGCGGACGGTAAGCAATGGGCAGCTCGCCGTCCGATAAGGACCAGGCCCGTGTCGACGGCGCGTTGTGTTCCACGCGCGCCTCAAAGAGATGTCAGCACCAACCGACGGGGTCGAAAGACCAACGCCTGCTGGGGTTGCGGGTTTGTCCGAAAGGGATAACGCGGCCCCGGCACACAGGCAACGGAAGGAACACGGGTGGGTTTTAGTCAGTAAAAGTCTGACACACCCTCTCGCTCTGCCCAGAACGGGAGAAGTCATTTGATGATTTCCCACCCTCAAAAAAAAAAAAAAAAAGGGTTTCGTCAGTAAACAGAAGATTTTGGGTCTAATCAAGTTAGCCACCTAGACCAATGAGATTTAGATACTGTGTACTGGCTAAAATAATAAATTTGCTACCTATTTACTTACGAAACTATGCAGTTACTAAGTAGTGCCTGCGCCTTATAGGACTGCCTCAAAATAAACACCTATTCTTAAACGATCATCATAATTATTATCACCCCAAATTACCTTTGTCACACACCCTATCACACATTCAAATACAGCTCCTCGCTACTAAACAAACATTACAAAGAGACATGTTCATTTCAGAAAGGTTTCCTTGCCCCCACTATAACAGACACGGACTCCGGAAATCTATTAAGTGGGGCCTCCAGGCGTCCGAGAGACTCTAATGCAGATGAAACGGGCTTTCAGTTACATGGATCTATGAAGAGAGGCTAGATAGTGCAAATTATCTCGTTTAGTTTTAACGAACATTGGTTAAATCTAGTTTAAGCTTACTTATTAACGGGGTATAAAACTAAAGTTCGCTCGTGCGATGGCAGCACTGTTGAGTGTCCTGTCACTGCCATTTTTAGGGTTCCGTAATTAGTAAGGAACCCGTATAGTTTCGCCATGTCCGTCTGTTTGTCTGCGGCTTAGACTCTTAGTGCTAGAAAATTGTAATTTGACATGGGTTTATGATATATTAATAAATAATAAATTAATTTAATTCAGACCAATTGATTTGTCCATAAAATTAATCACTCTGATCAAGTGGTAAAACAAAACTTTGAAAAAGATATTTTTTTTGGGTTTCTCCTCTACTCCTACTGGAGATTTTTTTTCTCCCGTGGTGTGGGAAATCATTGGAAAGGTCGTTCATAAATATTGTGAGTGTGGGGAAACCATTTTTGGATTCAGGGATCCGTTTGCGAAATATTTAGGTTTAAAGCGCAAATTTTTGTTAGAGTCTAGTGTCCCCCCCTGCCAGCTAAATGGTTGTTTTTGGATATATGAAAAAAATCACGGCCGCAGTTTATACAATGTCGCCCATGGGCAGGTGCCCGCCCGTATTTTTCTGAATACTCAACACAAATTACCGAAAACAAACTTTAAAAGGGGGGGTCTAACCCCACCTGCTACGATCCATCTATTTACATCTTCGGGAAATAAAGTAATTTACATATTCATGCAATGAACCGGTGTGCAAAGAGTCACATTATTAATTATTTATTCGTAAAAGAATTTACAAAAAAATGTACTTAGACAGTGACAGGTAGCTGTTAAATTCATGAACACTCAACAGTAGTGAAGTGAGCAAAGTAACAGCTTTTATCCCACTTAAGAGCATGGAACGCGAATTTTATTTCTGAATTTATACATTAAGGCAATATTTTGCCAGAAGCTTTGAATTGCATATTACAAATCTTGTGACTTTTCAATAGTATTATCTTACCTACTTTCTTAGTTGAAAAGTTGTGTGGAAATAGGTTGTCAGGCCATGTGATGCAGAGGAATGAGGGTAATGTTGTGAAGACAGTTTTGAGTATGAATGTGGATGGCTATACGAGTAGGGGAAGACTAAAGAAACGATGGATGGACTGTGAGAAAGATTATAAGGCTAGAAAGGGAGTGACTACCGAAATGGTGACTAATAGAGAAGTAGGGAAGAAAAAGACATTTGCGCCGACCTTAAATAAATTGGGGTAAGGTCAGGAAAATAATGATGACCTACTTTCTCAGTTTATGTTAGCATCCACTGATTAAAATGAAAATACTTTTTTTTTTTTTTAAACACGATTTCAAACTGACCAGTGGGGATAACTATTCGATCCAATGGACACTGGCCCACTGGAAATAATAGTCTAAAGTCGTTAATATGTAGAGAGCAACAATCACGATGAACACTTTATTCCTTCTCTGTATTACAAAAATCTTTGCCCACACTCAAAATCAAAGCATTTATTTCAGATAGTTAATTGACTAAGGCGTAACTTTGCGGAATTCTATTATAAAATACAAGAGACGACGTGCGCGCTGAGAACGATCCTAGCCGAGGTGGACCGAGCAGTAGTCCTAAATAAGTGGAGCTGTCGGGCGGTGTGGCTCACACTGTTTTCGGTGCTTGGCGTGGCAACACGTCAATCGTCATCCTGAGGATGCCTCGTTGAGAGGTGAAAGTCGTGTCGATTTCTTACAGGGAAGAACCCTGTAAGAAATCGACACGTGTTTTACGAGTCTTTAAGAACAGTTAAGCGGATTAGGTTATTAAATATACAGTCGCGGTCTAAAAATGTTTATCAGTTTTCAAATTAGATTCTTTATCACACTTTGTGCAGTAAAGTCTAAATTGCTATATCTAGGCACATAATACTTTTTAATAGTTATGAAGCTTCTATTCTAACAAAAAAGTATTATTGACTTTTTGATGATGAAACTGATTTCTTACTTTAAAGTTGACACATTGACATAATTAGATTTATTACACTGACATTTATCAAAAATATGTGTAAAATATAATTAAAAAATATTGGCTAAGATGGCTTGAATATTAGTGACGAAAACTCAATATATCCCGATTCACTGTAATGTGATTTTGGACTCAGCGGCGTCATGGCGAAGATGGGCAAATAGCTGATCATAGAAACAATTCAGGATGACGACGGCCGATACTAACCGCCGCCGTCTCATTATGGTTCGACAATACGAAGAGCACGGCTTCAGATCAAGTTGATAATTTTGCTGCTTTGTATTATGTGAGTCCCCGGACGGTTCGACGAACTTTGCATCTAGCGGAGCTATAATACAGACATCATGCTATTAAAGTGGAAATCAAACATTAACTATATGGCTCATTATCGTGCTTTTAAATTAATCTGGTCGCTGATGTTGACTGTTATAGTCCACTTATGGCGGTGAATGTGCCACGACGACGCGATGACGGAGAACTGACGTCGTTAGAAAGTAGGGCTTCTGCTTTTAATTATGTGTCGCTTTTGGAAGATATGATGCTGCCTCCTGTGCGCGTTGTGTATCCTGCAGCAGAATTTGACTACGTTCAGGATAATGCACCGATAAACTCGGCCCGGTCTTCTATGGCGAGTTTCAACGTGCACCGTGACATTTGTCTCATTCAAAGGCCTGCTGACCGAGTAGGTCAGCAGATATGAACCCGATTGAAGATCTGTGGGGCATAATGGTTCAACGCTGGGATTGTTAGATCGAAGTAAACCCTGAAGCTCTTGGATCACATTGTGCACGGTATGGGATGATATCGAAGGGACTGATTTATGCGCGCGCCTTGTCGCATCTATGCGAGATATACTACGTGCCGTCATAGCTACTGATGGAGTCTATATTAGACAGTAAATTTGTGGATAGAATTTAAAAAATAAATTTCCTCAAATAAATAAAGATGTTTTGAATTTCTATGTGATTTTCTTCCTAATTTTGCATTTTCAGTAATAAGTTCGACCTCGCTTGGTTAACGTCCATATTTATCCCAGTTAATATTTAATCGTTTTTTTTTTTCAAAAATGATTTTCTATCCCTATGACGATGACGTGTAAATAAAAAATTATCTATGCTCTATACCTAATCAAATCACATAGAATATCATCGACTTTGTGACATAGGTGTGTGCATGCAATTATAATCCTTAAGGTGGTAAGCATTTTCAGACCGCGAATGTACGTTGTCTATCAAACTATCGAACAATCTGTAATCTTATATGACATTCTTACTAATATAGTGGCATGGTTGAAGGACCATAATTTAGAAATAAATTTCTCGAAGACGAAGCTGATGCAATATAGACCATATCAGAAAGAAAAGGTAGATATCGACTTCTCATATAATAATACAAAATTACAATGTGTAAACGACATTTCACTGCTAGGCCTGACTGTCAATACAAATATAAACTGGAAAGGTCATATACAAACCCTATCAAATAAATTGGCTAGCTTTACATACGCCTTAAGAGAACTAAAAAAAGCAACCGACTTCAAAACAGCTCTTTCAGCCTACTACGCATACGCATATGCGTGGCTAAACTATGGAATTATATTGTGGGGAAATAGTGTAGATATGGAGCGACTATTTATTTTACAAAAAAAAATGCGTTCGAATCCTAGTAAATATAGAACGTACGGAAAGTTGCAAAAAATACTTTATAGAACATAAAATTCTTACGCTAACAGGTATTTATATCCTAGAAGCTAGTAAATTTGTGAGAAAATACCCATCGCTTTTTCCGCTAGAAAAACAGCAACGCCCACAGCAACGCAGTCTTAGAAACCGATATCTAAACGAATTAGCGGTACCAACTTCAAGACTAGCTATGTTTCGTTCTGGGCCTCTGGCCATGTGCGTTAAAATCTATAATAAACTCCCGAATTCAGTTAAGGATACAGGGTATGACAACAAATTCAAAAATGACCTACAAAACTACTTAAAATAAAAAAAATAAAAAAAAAATAAAAAGAATTTTTAACTGAGAAATAAATAAATTACTATCGACTCGAACACATTACACATACATAACTAGGTACTCTATAAGACATCAGTCAGAAAATGATAATTTATTTATTTAGTTTGTAAGAATGACATAATGTATAATAATAATTTTTAAATTAATCTATATCAACAAATTGTATTAATAATGAATAATGATAGCATGTTAAATTAATTAAAACCTGTCGCCTATACATTGCTGTGCCCTAGCAGGGTTCATTGTTTGGAACTATCATAATGTAACAACAACCTGTAAACAACATGAAATGCAATAAATGAATATGAATATGAATATGAATATTGCATTTATTTCAATGAAATCATTTATATAAGCAGTTTTGAATTGTGATGGTCAGTCAGTCAGAAATATGAAGTTATGCCACAATGCCAGCCCTTTTTTTTTTTTTTTTTTTTGTAGGTGTGAAATCGTCAAATGACTTCTTCCGCTCTGGGCGGAGCAAGAGGGCGTGTTAGACTTTTACTGACTAAAACCCACCCGTGTTCCTTCCGTTGCCCGTGTGCCGGGGCCGCGATATCCCTTTCGGACAAACCCGCAAACCCAGCAGGCATTGGTCCTTACGGACCCCGTCAGTTGGTGCTGACATCTCTTTGAGGCGCGCGTGGAACACAACGCGCCATCGACCCGGGCCTGGTCCTTATCGGACGGCGAGCTACCCATTGTTCACCGTCCGCAAGCCTGCGCCTACGGTGGCTGGAAGTCAGCTCGTGACTCCCAACGCCCGGGGCGTATCCTGTGGCGACTAGGGGTGCGAGGGCGTGCAGCTTGCATCTCCCTCGCGCGCTCCACCTCCTCCTTCGCGAGCATAACTGCTTCGAAGAAGGAGGTAACAATGCCAGCCCAGCAATGTGAATAAGATAAAATATTCATAATATGAATGAGACACTAACACGTTGGTATTCCAAATTAATTTCAATGACCTGCCTGATACCCTCAAAGAAATTACCAAAACAAAATAACATTACCAAACACACAACACAACAACAAACAAAAGAAACACTGAAAACAAAAACCAAAACACACATCTATTCAAATTCCGAATAAAATTTAAAAAAATCTCAACCATAGGAAGCGGAAACACTAAATATAATAATACATCCATGGCGTCCCTTTTCACAAAATAATGCCTTATTTCCTTTATTACGAATGAAAAGCCTGACGTTTTCATTTTCGCCTTCAGAATTGGATCCTGAAGCCTCTTTAAGCTCATTAATTTGTTCTTTTTGAAGTTTTAAAATAATATTTGGATTGTGTGAGAGGTGATTAGTGTAAGTGGGCACTGCTTTGTGGTGTGGATTTGAATTTAAATGCGTTATTAAAAGTTCAAAGCTGGATTCATTAACAATTATTTCTGCGGTGTGGTATGCTGTTCTGACCCGGGAATCGACCCCAGGACAGCAGTAGCGCGTGCGATCACTAGACAATTTATAATAAAAAATAATGCGTGTTATTGGGTTTTTGCAAGAAAAAAAGAAAAGAAAGAAAGAAAACGTTTATTTGGACACAGATCGTGAAACACAAAATAAAAACTAACTAAAAGTGGAAATAATCTTTTCTCTTTCTTTTTTCTCTTGTTTTTTCTTTTTTTTTCCATCAGGAATTTCTCAGTAATGGTAATAGTAATTTATTTCCAAAACTTCAGTAAGAAAGAAAATACATTTATTTAACACAGACTAAAAAGCACACAATTTATACGGTAGACAAAACATTAAAATCAAATAAAAAGTGTAAAATGCAATGTAAGAAATTAGCAGGGGAGTGTCCCTTACGACTGCGCCAAAAAGGCCCAGTTCAGCAGAAATGCCAGACAGTACATATGACATCAATGAGGTCTCGACCCCTGAACTAGCACATCCTGTATGATAGGGGTCGAGGTTTCTCCAGTTACATGGACCAACATGAAAAGGCTTAGACTAAATATATTTTCACGATAATGAAAATAAAATGAAAAATAGACAAAATTTAATGAACAAAAAAGTACCTGCCCAGTCGGGATTTGTGCCCGGTCGATAGCAAAAGGAAACATGGGAACCTTCGGGGAATACAAACATGATGTTATGTTACATAAATTATAAGGATAAAAGATAGGACAAGATAGAGAAATAATCACTGTCCATTCCAAGGTTGCCTGGAAGAGATCGCAGAAAGCGATAAGGCCGCCCATTGTATGTTTTATAGTGTTAAAGGTCATTGGGCAAAATCTGACCCAGTTAATGATAGTCTTCCTACAAAAACCAAATTAGTTTTAAACTGTTAAGTATTAACCTACACTTAATTTTTGATGGTTTTTTTTTGTAAACCATGGAAATAAAATGTTAAAGATGAATAAAAAATAGGTAATATATGTATAGATAAAACAATTTCAGTGAAGTATTCTGTTAAATAAACAAAATAAACGTTCGCGTATAGCCAGCGTAGTGTATTTTTATCTTGGGCCCGACAACAAGAGCAAATAGATGCGCGCCTGTGGCGTTTTTAGACGATACAATTATTCCTGTAGACATTGATCATGTCGAATAAAACTCTTCTATACTTGTTTGAAACAAGAAAGAAGAATGCTTGGAAACATGATGGTCCAGCTCCATAGGATAATCTAGAATCTAGACAAAATCAAACTGGTTGCTAATTTAAGTTGTATAAATTATTATATTTTATTATATGACATTGATTTTACATTCTGTGATTACTTCCTCACACACTGACTTATTAATTGTAACTTTTTTTTTGGAAAATCATCTACTTTTACAATGTTTGTAAATATGTGAGAACCATGTATCTATCACATAAGTAATTAATTTATCTGTTGTTGCTCTCTTTAAAAAAATATTTTTACCTATATTGTGGTTCAGTAATTATTTTTTTTATTTTTAGATGCATCGTCTTCACATATAATTATATAACTAATGTACCTATATATACAAAATATTGTAAAACATTTTAAAAGAGTAACGGTGGAGTTTCTTGCCCATTCTTCTCCATACGAAAACTACCTTTTGGAAGGGGCGACTAGAATCAATTATTTTTTTTTGTAATTGTTGACGTTCAAAAGTGCCTTGCAAGGGCCTATTTGAAATAAATGATTTGACTTTGACTTTGACTTTAATTTTACTTATTTTATTTTTTAAATCATGTTTACTATCAAGAAACCAATAAAAATGTGCTAAGCCTTGTTATAATTAACCTTATTATCGTATTTTTTTTTTAGGTATATTTTTTTTCCCATTATCTGCGTTAATGCGACATATATATTCGTAAACTACTGAGACTTTTATCTAAACATGCCACCCTATTTTTTTTCTGTAGGCTGTTGGTATAGGTTCCATACTTAGTTGCCCAATAACCTATATTTTTGCTATGTATTTTGTGGTGTGCAATATAGTACGAGTATAATATAAATAAGGAAAGGAGCTCGTGGCTAAGTAATTACACCCGTAAGAGTCGATCCTTTTTTCCCATTTTTGACAGACTTTACGGGTCGTCAGAAGCCCGATAGTCTGACAAGCAGTCTTACCAAGGGGTATCGTGTTACCCAGTTACTGGGTTGTGGAGGTCAGATAGGCAGTTGTTTCATGTAAAATAATGGTATTTAATAGCATCCGGTTAGACTGGAAGCCGACCCCTACATAGTTAGGAAAAGGTTAGGCAGATTGATTGACAAATAAATAAATAAGGTTAATAAAACAGTCAAATCATACAGGCAAGTAGATTGACACGTTTGTACATGAGTAATCAGTACTTTCTGAGTTTATCTTGGACATTACTGACATCGGTGAAGGATAACACCGTGAGGAAATCTGGACTTCTTAGTTAATATGAAGTACTAGCTTTACCCAGCCCGGCTTCGCACGGGTAGCACTAAACCCTATCTACCCTACCTAGCCTACCTACCCTACCTACCCTAATTTTCTCACCGTTTAAACCTTCCCTGGACTACGACAAACATTTCAAAACCAAAATCAGCTAAATCGGCCCAGCCGTTCTCGAGTTTTAGCGAGACTAACGAACAGCAATTGATTTTTATATATATAGATTATAATTGTAATTGTAATAGTACGTAATGCCGTAGTAAATCTCCCTCTTAGAAACGCTACAGTGATATCCTACGCTGACGACACAGTCATCGTTTTCCACGACACGTCATGGGACCGAGTGTAGCAACTGGCGGAACAAGGCCTCACTCAGATAGCGCAATCCCTAGACACTAACCTACTGACACTAAACGCTAGTAAAAGTAAATATATTGCTTTCTCCAAAACAAGCTCCTCCAGTGCCTCTCAGACTAAGTCCTTAAAAATACACACAAAAACGCAATATTGCCTCACATCTGACACACCATCCCTGCGCATGCATAGTCCTTGGACGTACTGACACGATTAAATATCTTGGGGTAACCATAGACAGCAACTTAACTTACAAAGCCCACATTTATGCCGTTTCTTCCAGAGTACGTAAACTAATACACGTCTTGAAAAAACTCCGCGACTGTACTCCTATCGATTTTTGAGAATGGTCTACTTCGCACTCTGCCAGTCAATCATGCAGTACTGTATCTGCATTTAGGGACGTGCTGGTAAAAGCACATTTATAACATTAGAGAGGGCACAACGGGCACTGATCAAGGTTGCACTAAAAAAACCTTTCAGATTCCCTACAGACCTTGTTTACCATGAGTTTCAAGTTCTCAGGGTACGACAAATACACGGTGGAGCATACGGTGGAGGTCTGCCCGGCTTGGGCGGAGCACCGCCGTGTCCTCACGGAGGCGATCGGCGGCGGCGATTTCTCGCGTCCGGCCCTGGTTCAGGCCATGGTTCGGAGCGAGAGCGCATGGGAGGCCGTCACCTCCTTCTGCAAAGCAGTTATGTTCGCGAAGGAGGAGGCGGAGCGCGCGAGGGAGATGCAAGCTGCACGCCCTCGCGGCCCTAGTCGCCGCAGGAGACGCACCGGGCGTCGGGAGTCGAGAGCCGACTTCCGGCCACTGTAGGCGCGGGCTTGCGGACGGTGAGCAATGGGTAGCTCGCCGTCCGATAAGGACCAGGCCCGTGTCGACGGCGCGTTGTGTTCCACGCGCGCCTAAAAGAGATGTCAGCACCAACCGACGGGGTCGAAAGACCAATGCCTGCTAGGGTTGCAGGTGTGTCCGAAACGGATAACGCGGCCCCGGCACACAGGCAACGGAAGGAACACGGGTGGGTTTTAGTCAGTAAAAGTCTGACACACCCTCTCGCTCTGCCCAGAGCGGGAGAAGTCATTTGATGATTTCCAATCCTGAAAAAAAAAAAAAAAGGGTACGACAAATATTTGTACTCCAAGCTACGCTTAAATATCACGATACAATAAAAAAAATGGCCCGACTATAGCGACATAATAAACAAGCGTGTCTTCAGAGTACCCATACCAAATGCCAAATCCGAACTAGCTAGACGCTGTACCTATTTTTCCCATCCCAACACATACAACAAAGTTTTTAAAATCTGCGACCTAAAAGACTGCTTTTAAACCACGACCTGTAAAAAAACCCTAATTTCAGCTCTTTTAAAATTATCATACGACGACACCGAAGCCTTGATAATTACCTACACACACACACACAAGCACACACACACATATACATACATGCACACACACACATATACATACATGCACACACACACGTATACATACATGCACACACAAACACACACCACAGCGCAAGTCAAACGATAACACTTGCTTTTTTATTTTCTGTTCAGATTCGCACGAATGTTCTATTTTATTTAATTTTCACTCATCTTTTGTTTATGGAAAATGTGTAATAATTATCTAACATTCTATAATTGTAATGTAACTTTTATAACTTTGAAAAATTCGCACTCCAGAGCCACAAGATACAAGCGACGCTTAGTTTGTGGCTCACCGAATATGTCACTTTGTATTGTTACTTTTTGATTAATAAACTTTATTATTATTTTTGGTCTTTGACATTTCTCGGGACCCTGGGGTCCCGGATCTTTGGAAGGCGTACGAGGGGCCGAAGCCAACTCGCAGAGGCCCCTTAGATATTTTTATGTATTGAGGCACCAACCGACGATTATCCATGTGTGCACTATGCAAGTGCACCCAAGGACAACCCCCGGTTGGTGTAGGACTAATGCAGGATATGGAAAAAAAGATATTAGACTATGGGTTTGAGTAGCTTAAGTTGACTGGTGACCTGGAACTATGGAAGGACTATGGCCCCTGCCTGATCAATGTTTTATATATATACGGATAAAATGGCAGGAGGTGACTTACACACTCAATAATGGGCCCCCGTAAACTGTCGCTAACTCATAGTGACGTAGCAACAAGGGGGCAACATGGCTTGAGGTGCTTGAGGAGTGGAGAGGTATTCCACGGCTTTCAGAACAATCCCAGAGCCCGGAAGACGGTCAATATCCCTACGAGCACTTACTGGAATACTTCCTTCCTCCGAGCACGTTTGCTCTTGCGAATCTCCACTCAAGCCGGCCAATTAAGGCAAGAATGAGGTGGGAGCTCTGTTCCTCGTCAGTGTTCACTCCAGCCGGCCAATAAAGGCAAGCCAGAGATGAGGAACAAGATTTCTCCTGGAAGATAGGGTCCGTGGGGTCGCTACTGCCCAACAGCTCGCCACATGCTGCCTTGCGGGTTTCTGTATCTCTCTTGGTCTGGCCCCTCATCCTAGACCTGTTCCGGCAAAGTAAACTCTACCGGCACAGACCCAGAGTTCGGAGCGCGCAAGCCCCACCACGACTTCAACGTAGAGGTACGGCGCGGTGGGGTTATTATTATTATTATTTCGTTTATTCATTTTCTTTCATATGTAATTACATTTTTAAATATTTCTTACAAAAGATATTAAAAAAAAACATTTTAAAATATAAAAAAATAGAGGTCCGCCGGTGTCGGGAGCAGAGTCCAAGCTACCGTTGGTTAGGGCTGCAGAGACAGGAACCTCCTCACAATGCGAGCCGTATCGAGGAGTACTGCCTTCTGAATCAGGCCCTTGATCCAACCGCCTAACGACAGCCTCGAGAGATGTTGGTCGAGGCTTTCGGCAATCAGGCCATTGGCCGTTACGACAATCGGCACAATGATAGCCGAGCTCACATTCCACATGTCGACAACCTCGTGTGCTAAGTCGAGATATTTTATTTGTTTCTCTTTCTCAGCTTTCACGAGGTTATTATTATTATTAATATAAGTCTGAAATCACCAACCCGTCTTGAGCAAGCGTGGTGATCAATGCTCATGCCTTCTCTGTATGAGAAGAGGCCTTTGCCCTGCAGTGGGACAGTAACAGGCTGGTATTATTATTATTATTATTTTAACCAGTACGTTATGAGTACAGAGAGGGAAAAACACAAAAGAAAATTTAATTAATAATCTGTTTTATTAATTATGTTTACTCAATCTTGTTAATTACGCAGTAACAAAAGAAGATCTTTTTATTAAAATACAAAAGAGAAAATTCGACTAATAAAAAAGATGAAAGCTAACAAGTAAACTAGTCTTCAGATTTAATCATTCTAATTTGTGTTTACCGTATTACGTCAAAATCCCGACAAAGAAACTCCCTATATAATGGCAGCAAGACAGGACTAATTATCTAAGCTATAAATAATTATGTATGTAACACTCGGAGCATGTACTTACAACCTTTTTGTTTTTCCATTTTTTTCACAATGGGTTTGTAGCAGTTAACGGTTTTTAACTATATAATTTCACATTGTGCCTGATGTAGCTTTATAAAAAACCTGTGTTACTAGTCACCAGGCCTAATCAGCAGCTTTAATGCGCCATTTCATAATGTTGCAAGACAAGAAACGTTGCAAGTCGGATAACTTTTGCTTAAAATGAGCCCGGTGGCAAATTAAATGAAATGAATTTGTTAATTCTGTAAATAGGATATCGGAATCACTTTTACAAGTCAAATAAAAAAATATTAAAAATAAGCTAGATGAGGTCGGTGTTTCCTATCTGACTATTCTGAGAAGAAAGGCCGAAACAAACTCAGAGGTCGCAGTCTCTTTTAAAGTCCAGACATAATCTTGGTCAAGCCATATGAGGACCATGTAGATTAAGTGTCTGAAATGGTCTTTTGAGGTAAAAACCACACAGATTTGAGTGGACCTGTCCAGTCAATGCAAGCATTTGTCAGTAATAGTGGAGCTCAACTCAGAACTTAAGGGGCTCAACTCGAAGAACAATACCAAAGAAAGGATATTTTGGTAGGCCGCATAAACGACTCAAACTGCCAGACCATCATTAAAACTAACTGAGAAAGAAAACATAAATGAAAGAGAATATAATATAAATTTAAAAAATATCCACATAGTCTTCCATTCACAATAATTAAAATAATATAATACTTTACAAAGCCCTTAACAGTCAGGCTATTATCACTTCTAAACGAGTTAGGCACAGTGTCCACGACGTTACTCAATAGTAAAGTGTTACAAACTCAAATCACTAATGAGTAGCCAGAATGTCAAAGCCTAGTGCTGTGACATTCTGGCTACTCATTTGTGTATTTCAATGGCAGTCCGTACTAGACGCGATTTCACGCGACTTAATAACACGATCTTTACTAGTTTGTGATTGGTTGCTTCGTGTATGAACCGCCACTGAAATACTAGTGTTGCAACATTCTGGCTACTCATTGATGATTTGAGTTTGTAACTGGTTCCTTTTGAGTAGCGTCGTGGACGACAGGCCTTAGAATAAGAAATACAGATCATTTATTTGCTTCTGTCGGAATTGTTATAAATAGTCCCTATATAATTTACAAAAAAAAAAAAAAAAATGTTCATATAATATTAGAATTTAAATTATTAAAACACTATATAGTATTATTTAGGTAACTACAAATTTCAAAGGACCAAGGTTTAAACTCTGCCTATCACAACTAGAATACTTCACAGATCACTTCCACGTAAGCACCAAGCTTTTGTAACAAAAATCACAAATGCGACAAAAAAAATACATTCATTAATTTCCCCTCACTATTCTTTCACAAAAGAATAGCACTAATTGACCGTCTGAAGCCCAAAGATTTAGCTCTGAGTGCCAAAAAAGGTCACTTACCCATCCTGGTATCCTGGTAGGATCATTTATCATTTAGACTAAACTCTTGGGCGTTGATACGTGAAACTGTCTAAGATTTCCTTTTTTTCTTAAGCTTTCGTTTGAACAATTCGAGATTAACGTTAAGTCTGAATTATTATTCTTTTTCCTTTGTTTTTTTTTGGTAAAGGCAGGCTTTGTTTTTCTTTTGTTGAAAACAAATCTTATTAACCTAAACTTGAATGCATGGATTCAATGACCAAAACTAATCAACTAAATCCTAATTAGTCTGGTGCAGACATTTCGACTGTTTTGTGTGTCCTAACAAAATACAATATAATACATATTTTATTGTACGCCATATAAATTACTATAACCTTTAGTTAGATTTTACAGCCCTCGATCATTTCTGAGCAAACTGCAAAAAGTATGATACAAATCGTAGCAGATTAATACACTCGCTACGGGCGCTACGACCGCGTAGCATTCGTAGCAAAGCCGCTACGCCGTAGCAACTGGACTGTCCGTGATATCAGTACAAGCGTCCCAGCTCCTGCTTTGCGCTATTTTAACGACTTGACAAAACATCGAGATTCCTTTATTATACGAAACTCTAAAATTAGTGTATTAGGCACATAAACCTTTCAGAATATTTTTTTATGGTGAAATCCGCATGAAAAGCTGTTCCGTATAAAAACATAATAATATTATGTGTTAATGGATATGAATTATTAATGATCCAACAATCGTTTCCACTCTAAAGCGTGAGATCCTATGTTGGAAAACTGGGTCGTAAAAATTTACACTCGGGGATTTAAATCGCTTTGCAAAAAGCATCGCCAACCAGACAGAACTTTAGTGTTCACCTACTTTCTAACCAACAATACCCTCACTTGATCGCTCTCACAGAATCTTTAGTAATAAATCATTAATGTTAATCTTCTCGTAAACACCTTTGTTTGTCTACATTTACATACTTTATTCGGTTTACATGAATACTTAAGTTTACGTAAGTTGAGCCGAGCAGTCGTTTTGTCGTCACGTAAGAATGGTAGAACAAAACAAATTAGATTCGTGTGACACTTATTTTTCTCACTTTACACAACACATAACATTACGCTTGTATCCCCGAAAGGGACAAGCAGAGATGTACCTATATTAAACCCACGTTTCACCAGTTATGTTTAAGTCCCATGGAGGCGAGCCTATTGCCATCAACCAGGCACAAATGTAGACCCCGGGCTACTTCTGAGAAATTCTTTATGGAAAAACCCAATCACATTGCCCAACCCGGGAATGGAATCCAGGACCTCAGCAGTAGTGCTTAGTACTTACAGTGTAAATTGAACGTAAAGGTATAGGTAACAGAATAGGGATATTGACTGGGGAAAAAAAAAACTATTTAGTCCGTCAGCCAGATAGTAAAAAAATATTAAACACGTATTTTTTGCTTCATCATATTAATACAAAATGGTTTAGATACATTATTATCATACATTAAAGTTGGGGAGTGGGGGCTCGCTACGTCACAAGTCGGTATAAAATCTACCGGGCAGTGACGTCACATTTTAACGTATTGCCTACTCAATGTTTTGCCGAAATTTTCTGATTACGTAAAAAAATAAAAAATACGTGTCCAATATTTTTTAACAATTGACGGACAAAAAAAACAGTTTTTGTCAACATCCATATTCTTGTTGCGTTAATTAATCATGCAAAGGCACTAATTTACTAAAGGGCATAGAATACCTATTTATTTATTTACACATAAATAAATATACTCTCGCCTTCTTCCATGGTGTGGTAGGTAGATACTCCAGAACGTCACCTACTACGATCCTTACATATTCCTTTTCCCTCGTTGACGTTCATACATCTGAGAGGCAATTCCCGTAGTTTTTCATACGTTCGCATTCGTTCGCATTTTATTCGCAATCTATCAAAAATATATACTATTTACCAACATGTTCCGTGTGGTGCCGGACCTAAAGAATAGTACTATCCAATTTCTTCCCGTGGGTGTCGTAAAACGCGACTAAAAGACTCACTAGAAAATGGGCAGCAGCGCTCTCTACGCACTTTAACGCCATACTGCGATCGCCAACCCGCCTGCCAAGTGTGGCGATTATGGTTAACCCCCCCATTTGGGGAAGGCCTATGTCCAGCAGTGGACGTCTTTCGGCTGAAATAATGATGATGATCAAAATTTTTGACAAGTTTGACAGATTGCGACTTGAATGTGAACGTTTTTTAAGTAAGAGAATTGGCCTTCAGGTTTGTTTTCTTTATTTATTTATTTAATACTTTTACACACAACTGTACAGAGGCGAACTTAATGCCATAGGCCTCTTCTATCATTCAACCTTTGGGTGAGCAGAGACAAACAGTGGTACAGTTCACGTCAAATAACTTCGCCGCTCTCAAGTTCGGTTGCGCATGCCAAATGTTTTTTAGGGAAGATTGACTACTGCGCAGTCATTTGTAGCCTACTTCAGAGCGGCAAAGTTATTTGACGCGAACTGTAGGTGCAAAAACGAAAATTGTGGAATAAATATTTATTCAAACATTTCCTCTATACACCTAGAGGGTATGAGGAACAGGGTGTGAAGTTCACTCATCCTCTATAGCTATAGAAAAGGGAGGCTCCTCTGACGAGTGTTTTATCTGGTGGGCAACTGCCCAACGATTGATGTCGGGAAATTATATATAGTCCGATCGCGCGGTAAACACTGTTTGCGCGATTTTGCGTGACGTCAGTATGATGCGTAGTTCGCATGTGGCGATATAGATGCCACACATACCTATGTGTGGCGGCATCATCGTAATTTTCCATGAAGGCACGTGGGGCTAGGTACCCCCACGTGCCTTCATGGAAAATTACGTCAAATCTGTATTCTTCAAAAGGATTGCCAGAAGTTATTACAACCACAAATCCGCAAATTATGTTACAAATTAAATCAATCGCTTTCAAGTTAACTGCTGAGCGAGGGGTCTTGGGATCGATTTCCAGGAAGGGCGAACTGTTGGGATTTTCAATTAGTAAGTCAGCAGCGGCCTAGAGTCTGTATTTGTGCGCAGTAAACGATATTAGGCTCGCCCTCTATTCCAAGAAACTTAAATCTTTGGATAGTCGTATTATCCATCCACCATATATATTCATCCATACTATACAATATTATTATATACTATTTAATACACAATATTATAAATAAGAAAGTAAATCTGTCTATTTGATACCTATTTAGGCCCACGGATACACTATGACCTGGGTTAGGACATAGAATACTTTTTATCCCGGTAGGACGTTCAAGTGGGTTGATTTGTGACTTCCACGTAGGTGAAGCCGCGGGCAAAACTTGGTAATATATTTATATGCTATATTTCCGAAAAGGTTCGTCGCCTTATTGGGTGGGACTTAAATCATAACTGGCCAAATGTGGTTGCTCTAATACATCTGTGTCCTCTCATAGAGAGGCCTGTGTCCCAACAGTGGGAACATTAAAGGCTGATTATGTATGTAATGTATACATTTGTTTACCACTTCAGGGAATGAAGACGAGATACAAAAAATAATCATGTATACGTCGGAAATACATCACTGATTTGACTGACCGGCCGGAGATAAGCAGAGTTGGTCGGTGGCGGTCAAGTAGTTAACATGTTTTGAAACTGTCGCGCGTTCCGTGTAGTTATGTCGTGTACCTACAGTGTGTGAATGGCGAGTGTGATTATTTTGATAGTAAATTATAATTTGATCTGAACTGCAAACGGTTTTTCTAATGCGCAATAACCAACACTACCCACAATACACTCAGAGTAGTTAAAATATGGCTGATAATAACAAAGAGAGAAGTACCCTCTCCGTCATGTATATTGTAGTTTGTTATAATATTGCACTCCAACTATCTAAACCGGCATCTCTTCGGAGAAACTCCGCTCTTCTCTATTTTGGAAATATGTCCTAAATCATTTCACAAACGCTAAGTCCCATACGTAATTTGTAAGTCAAAATATTTGTCGACTAACTTAGGTTTAGTTCGCTATGCTCGCTTGATTAAACCTCTTGATTACTTCACTTTGCTATTTGAATAATTTCTGTGTAACGTAAGGTATGTAGGTAATCCTGTGTGACGTGTAGCCTTTCTCTCTTCTTCAATAAATTATAAATGATGACATTACTTTTACACGACAATAATGTTTTCTAGATGAGGTCGGTGGTTCATCCGACTACTTTGAGAAAAAACACCGAAACTAACTCAGAGGTCACAGTCTCTTTTAAACTCCAGCCATTATCTTGGTCAGATCATGTCAGGTCCATGTAGATTATTGTCTGAAATGGTCTCTTGAGGAAAGAACCACAGATTTGTTTCTACCTTCTCCCATGAGATGTTGGCGAGAGTTTATGCATGTATGTTAGGCCTATTGAAATCCTTGTTTCCAATTGATGTTATTTCCACTTAAACAAACATCAGCTTTATGTCAGTGTAAATAAAGTTGATTTTAGACTGACTGGTACGGTTGAACAAGTCACAAAAAATATGAAATTGTAGCGCAAACTGAACCTTATGTGTCGGCATTACAGTTGTTTTTCCTAAAACTTGTGTTTGTTTACATGTTTGGCAAATAAATTGCGAACGCAGATTAGATTGTCTAGCGGTGACCTGACTCAAGTTAGCCGTTCTTAAGATGGCGCTTAAAAACGTTCACTAAAATATTTATTTATTTATAAATAAATATATTTTATATATACGAGTATATTATTATTTATTATTTTATTTTGTATATTATATTTTATTTATTTTATATTTTTTATTTTTTATTTATATTCATTACTAGCTTCCACCAAAAGCTTCACCTGCGTGGTATCCTTATAAATTATAGTCTATGTTACTCAGTGATAATATAGCATTATACAATAAAAATATTTTTTTAAATCGGTCCAGTAGTTTTTGAGTTTATTCATTATAAACAAACATACAAAAAATCAAATCTTTTCCGTTTATAATATTTGTTTGGATATAGTATTATAGATATTGATACATTAATCAAAACCGCGAAATATTTACGACAGTTATTTGCGAAATCGCCAATTTCCTGAATGCACCCTCTTAAAAGTCTTCTGTTACTGCAATACATCTTGAGGCGTAGAGAAGAATGCTTGAGATTTAAAGGACACTTACGCCCGATTGCACCACAAACCACTAAATACGTTTAGTGCTAAACGAATTTAAAACATCGTTCTATTTCCGTCCATCGTTTGAGGATGACACAGGCAGAATGATGTTTTAAATGAGTTTCGCGCTGAACTCATTTAGTTATTTGTGATACGAGCGGGCTTAAGAATTCGGCGTAAGTAGATTGAACAAGGGACTGAACATGTGAACATAGTCAAGGGGTATTGCGTAACACACACAAAATAGCAAAGCCAATTATTTTGACGGTTCAAAAACATTAATGAGGAAAAATAAATTGTTAAATAGACGAATTTATCAAACACTACGAGTAATTATGACCCGCTGAACTTTATACCACGTGAGACAAAATTTTGATTTTTGCGATATTTCAATTTATTTTTGGGTTTAAAAAAAAGTCCTCAACTATAACGTACTCGAGATTTTGCATGACTAACGCACAGCAATTGATTTTTACATTAAATATGAAAGCAATATAAGAGCATTTTTTTTTCAAAATTATTAATGTTGTTGGTGTGATTGTGTTAAGCAATCAGCTAGGCGCTGGTTTAGTTCGCAGTTTTTTAAAGAAATGTTTATTTTTATTTTTTATCAGGGTTTAAACTATCTTCTGTACCCTTTACTGAATCGTGAAATATTTTTAAATAATTACGGCATTAAAAATAGGAATTGAGTGCAAATATCGTGCTTTATTAGGGTTCCATACGTCCGTAAATTGGCCGGTTTAAAAAAAAATTGAATCTTGTTCGTTGCATTTTTTAAATTTAAATTTTTCAAACATATAGAGCAATGGATTAGCAATTTCCTTCAAAAGTTTTCGGGTTGTGATTGCAATCGCAATAGCAATTAAGCTGCCGGCTATAACCTCTTAGAAGCCTGTTGCAAGACATTCAAGCAAATGGCCCAGTTTAGCCTAAGTCGGGGACTTCGCGAAATAACCTTATGTGTAGTGTTATTGCAGCAATTAACAGAGACGAGTGTGAATAGTGTTTGTGGCGAGATTACAATAAACCTGTTGTGCTAATAGTCTTTTAATTTTAGCTAATAGTCTGTCTTTTTAATCTAGCTGTATTTGCATATTCTCATGCAATGATATGGACTAAGAATATTGTTATTGAAAATTTGAGATAATAAGTGCACTGTGCACAAGTAGGGTAATAAAAATCATGTCAAATGTCAAAAGTTACAAGAAAATATTTATAATAGGGATGTTGACTAAAAATGTACTATTTGTCCGTCAGATAGATTACTAAAAAATATTCGATACGTATTTTTTCTTTTTTTACGTAATCAAAAGATTGCGGCGATACATTGAGTTAAAATGTGGCATGACGTCACTCCCCGGCAGATTATATACTGAATTGTGACGTAGCGACTCCCCAACTTTATGCGTTTTATCTAAATATTTTTTTATTAATATGATAAAGCAATGATACGTGTCTAATAATTTTTCATTATCTGAATGACGGACTAAATAATTTTTTTTTCGGCAGTCAATGTATCTATTGATTTTGGAAAATTTGGGTTTAACTATTTTAAAAGAGATTGAAAGGACAGGCCGATTCTTTGAGTTTCTGTTTTTGAGCAGTTTAACGCAATTTTTTTTTTTCATATTTTAAGAAAGTGTTTAAGAAATAAAATAGTATAAACTTTAAAAAAAATCAGCATGTGGTGGATTTTCTTTAAGGTGTTGAATCTTTGACATCTATCAACAAAAGGTATCTCAATGAAACATGGCTTTATTCAATTTATGTTTTTATTTTTCATAAAATTTTTGTTCCAGCTTAGATTTCCGTAGAAAACTTTTGACTTTATCTAGAAGAGTCAATCTGCCTAGCCTTTTCCCAACTATGTTGGGGTCGGCTTCCAGTCTAACCGGATGCAGCTGAATACCAGTATTTTACATGGAGCGACTGGCTATCTGACCTCCACAACCCAGTAACTGGGTAATACGATACCCCTTGGTAAGACTGGTGTCAGACTTTCGGGCTTCTGACGACTCGTAACGACTGTCAGAGATCCACGAATGACAGCCGGGACCAACGGCTTAACGTGCTTTCCGAGGCACGGTGGATTCTCGGTATGTAAAGATGGTCACCCATCCACTGACCAACCCTGGCAAGCGTAGCTTAACCTGATGGATCGACCAGTGCGGCTGTTGTTACATAGCCACGAGCTCCTCCTAGACTCCTCCGTGCCTCGGAAATTACGTTAAACCCTAGGTCCCGACTGTCATTCGTGGATCTTTGACAGTCGTTACGGATCGTCAGAAGCCCGAAAGTCTGACAACCAGTCTTACCAAGGGGTATCGTATTACCAAGTTACTGGGTTGTGCAGCTCAGATAGGAAGTTGCTCCATGTAAAATAGGGTATTCAGCTGCATCTGGTTAGGCTGGAAGCCGACCCCAAAATAGTTGGGAAAAGGCTGGGCAGATTGATCGAAGTCCTATTGACTTACGTTTTATTACAATAAACCATTAATAAACCTACTTACCATACGCCCCAAAGTACTTCTCACCCGACTGCGGAATCGTACTCATAAGACAGTTAACACCACCCCATATCACACTAGGGGCGTATAATATCTATGGTAATGTAGTTCAATGTTTATAAAGAATAGAGCTCGTACTGTTATTACATACCGAACGATAGCTCCTAAAGTTTCCTCTACTCGTATTTATAGCCCAGACATTTTGTGTTGTAAAGAGATTTTGGAGCTTCGAAGACTACAAACTTTTAATTAAACGTTAAGTTATATTCATAAAAAGCCTAAACTTTATTCGATCTTTAATGTTATTAGGATATTTTTTTACCTTTTGAATATGTAATAGTAATAGGTAGGTACATTATGATATTATAAATTGTTACCAAGGAAACATGTTCCTGTATCGCCGCATTATGCCGAGATAGGAGCCTTTTTGGCCTCGCACAGGTCCTTATTATTCTGTTAGTTTTTAAATGCTCCTTTACTGTTTTATTTTATTTTTATTTTTATTATTACTTACTGTTTGTATTTCCTGTGCGTGTCCTTGACCTTGCTGTGTTGGCAATGATTTGTCATCTCATAATTGTCTTAAAGTGGGCATTAGACAGAACTCTTGGCTGGCATTCATAATTATGAATGTATAATAATAATACACACAGGCACAAACCCAGACCCAGAGATGCTACTAATAATAGAAAAACCTAATAAATACCACTTTGCCTGACTCCGAGATCAAACTCAGGACGTGAAAGCTCAATACTCAGACTCATCGTCTGGGATGAAATGGATAACTAATCCTTCTAACTATTTCAACAGCAATAAAAAAAACCGCACCTACCGCACTATGAATTCCGCCCTCATAACCATGCAAGGAATGCCACCAAGTGGAGCAAAGCATTTTTCATCGCTATGTTGAAGAATAAAATTTCCCGTACACGGACTAAACGGTATTTATAAGTTTTATTTTTATTGAATTTGATCGCGTTTTCAAAGTGAACAGAGTCTGTTTAATGTTTTAGTGATTGAAATAAATCGGTTGGATAAAAAGTATGTGAAAATAAGTAATTTATAGAAAGAATGTGAAAGACGGATCTGAAATGTATTTAAAGTGATCTGTAATGTCTTGTATTCAGGGTCGATTTTTCAGATAACTTTTATATATTAACATAACGCCTTTATTCCCCGAAAGGTAAGGCAGAGGTGTACCAATATCAAAACTGCGAAATATTGGACAGCTATTTGCGACGTTGCCAACTTTCGGAATATGCAGCCTTAAGACCCTTTGTACACGGCACGGCGTATAAACCGTGCCGTGGAAAATACGTCAACAAGCTTCCATAGTGATCTATAGAACACTGACAACAGTGCCTACACACGGCAAATAAACCACGCCGCAGAGAAAACTGGTCTGTCAACAAGCTTCCATAGTAATCTATACAACACTGATGACCTACCTACACACGGTCAATAAACCGTAGTTTTTCACGGCATGGAAAACGTGTGAACAAAGGACCTAATTCCTAAAAAAGATTATCGGAAACAAACTAAATTACATACCATCTCCCAAATCCAGCTCGACGAGCGTTTGATGGACACGATTCATTTTTTACGCTCGCAGGCGGAAATTCCTTCAAACTTCGACGTGTATTTATGACTTAATACTTCGTATTCGAATACAGGCAGCTCATTTGATTGGCGTGTTATAACGGCTTTTATTTATGACTTCAGGAATGGGGGAAAAGAAATTGGGAGCCAGATGTGGTTACGTTCGCGCGGGGGATTCATTTTGATGTATTAATGCTGGGTACTTTACAAACCTTTAAGGTCAAAAGAAAGGAATCTATGAAGAAATCTTAAGAATTTGGACAGAATTATAACACACCCAATATTTTAATCAATCAAATTACTGATAATTCTAGACGAGAATTTTACTGATTTATGAAATGAGCTAGCTACTTGAGACGCTTAAATTGTATGTTTCTCTTTCTCTCTATTTGGTGTGTGCACTCCAATTTCTAAACCTGAATAATATTTGCCAAAGCGGAATGATTTTTGGGGAAGTCAAAAGATTCTTTCAAAACTGAAAAATGCATCCGCATACGTATTACCTACTACAGAAAACATACATCAAACTTATTTCGTCATCCAACCAAGTCTTCGAACTTTTTCAAAACCTTCCCAAAATACAGTTTCTACCCAACATCCCAGAACTGATTGAGTATGTAAAAGAAACTGTTGTTTACCCTGTTTACCCTTGTTTACCCCGTTATCCTACAAATGAGAGGGATCAGACACTTAATGAGGCTTAAAAAGGTTTGTAATCTGTCACTCTTTCGGCACAGTTGGTACTCTAAGTTAGGTAAAGATGTATAAGATTGGAAACTGTGTTTATGTTCTTCTGATAAAAGTAAATTGAGTAGGTTTTTTTTGGAATTGAGTTCGGAAATGGTATAGTCAACCGACGTCTACCCAACTAAAAAGGTATAAACAAGACCCCACAAACAGACAAATAAAAAATCTGGAGTGGAAAAATTGGAGCATACATACATACCCTGTTAAAATCATAACCTTCCTTTGGCTTTGCCATAGTCAGGCAAAAATAGCCCTTACCTACTGCTATGCTACGACTTATATGCGCCTTCGATGTCAAATAGATGGCGCGTTTGGTGTAGTTAGCTGGGTATCACGGGTTTAATTTGTGCATTACAATGATTTTTTTTACGTTTTGGGTCCTAGCATGTCGTTATGTAGCCGTGGATAAATTTTGAGCTATGTAACACTAGCGACCCGCCCGTTTTTCACACGGTTTTTTGACTTAAGACATAAGTAAGTTTATTATTATTATTGTATTAGGCACATAAACCAACCCTTCCGGAATAAATTCTTTATGCAGAAAACACATCAAAATCCATTGCGCACTTTAGAAGAACAACGCGGTCATACAGACACACCAAAAGCGACTTTAATTTATAATATGTTTAGGTTGAAATTGCAAGTGCACAATAAACAAACCTCTCGACAAAAACAGCAAAGTAGAACTTACCTAAAAAAATATAACGAAAATATATCGTTATTAGCAGCCATATTTTAACTACTATACTAACTATGGTTGGGTAGTGTTCATTATTGCGCAATAGAAAAACCGTTTGCAGTTCAGATAAAATTATAATTTACTATCATATTATATTTATCACACTAGTAATTTAAACACTGTAGGTACATTACACATCTATTCGAAATGCGTGACAGTTTCTAAACGCCTTCACTACTTGATCGCCACCCATGAAGTCTGCTTAGCCTCGGCCGGTCCGAGCGTTATGTTGTAGACTCTGTCGAGCGCCGCTAGATAGCGCTGGCGTCCCGATTAGTCAACTCAGTAACGTTTTCCCGACAAATAAAACTAGATAAAAATCTTCTACAAAGTACAAAGATAAAATTGACTATTTTTCACAGAAGACTCGATCAAAAAGCTCTCCCTGATGAACCAACAAACAGAAAAAGGTGACTTTTTACCACTCAACAGACTTGTCGGCAAACTGAGGTCACAGTTGATGGCAAAGTTTAGACACACTGAGAACTTATCTATTTTGTTGTTTGTACTTTTTGTAGACTATGTTCAACATAGTTTTTTTTCAGACTGTGTAGGTGTTGATTGTCGAGTGGCAATTAGATTTTCGTATCAGTTTCAAAGTACCTAGCTCTTTGATATAAAAACCGGCCAAGTGCGTGTAGGCCCATGCACGGTGAAGGGTTCCGTAGTCGGGATGAATATTTACGCATGCACAGTATTGATTTTATCGACCTTAAAAATAAGTTTATATTTCCTAGTGTTTCTGGAAAAAACTATGAAAAACAATGTTATTTTAGTAAGAAATTTAATAAATTTAATGTCATTTATTATGAAAATACTTGGACTTAAATAGCTGTACTTAGAAAAATCATAATATTTTCTTCGTAATTTCACTACACCATTGGTGCACAGAATACACCTCCTTTACAATTTTCATCGATATAGTGCTATTAGTCCCTGAGTAAAATGGCTGTGTCACTTCCGCACAGACTCAGGCAGACTGACAGACGGACCGAACGACAGACGAACATTATGAAATATAAGGGTTCCGATTTGCCATTTGGCTACGGAACCCTAAAAATGGACGAATAAAAAAGATTGGCTTTGTGATGTATTTCAAAGAACAGCAGTCTTGTGTGGTGCTGATAGCCATTCTATTAAAAATGTAATTTAAAATCCTTTCGCAATATAAAACACGTATTATCACCTCCATAAATAACTGATGAAGTGTCGGACTATCGAACTGTTGTGTTTGGTTGACCGCGACTAATCAAACCAATAACTTTTTATTTTTAGGCATTTATCAACCTAAAATTTAAATCGCGTTGTGGTGATTATGAGTCAAAAGAGAAAAAGCTGAAAGAAAGAAAAGAAAGAAAGAAAAAGAGAAAGAAAATATGTTTATTTGCATTAAACATGGCGCAAAGAAAGAACATATTACAATAAAAGAACAAGTTGGGGGAAAATATGCGTCTCATCTACACAAAACGGCCATCGCTCAGCATAATGCTGCGACCCTATGCAACATAGAGCCCCAGCGCTGGTTTTCAGCGACAGCCGGCGTTGACGTTATAACGTCGACCGGCGCAGCATACAATGAATTTAATATTAAATTAAATAAATATACTGCCGCTTGTTTTCACAAATAAGCCGATAAAACACCGGATATAAAATAGTAATCAAAATTATTCAACATTGTAACGTCGCCCTTGACGCCCTTACACTGTCAAGACGAAAAATCAAATAAATGCATTCGGGTGTTCTGATATTTTCATAAATTTTTTTTGGATTTTACTCCTTAAGAATAGGGATGTTGACTGGAGAAAAACATAAAAATACTATTTAGTGCGTCAGTCAGATAGTAAAAAAGTATTAGACACGTATTTTTTGCTATAACATATTAATAAAAAAACGCATTAAAGTTGGGGAGTGGGGGCGCGCTACGTAACAAATCAGTATAAAATCTACCCGGGAGTAACGTCATGCCACATTTTACATCAATATGTTGCTGTAATCTTTTTTTTACGTAAAAAAAGATATAATACATGTACAATATTTTTGAATAATGAACCTGACGCACAAAAAAAGTTGTCAACATCCTTATTGATTTTCATATAAGGCCCGGAAATTTTACGAGGAGTGGAATTTATACAAGCATTAACTCAAAGACGTTACGTTTTTTATTGTGTTTTATTCTTAAATCACACGATTTAAATTGTGAAAAAAAGGCATATGACATATTTTAGACTTCGGTCTAGATATTTCGGCCGTGAGATACACGATTACTTGCACTTTAGTGCATCTAATTATTTCGCAAAGACAGGTCTAAATTATCACCAATATTTTTTTCCATTAGAGTTATAATTAGGGGTAGGGCGGTAGTTTTTTTTTTAAGAATTTATTTTATCTACCCTCTTTGCCTATTGAATATTCAAAAGAAAATCTTAATTAAGGAATAAACTCCAGTCGTGCGTCGGAGCTGACAAGTACACACTTTTTTATTTCATCTTTTGAAACGTGTTATATTTATGAAAGTCAAATAATTTATTTCAATTAGGCATATAAAATGCACTTTTGAACGTCAAAATTTACAAAATATAGAAATATTCTAGTTGCCCTTTCCAAAAGGTAGTTTTCGTATGGAGAAGAATTGGTAAGAAACTCCACCGTTACTCTTTTAAAATGTTTTCACAATATTATTTTGTATACATTCATTACATAATTATATGTGAATACGATGCGCCTGGAATAACATAAACAATGAGAGATAAATTAATTATAATTTTTATACACGGCCTAGATGGCACTACATTTTTTTTAACACGCGAATTAGACCAGTCCACCTCATGTATTAAAAAAATCCATCCAGCTATTAGGATGCTTCGCGTGAAAAACAGAACCTGTTTGCTGTCGCGCAGTGTTACCCCATTGCACCACCTTCCTAACAGCCTAGCCCCTAAACGGCCTTCCGTTTTAAAGTGAAATCGCTTTGATATCGTTTCCTGCCCGTCTCGTTATCAAACTCAAACTCAGTTACGTGTTGACGCGTATAAAACGCCTTTGAACTTCAACTTGATTTTATTTTCGACTTGACTTTAGTTATGTTTACGTTTTCCGGTGTAAGCTTGACATTTGAGATTAGGGAAATTTTTGCTTTGAAAAATGTTACTTGGGTAGTTACTAACGGCTTTGATTATTTATATGTCTAGATAGAGTGTTGCGTTGCAAAAAAACTAAAATAAACAAGCCACCTGTGTTATGCTGGTGTGCGTGACAGCTACGTGTTACACTCTTGCCACGTCATTATGCTTTTCTAGTGTGCGTGCATTTAGCGGCTAACAGTTGGACGTTATGTTTTTTTACGAATTCACAGCTTTGACTGTCTATCTAGATGTATTTATAGCTTTGACCTTACGCTATAATTTAAAAAAATGTTAAGTAGGCTGACTGCCTCTTCTACTGGTCGCAAGGTCTACTTCTCAGCATGAGGTCCTTGACTCGATTCCCGGATGGGGCAAAGTGATATTGGGATTTTTCATCTGGAATTTCTCAGTAGCAGCCCGGAACCTTTTTTTTTTTTTTTTTCTTTTTTTTCATGATGGGAAATCATCAAATGACTTCTCCCGCTCTGGGCAGAGCGAGAGGGTGTGTCGGACTTTTACTGACTAAAACCCACCCGTGTTCCTTCCGTTGCCTGTGTGCCGGGGCCGCGTTATCCCTTTCGGACAAACCCGCAACCCCAGCAGGCATTGGTCTTTCGACCCCGTCGGTTGATGCTGACATCTCTTTGAGGCGCACGTGGTACACAACGCGCCGTCGACACGGGCCTGGTCCTTATCGGACGGCGAGCTGCCCATTGCTCACCGTCCGCAAGCCCGCGCCTACGGTGGCCGGAAGTCGGCTCTCGACTCCCGACGCCCGGGGCGTCTCCTGCGGCGACTAGGGCCGCGAGGGCGTGCAGCTTGCATCTCCCTCGCGCGCTCCGCCTCCTCCTTCGCGAACATAACTGCTTCGCAGAAGAAGGTGACGGCCTCCCATGCACTCTCGCTCCGAACCATGGCCTGAACCAGGGCCGGACGCGAGAGATCGCCGCCGCCGATCGCCTCCGTGAGGACACGGCGGTGCTCCGCCCAAGCCGGGCAGACCTCCACCGTATGCTCCACCGTGTCCTCCGGGCGATCCACACAGTGGTGACACCCGGGCGTTTCCTCCCGCCTTACGCGGAACAGGAACCTCCCGAAACAAGCAGCCCGGAACCTGGATTTGTGTCCGGTTGATGGCAATATCATCAAAATCAAGCTGCCTAGCCTTTTCCCAACTTTATTGGGGTCCAGTCTAACCGGATTCAGCTGAATACCAGTATTTTACATGGAGCGACTGCCTATCTTACCTCCACAACCCAGTAACTGGTTAGTACGATACCCCTTGGTAAGACTGGTTGTCAGACTTTCGGGCTTCTGACGACCCGTAACGACTTTCAAAGATTAACGAATGACAGCCGGGACCAACAGTTTAACGTGCTTTGAGGCACGGAGGAATCTCGGTATGTAAAGATGGTCACCCATCCACAGACCAACCCCAGCAAGCGTAGCTTAACCTGACGGATCGACCCGTGCAGCAGTTATTACTTAGCCACGAGCTCCTCAATGGCAATATCTTTGTAAAATGTTGATGGCAATATCATAATATGCCTATAGGTAATGTTCCCACTGCTGCAACACAGGCCTCTTCTCAGTGAGAGGGAGTAGGCCGTAATCCACCACGCGGGCCCAGTGCTGGTTGGTAGATATCACATGTCTTCGAACTTTTGTTTCTAGGACATGCCGGTTTCCTCACAATTTTTTTCTTCACCGTTTTGAGAGCAGTTGTGATGAAATAATTTACACTAATTAAAGCGCCTGTCTGAGTTTGAACCTACAACTCGTAAGTCGCGGCCGTTACCACTAGGCCACCAATGCTCTCAATATGATGATGGCAATAGGCTCGCCCCCTATTACATGTTACTTAAACATAACTAGCGAAATGTGGGTGTACTATAGGTACACCTCTGCCTAGCCTTTCGGGGAAATACAGGCGTGCTGTTATTAGTAGTATTTCACATCCTAACTCAGTACTCAAACATTACTTAAAACTAGTTTCAAACAATGAAAAATGATTGCTTTCTACTACTTTTATGTAATGACTCACGTCTTAAAAACTTGAGACTAGAGAGGCCGATGCATTCCACCAGCTTTTATGACAATTTTTTTACATTTCAAGCAGTACCGTTATGGAATGCCTTTTCCGTGACTATAAGGCGTGCTCAACTTTGTCCACTTTTAAAATTCTTGTGATAAAACACTTCCTCTCTCCTTAAACATCATCATTACTTATAGTTCCTTGCTCTCGTCAAACTCAAACTCAAAACATTTATTTCAATTAACCATTTACAGGCACTTTTGAATTGTCAAGGTGTTTCATGTTTATTATTTTATATATATATATATCTATGTATATATATATATATATATATGTCGGAGACAGTCATTAGTACGGTCGCTAAACGAAGCGCAGCACGTGACCCGAGTAGTGGCAGCACTAACATTCGGCTAAATTCGTGCTACGACGGAGCCTAGCTAATGGAGGGGCGCCAGGGCGAGGGCACTTGCCTTCCAATCGTTCTAGAGAACTGAACCTCCAGTCTAGGAACTGTCCCGCGTTTCGAATAGTTGTATTCTGTACCTACAATGTGTGAAATGCTAGTGTGAGTAATGTTATTGTAAATTATAATTTGATCTAACTGCAAATGGTTTTTCTATTGCGTAATAACCAACACTACCCATTAGTAAAGCCCACAGTAGTTAAAATATGCCTGATAACGAAAGAGACACATACCGTCCTCCGACATATTTATATGGTTAAGTTTATGTTTTATGTATTTATTGTGTATGAATAAATGGTACACCACTGACTGCAGTATTGTCTCTCCTTCTCCCTTTAATCCATCCAAAGGTTGTCTATAAAAGATCGCTTTTAGCGATAAGACCGCCCATTGTGTCACCCTATGTAAAATTTCTAAATTGATTTCTGTAATTTGTATGGTGTGGATAATAAAGAATATTCTATCTATCTTAAGTTAGGGTTTGTAACACCGGCCTTTAACGGGGATGCGCTAAGGTAGCCTGCGATTCATTAAGAGAGTTGTATTGATGGTTTTTATGATTAGAATTCTATAAATAAATATTTTTTACGACCGCGAATCATATTTGTAATGACCTACAAACTGAAAAAAAAAAAAAAAAAAGTTTTTTTTTTTTAAACGTTGCCCCACACTAAGAATTTCTTCCTGTATCGCGGGTGCGTTTACAAACATAGAAACTCACATACACTAACACCCAGACCCGGAACAACTACTTGCAGATCATACAAATATTTGTTCCGTGCGGGGATCGAACCCGCGACACGTTGCGCAGCAGTCGATCGCTCGGCCACTGCGCCAACGGTGTCGTCAAAAAAAAAAAAATTCGAGGACGCTTTCGCCTTAATAGCACACAGTAAGCAAATATAGCGATCAATGCTCATTTCTTTTCTGTGCGTGCAAAAGCTTTTATCTTTCAGTTGACATTATAAAAACCGTTGTCAACTCATCCACACGAGCTAAAGGCTATCAAATTCATAAAGAACGAGCAAATAAACTATTTACAGACAACGTTACGATAGGTCGACGACACGTTAACGACATCAGCTCGTAATCGCTCGTGTCTCAGTGCCCTCTATCGTAGAAGTACCAAAGAATGTTCTATGTGTGCGCTCCAGTTGATTAGTGATGGGGTGAGGTAGTGGACGTTGTCGATAATTCAAAGTATTTATCATTTTGTAAGACATTACACGAAACATCATCAAATCTGTCTACATAATATGCATTTATGTCCCGCAAAGTGTTATTGATGAATCATAAATCTGCATAGCCCTTTTCCCAACTATAGGTATTGGGGTCGGCTTCCAGTCTAACCGGATGTACCAGTAATTTACATGGCGCAACTGCCTATCTGACCTTCACAACCCAGTTACTGGGTAACACAATACCCCTTAGTAAGACTGGTTGTCAGACTTTTGGGCTTCTAACTACCCGTAATGACTGTCAAAGATCCACGAATGACAGCCGGGACCAACGGCTTAACGTGCTTTCCGGGACACGGAAGGGTCTCGATATGTGTATGTGTGTCCACCCATCCACAAACCGATCGCGGCAAATGTAGCTTGACTTTCGATCGGCCCGTACGGCTGTTATTATTTATCCACGAGGCCCTCAGTGTTATTGATGTATCAAACATATTATTTAAAAAAAGGTTTTTGACATAGAATAGATGTCAAATCGCATATGATGGCTCGGCGTTTACATTGGTTGTGCGATTGGTTTATAGCATGCCATAGCCATTTATGGCATGGTTTCATCAAAATATTTGAATGCAAGCCTACAGATATTTTGTTACGGGCCTGGGTATTAGTTTCATTCAGTGATTGCACCATCAAAAACAATTAGACTATAAACGTTTGAAAGTTTATAAAAATAACGTTTGAAAAACATGTTGGTGGCTTTATGTACTTTGAAGCTGATTAGTATGAATCGACATAAACGCGTTGCTTGCATACTTGAATCTTGAATTCATTCACTAACAGACAACGCACAGCCTAAACCGCTGGATTTAGAATCTTGAAATTTTGCACACGGTTTCCTTGTAACGAAAGTGAAAACTAAAGAAAGGTTTTTGAAATTTGGTCCCCTATTTAGCCCCTTTAAAGGAGGATGAAAATATGTAGAGAACTTCGTCAATTTTCCGATGGGAAATCTCACCAAGCACACGACTTGTAGTATCATAATAACTCCAAGCATAGACTTGTGCATGACTCGGTATTAATCAGTCAATCACTATCTCCTCGGCAACACGCCACTTCAAGTAGCACAATACCCTCTTAACTCCAGCCAATTTAGCCACAGTCAACACGATATCGACAGTATTAATTCCCTAATCGATATATTACGTAATTATCGCGCCACGTCACTATATGCATGGTCCGTGCATCGGCCCGCTCGAGCATATGATCGGCAGAGGTCTGCGTAGGGTTGTTACTGAATCGGGAGTTTGGTTATTCGGTCCTATGAATAAATTAAAATAATAATTGAGACAATAGGGGTGATGACAATGGGCACGCCACAATTGCGGCGATAAGTCCCCTCTTTGAGGAGTGGCTTGAGAGGCGCCATGGCGTCCTCACCTTCCGCCTGACGCAGGTCCTCACCGGACACGGTTGTTTCGGGAGGTTCCTGTTCCGCGTAAGGCGGGAGGAAACGCCCGGGTGTCACCACTGTGTGGATCGCCCGGAGGACACGGTGGAGCATACGGTGGAGGTCTGCCCGGCTTGGGCGGAGCACCGCCGTGTCCTCACGGAGGCGATCGACGGCGGCGATCTCTCACGTCCGGCCCTGGTTCAGGCCATGGTTCGGAGCGAGAGTGCATGGGAGGCCGTCACCTCCTTCTGCGAAGCAGTTATGTTCGCGAAGGAGGAGGCGGAGCGCGCGAGGGAAATGCAAGCTGCACGCCCTCGCGGCCCTAGTCGCCGCAGGAGACGCCCCGGGCGTCGGGAGTCGAGAGCTGACTTCCGGCCACCCTAGGCGCGGGCTTGCGGATGGTGAGCAATGGGCAGCTCGCCATCCGATAAGGACCAGGCCCGTGTCGACGGCGCGTTGTGTTCCACGCGCGCCTCAAAGAGATGTCAGCACCTACCGACGGACACAATATCATACTGTTAGGTATCATCTTTTATATTTTTTTGGAAATCATTTGTTAGCGAGTTCATCCACTGTAAGCGACGACAAAATAATAATTTATAGTTGGTGTCTTCTCTAGTATGGCTTGAATTTAAAAAACAATATTAATTTTGTAACACCTATCTTGTACCTTGAGTGTATAAATAAATGTATTTGAAAACAACAACATTTAAATGAAGATGTCCTCGATACCTTTACAGTGGGACGTATTATTTTGAATGTAAATAATTAAATAGAATTTAAATGTATATATATACAGGGTCAAATTAAATTAGCTACCTGCTACTGCTACTATTACTTTTATTTAAGAGGGCCCTTCCCGGTCCGTCTATCGTCAACGCGAGCATGGTCGAAAAGCTTGTTGTTTCATCGAGCGCAAGTGAGAATTGCTGACAAACGAGAACGCGAGAACGCGATAACATTGTATGAAAAATTGTGTGCAAAAAGTTGTATCAGGAAATACGTGTTTTTGAGTAAACCTTACAAGTTTGTGAAAAAAATGTTTGATATTTAGAATCTCCATTACATGTGCGAGGTTTCTATGCTGATTTTTTCTTTACTTTTACCAATTATGAGTATATTATGACCGGCCAAAGTTTGGGTAAAATTTGTGCAAAAAAGCCGATTTTTGGAGGCTTATACTGAATTTGTTTCTCATTTTTTTTATTTTTTGCTTTCATAGAAACCTAGATAAAGTGCACAAAATGAATATTAGTTAAAAAAAATGAAAGAAAGATGTGTTACAATGCCATAATCACGTACGAGCGTTTGTATGAAAAGTATGACGGGTTGGGCGCTCTTAACTACCTAAACCTATGAAGCATAGTTGAAATATCAGTTTAAAAAAAATAGTTTTTCTTTTGTGTAAACTTCACAGACATGATGGCTATCGATATTATAACACGATAAAACAAAAACAAAAAACAGATTTCAAGCCGTCGCGGACCCCAAAAAACAATCACCAAATCTTTTTTTTATTTCGTCGTGTTATATATGGAAACCCATTACATCTGCGGAGTTTCGCTAGCTAATTGTATTTGACCCTGTAGATATCGTCTCAACACAGTGAGTATGTGAAACTTGTCCCCGGAAAAGTAATACTTTGAACTGCTTGTTAGTATAAAATAACTTGAAATGGTGGGATAACCACACTTTTAGAATATAAGTTTGTTATTCTGCTATCCACTTCCAAAATTTGACACATAATTTTATCGTTGTTTTCTTAATAAATTCTTAAATTGTTATTAACTATCACAGTTAATAAGTCGTGGGTTCGAACGCATATAGGAGCTTTACTTTGTGTAAATAATTTCATCACCGCAGCTCTTAAAACAGTGAAGGAAAACATCGTGAAGAAACCGACATGTCCTAGAACCAAAAATTCGAACACATCTGTTATCTACCAACCCGCACTCCCGCGTGGTACATTATAGCCCCCTCCGTCTCGAAGAGAGGAGGCCTGTGTCCTAATAGTGGAAACATTATAGGCTAATTATGCTTATGCTAAGTTAGTATGAAATAATTAATGTAGTTATTACAACCTTGTTAATTATACTTGCTTATTTGCGTCCATTCAAGCGTCCAATTCAAAATAAACTTCAATATTGACGGTAAACTAGGAACACAAAATTTGACCATTCACTAACTTTAGTTAAGTTTGAACTGTGTTTAGATTAAGTCTGCTGTGACCCTTGCTTAAAACTTTGACTATAGACTGACTCTAACTCAAGATACCCAGGGGAATATGAGGAGTTAATTCTGGAGCATCTATGAGTAAATATAATTAACTAGTTGTGCCCCGCAGTTTCATCCGCATAAGTCTCGATCCCGTGAGAATATTGGGATAAAAATTATTCTATATCCTTCTACAGATCATAGTTTACCCATGTGCCAAATTTCATCCAAATCCATTTAGCAGTTTTAGCGTGAAAGAGTAACAAACAAACAAACTCACTTTCGCATTAATAATATTACCATCTTTTGCCCGCGGCTTCGCCCGCGTGGATGTTGCAAAATATCCCACGAGAACCTTCTCCTGGTCATGGTCTACCTATGTGCCAAATTTCATCCAAATCCGTTCAGCCTGAAAACGTAACAAACTACCTCAATTTCGCATTTAAAAAAAAAATGGGTGGGTTGACCTCGCCAGCGCTTTTCAACCTGTATGTAAACCAGCTGATTGTCGAGCTCAGTAGCACACACGTTGGCTGTTCTATCGACGGTCTATGTGTTAACAGTATTAGTTATGCGGACGACATGGTGCTGCTGAGTCCGTCAATTAGCGCACTCAGGAGGTTGTTAGCGGTCTGCGAGACTTATACAGAAGCGTATGGTGTTGTGTACAACGTACAGAAAAGCAAACTACAAATGTTTAGGGTAAAACGTAAAAAACCGGCACGTATACCTCCGGTTACGTTAAAACATGTGGCTCTTGAAAGGGTGCTAGATTTTAAGTACTTAGGGCACATAGTTACTGAAGACTTGAATGATGATCCTGACATCGAAAGGGAACGGAGGGCGTTGGCTGTCCGATGCAATATGTTGGCCCGCAGGTTTGCACGTTGTACACCAGAAGTAAAATTAACTCTTTTCAAGGCTTTTTGCCAATCGTGCACTCTGTGGGTTCGATAGACGCAAAGGGCATTCAACACCCTCAGATTTCAATATAACAATGCCTTCAGAATGTTGTTGGGTCTTCCACGTTACTGCAGTGCATCAGGAATGTTTGCTGAAGCACATACTGATGATGGTACTGATGGCTTCAGTACCATCCTAAGGAAAAGGATTGCGTCCATTATGCGCAGAGTGCGTAGGAGCGTCAACGGCATTCTGAGGGTCATTAGTCATAAGCCGTGTTGCGCCATTATGGCGTACTGGGTGCATGTACCAGGTGCGTCAGGTGAGTGCAACCGTTTCATGAATTAGAATTTAGTATTACATTTGTTACTAACAAAGCTTTTAAGTAGTGTGTATTACTAACATCATATGGACGGAAAGGTCTGAAATAAAGTTTTTTTTTTTAATATTTTTTATTTATTTATAGTTTTAGTATCTAGGATAGTTAGGATCAGTTAGGATAGGATTGTTAACAATAATGTTCCTAGGGGTCAGTTAGACCATAAACAGTCTAAAATATTCCCACTACTGGGACTCAGGCCTCCTCTGTTTGATAGGCAGTGCGCTGTTATCCACCGCACGGGCCCAGTGCGTGTTGGTAGATGGCACATTTGTTAGATTTGTTTAGATCTAGGATATGCCAGTTTCCTCACGATGTTTTCCTTCGCCGTTTTAAGAGCAGTGGTGATGAAATTATTTACTCAAAGTCCCACGACCTACAACTTGTAAGTTATCACTGGGCTACCACTGCTCAGTTCAGGGTCAGTTAAATGACGACGTAATTAGAGTTAGCTATCTCGTTGGTCAGTAGTCACAACTCGCAACCGCTATTGTTGACCATGAGGCCTAGGTCAAACAGAGTGTTGTTGGGTTTTTCTATCTGGAATTTCTGAGTAGCAGCCCGGACTCTGGATTTATGCCCGGTTGATGGGAATAGGCTCGCCCCCTATTAAATAGGACTTTAACATAAAAACTGGCGAAATATGGGTGTAGTACATGTAGGTACTCGTACATCTCTGCCCAACCCTTCGGGAAACAAGGCGTGATGTTATGTAATATAATTAGAGTTAGCTAACCTATCAAAAACTGATTCTCTGAGTAATTACCAAGAGCTACAATGTCCGTTTCGAAGTGTATCTGTTTGATAATTTACAAAAGACACTCATTCTTTGGACACTTTCTAATCATGTTATCCCGAAGGTTAATTTTATACAACGATTTTTTTTTCGCGTATTTATCCATTTTAATTAGTCAGAAAGTAGGACGGAACCTATTAAAGATCAAAATAGCTGAAAACAGCTTCAAAATGCGTCACCTGGATGCAAAGTTATGACGGTTTCATGTAATTACTGTATCCCTAAGGTGGATTTCGATAAGTGCCTATCTGGACTGTGCAACAGGCTCCTAATTTATAAGCAAATAGCCTATGTCAATTGGCCGTATAATAGCCATTTCATACAACTGTCATAGAATGATTTGCTTAACTTTATTCCCCGGAATTTACATCGTTTTTGTTTATTGGTGTGGCAAGTTTTCGTCTCCTAGACTATGTTTTGATTGTGAGTGGCGAAACGGTGTCTGTAACCGACCTCAGGTATAATATATCGGCCGGCGGACATGTGGTCAGGGTATCAGGAAGAATCTGGCAGTGACAGCCAATGACAGCTGTCAATTGAGTAAAAGTGCGCGCGCCATTCACACGTATTTTAATTACTCCGAAAAACCACATCTCAATCTTAATTCATCTCATCCGCTAAAACGATTAATGTGTGTATTATCCCGTCATCCTTGGGGATTTGCCATTGCATACTTTAAAATTAATAATAAATCACACCGCGTCCATTTAATGTGTAAAAAACACAGACTTTTCAAGTGAACCAGTGTGATTTGAGGAACCAGCGGTGGCCATCTGCGAAGATCTTCCAAGAACGCAAGACTGAACAAGAAGCTCATTTAGACAACGCTTTGCATTATTTGCGGGGTTTAAACTACATACGCCACCTTACCACCACCAATCACCCTGCAATTCGTCAGACACAAAAGATAGGCATTTTTAATCGGCGAGCATTCCACACGCAGATTTTTCTAGTCCTCATTCCGCACAGGAAACACGGCTATTTACACGCCTGTTCTTCCATTTATATTAAAGGTTTAAAACCAGCCAATGGTAGAATTTGCTTCATTATCCTCTTGAGAAATATCTAAACGGCTTAAAACAACAGCTTTGAAACGCCTAACTTATATACAAATGCTCCAGATTCCTTGAATAAAAGCTTTATTTATTATAATTTAATTAGAAATAGACTAGCAACTTTGAATGCAAATTCTCGAAATTCATCAGTTTGAGTTTGTGCTTAAACATATTAATGAAGGCCTTGTATTCAATTTTAGAGCCGAAAATATTTTGATTCTATAAGATATTTTCTTGGGAAACCTAATCTATCCTATCGGAAAGGTGTGGTCATATTATTTATGGGTATAGTACAGACCATCAAATTGACTATCTTTCTCCATGGGACGAACATCGTTATTGCGAATACATTTGTTCAGTCGTCCCATACATTTGGGTCGAGTAGGTATTGTAGGTTTGTATGGGACAGTTGATAATTTTTTCGATATTAATAAATTCCTTGACAAACGATGCTTCGAAGTTAAACATAAAAATGAACTGCCGGACCTATATGAAATAAAATCAGGTGTACCACAAGGTAGAATACTAGGACCAGTACTGTAAATTATCTTCACTGCCGACTTGCCTACTACGGGAAAAACTACAGTTGCAAAGTACCCAAATGACACAGCCGTACTTGCAACACACACAAATTCAGCTACTGCATCTGAATATCTGCACAGCTCCATATTAACAAACTCGAGGAATGGCTTAAAATTTGGAGAATCAGAGCAAGCCAAAGCAAGTCCACGCATGTAACATTTACGCTCAAGAGATACCTGGCATGAAAAAAAACCCAGATAATATATCGGACGAAGAAGTAGCTCATTGTTGTTGACGACAGATTGCTATGAACCAGAAAGAACAAAAAAAAAATTGTGTCCCTCTTCTGCTGGTCCTGGTCCCACAAAAGGACATTTGATACCAGCACAAAAAAATATGGAATGGAAACTGGTCGAATGGCGACTGGCCGGAATGTCACCGAAACTGGTCGCAGTAACCAGATTTAGAGACTCCGACCTATTTCAGAACTGTGACCAACCACTAGCGAGCATAGCTGGTATGAATAGCCAGTATCGGCGACCAAATCATTCCCTAATAAAAACTAACGTTTCTAGTATCGATTTTATTGTGGTCGCCTCGTAGTTTGAGGAACCACGCTTTTTAGACATATTTTGGTTTAAAAACGAATAGTGAAGACCATTTAATGTTTGTGTTTCTAAAGCTAAAAATATGGCACTTGGTTCTTAAATAGCTAAGAGTTGAAAATTATAATGATTTTTTAGGGTTCCGTACCTCAAAAGGAAAAAACGGAATCCTTATAGGATCACTTCGTTGTCCGTCTGTCTGTCTCTGTGTGAGTCTGTCAAAGCCCTTTTTTTTCAGGAACGCGTGGAGGTATCGAGTTGAAGTTTATATTATCAAATAGGTCTACAGTTCCTTGGAGCTCTAAAAAAATCTAGCTTCTAAGTCAAAACAATAAAAAAAATACGGCCATTTATGCGACATATTTTGATACTCGCAAATAAATCAAGACATAGGGTACATCCCGTTGACCTAGAATCATGAAATTTGGCAAGAAGCAAGGTCTTACAGCAAGGAAAAAGACCGTAAATAGTTAATTTGTGGATTTCGTTTTTTTTTTTGCGATTGCATACTTTTGCAGTGAGAACACGTTTTTCAACCACAATGTTAAGTTTATTTTTTGGTTAATCATCCCAACTACGAAACCTTTCATTGTGCCTGGTCCGACACGCACATGGCAGTTTTTTTAAACTACTGCTGACATCACCAGCATGTAGTGGAATGCAGCCAGAAAACATTGTAATTTTATGGTCGTCCCAGAGCGGGTTGTTAGATGTTACATGTGTTCGAACTTTTAGTTCTAGTAGGACATGCTATTGCTATATGCATTCTATGTATAAGCCTTTAACCTCCAACGGAACAATAAATGCCTCACGTTATGCCCCACAAAACACAGGAAATCCACTATAAATTTTGATTTTGTCACACTGAAACACGTATGACCTTGACCTCCAAACGATCAATCTTATAAGCTGTTTGTGGGTGGAAAAAAACATTTGTTTATCGCCATAACCTCAGAAGTGACATCGACTGGCCTTGATACTTCAATACGTCAAGGGCAAAGCCAGGCGCTGTCAGTATATTATATTTATTGTTTACGTAAAGAATGGGGTTTGTTTGTTCACGTGGTTTTTTTTTGGGGTTGACCTTGATTTTAAATATTTTGTCAATGTCATGGGGATGTTTTGATTACTTTTGTATTGGTAGAAGTTTTTAAGAATTATTCATGTCGTGGTAGCTAGGCAGCAAGAATTTTGAAAATTATTTTATAGCTGTTGATGTTTTAGAGGTATGAGGAACAGGGTGTAAAATTCACTCATCCTCTATAGAAAAAGGATGATTCTTCGACCAGACGGGTGTCGTGTCTGGCGGGCAACTCCCCAACGATTGATGTCGGATAATCTTACATATGTCGTTCGCGCGGTAAACAAGCGTCTTTGATGCGTAGTTAGTAGTTTCCATGTGGCGATGTTTTAGAATTGGATTTTATTAATTTCGAGACAAATTTGACCTTGAATTAAAACTGAAACTACATCTATTTAATCAGATAACTGTTTTCTGTCAATAATCGAAGCTAGGACAGATACAAAATTTAATGAATGTTTTTATTTAATTTTGTTGATACTATTATAAACGAACAGATGGAAAAACTTCTTGAATATTTTTCTATCTGGCCGTACAAAATTGTTACAAATATTTATAAGCAACATACGAGTAACTTCACATCAACTCCATCCAAAAGTTTTCAAAAAAAACACTATTCATTTCACTAATTACTTTCCTAAACAGGATTAAACAATATTCATTCTTCAAACCAGAAGACATAGTTCGTCCTACGTCACTTCTATCTCTCTAAGGTCAAAACAAACCCAATATGAAACTTGAAACCGAGCCGAGTAGCGAAATAAAACCGAATCTGTATTACAACTGACAAGCGGAACCGAGTTGCGGAAAAAAAGGATTATTAAGCCTTGTTATTCTGTCAACATTGTTGTATTTAGTGAGTTGGGGACTGGTCATCTTTTAGCTGTCACGGCTTATTTTAATTTAATTTTTGAGTTGTTTTTTTATTTATTTTTATTATGGACGCTTTTAACCTTTCTGCATCGTTCTCACATGTATAATTACAACATGAATTATGTTAACAATATTTTGTGACCATATTTTAATGTAAAAGAGTGTCCGTAGAGTTTATTGCCCATTCTTCTCCATAGGTACCTACTACGCTTTGGAATGACTTAGCTTAATCTTTCTGACTGACCGACCCCTTGACAATTAAAAAGTGCCTGCAATTGGTTTATTTCAAATAACTGCTTTGAGTTTGAGTTTGACGACCCGCCTGTTCGTAAGTGGTAACCGTCGTCTATAGATATCTGCCATTCCAGAGGCATAACGGGTGGCCATCCCAGATGCGAATATAATAATTATAATAATTATAAAAATTTAATAATAATTTTATAATAATTTTATAATAATAATTATAATAGGCTTTTTAAACGCCAAGACCCTCCACAATCGCGCGATATGCAGTCTCAGGGAATATTTCTTAGAAGCCGACGTGGGGATGCATCGAGATGTGGTCGCGATAGACAAGGGTCTTACCCCGCTCTCCTTGGCTAAAGAGAACTGGCGTAAACCTGTAGTGCTTGACACTAACGATCGCAAGGAGGTATGGCAGAGTAAGGAGCTTCACGGACGCTACTTTCGGGCCCTACATGGACCCGATGTAGATTTACTAGCGTCCGTAGCCTGGCTGCGTTTTGGTGACCTCTTTGGGGAAACCGAAGGTTTTGTCTGTCTGTTTGATTATTCATTGTGAAGGACGGGGCGGTTGACATCTGTCGGGCATGCCATCGTCCGAGAGAATCAATCCGACACATTATCTCTGGCTGTTCTCGTCTAGCTAACGAAGAGTACTTGCATAGACACAACCTTGTAGCCAGGATTATCCATCAGCAACTTGGTCTGAAGTACAGTCTTGTGGAATCTGAAGTGCCGTACTATAGGTATGCGCCCTACCTAGTTCTCGAAAATGGAAATATCACTTTGTACTGGGATCGATCCATCATCACTGACAGGACTATTGTTGCCAATACACCTGATATAGTGGTGGTGGATCGAGTAGAGCGGCGCACAATGATTATTGACATAACGGTTCCACATAACGGGAACCTCGTGAAAGCCGAGAAAGATAAACAAATCAAGTATCTTGACTTGGCTCGCGAGGTTGTCGACATGTGGGATGTGGACTCAGCGATCATTGTGCCGATAGTTGTATCAGCCAATGGTTTAATTGCCAAGAGCCTCGACCAACACCTAAGGAGGCTCTCGTTGGGCAGCTGGATCAAGGGCTTGATTCAGAGAGCGGTACTCTTGGACACGGCTCGCATTGTCAGGAGGTTCCTCTCTCTGGAGCCCTGACCGCCGGTAGCTTGGACCCTGTTCCCGATACCGGTGGGCTACAATTTTTTATATTTTTAAATGTTTTTATATTCTTTTATTCTAATATTTAAAAATATAATTTATATTTATATAGTTGAATAAAGGAATTATAGTAATAATTTTAATAATTATAATAGTATTTTTTTTTTTTTATATAGTAATAATTTTAATAATTAGAAAAAGAGTTACTAATGAAAAAGAGTTACTAATAATTAGAAAAAGAGTTACTAATAATTAGGTGCTTTAATTTTTAGATAAAGTTATAAATTGAGAGGCATCTTAGAACTGTTACTAATATCAACTTATAGTAAGCCCTTAAAGTTGAAAAGTTATTTAAACTTACAATTTGTTTGTCAAAGATACTTCTTCTAACAAGTCTACTTCAACTAGACTTTATAGTTTGTACCAATTAGAGTTATTCATTAAATGACAAATTCCCTTAAGACCTATTTGATTGAGCTATTTAATTAATTAAAACTAGAGTCAGGGATAGTCCTAGTAACAGATTGCCTCGTGACAGTTTTTACCTAGATATGGACTGGACTGCGAGACAGCTAAATAATGCTATAAAACATTATTTGGCTGTCTCGCAGTCCAAACAAAATATTAGTTTTGATTTTGAGTGTCTTTATCAATCGCTCAGATCTAAAACAATTTTTTTTTTTTTTAAATAAATACTGGTAATCTAACCTCAACATGATTATTTCAGCTGTCAGTTGCTCAGTAGAAATGTAGATTGTCATGAAAATGTCTAGTCTTTCTCTGTGTTGTAGGAAAAATAATATACCGTAGCGAGACTGACTTTTCGGGGAATTCCAGAAGTACAGAATTAATAATAGATATTGCAGGTGGCTCTTATTATTTTTTTTTTTTTGTTGGATGTAAAGTAACCAAAATACAGGCAAAAAATACATTCAAAATTTAAAAAACCCAACTACATTTTTAGATTCTTCCAAAAACTACCGAACTTGTAACAAACCTATCTAAACCACACGTCGACCCGCTTCACTGCGTCAGATCAACAGCTAAAAATGGCGGCTTGCACATAGACAAACGAGAAGCTCCCGAACTGAGACCACACCGCACGTGATAAAATATAGTGCGAGCTCTTTTGAGTCGATTGATGGAACGGGACGTAATGAGTTTACGTCTGGATGCGTCAGTCAGGTTGAGGGGTGTGGCATTATTTAAGCTTTTTGTAGAGGAAAGGGTGGATAGAATGTTTTATTAGTCAACTAGATTATTAGTTGGGGTAGCTGCGAGTTTACGACCAAATATAGCGTGAGCATTATTAGCCTATAATGTTCCCACATCTGAGACATAGGCCTCCTCTCTGTGAGAGGGCTGTAATCCACCACAGTCCAGGGTCCAGTGCGTATTGATTGGTTGACTTTTACGGTTTTCGTGATTACATAAATTTTAGGTAGGTATGCCTGAGTTTTCAACCCACGACCAACTCATAACTCGGAGCCGTTACTCCCGACACTTATCTTGCGGTTTTCAAACAAAATGCTCAAATCTTTGAGCTATATCTGTCGACGGCTTAATAGCTATTTGCACAATACAGTGCCAGAGACAACAAGCTAACTTCAAAATAAAATAAACAAATGCCGATCGGACCCTACCCAAATTTGCGAGCGTTCCAATTTTTCGCTCCAAAAATATAACCGGTATTTTCGGGCCAATGGAATTTCTGCCATATGCGCAAATATAAAACTGCCGACTGATGCTGGGTTTTTGAGATGAGATAGGCAGTCGCTCCATGTAAAATAGTGGTATTCAGCTGCATCCACTTAGACTGGAAGCCGACCTCAACATAAATATTTAGTTTTGATGAGGCTAGGCAGATTATGGATACACAATATGAAAATGACCAGTTGGTAACATACCCAGTTTACTATAAAATGTGTGTAGGTAAGCATAAGCGCATTTTGCTTGAAAGAGCTAAAATGGATGCCACTATCGATTGATGTTTTATGTTCATCCATTTATGAATTTCATATAGATTGCTGTAAAACTTGAGCCTACTAAAGTGTGAACAATTTTTGAAGTATCTAGAGTGGTGTTCAATATGACGCTCGTTCGATGATAATGTTTTGTAATAGAATACTTGTCCATAGTTTTAATAATGCGCTTTAATAATTTCAAACGTGACGATTTAGTATCGTAGACGTCCTCGTCCACGTCTATAAAATGTATGGAAATACGTGCACGTTAACGTTATCGTGGACGGATATTTAAAAGCGTCTTCCTATTTTTCCATACATTTTACTTCCCTGTGTTATCGCGATGCCGTGGACGTCCACGATGATATCGTCGCACATTCTTCTACATAACATTTTGTGACAGAAGATCCAAATTAAATGACAATGACCTCATGGCTAAGTAATAACAGCCACACGGAATCATCAGCTTGCCGGCGTTGGTTCGTGGATGGGTGACCATTTGTACATATTGAGACTCCTCCGTGCCTCGGAAAGCACGTTGAGCCGTTGGTCCCGGCTGTCATTAGTGGATATTTGACAGGCGTTACGAATTGTTAGAAGCCCGAAAGTCTGACACCAGTCTTACCAAGGGGTATCGTATTACCCAGTTACTGGGTTGTGGAGGTCAGATAGCCGTCGATATTCTCGAACCAAAAATTCGAAGACATGACCAATCTGCACTGGGTCCGCGTGGTGGAATACTGCCCCCTCCCTCTCACAAAGAGGAGGCCTGCGTCCCAGCAGTGGGAACGGCAAAGGGTGATTATGCGTAATAATTTTGTATGATTCATTTGCTTTTGCACTTAGTAGCTACTTTTACCAAAATTTTTAGTTGAACCGAAAAAGTTAGAGCCAGCAAAAGCCTGGAAATTGGGATTTTTCGGAAGTACAAAAGATATTACCAACTGCCCATCTTATAATCCATAGTAGCCTTTTACGACAAGAGTAGAAAGGCAGAGGATTATTCTAATCCGGGGACAAACGAAAAACCTATCTACTTGTTCCTGATAATGTTTAAGTATACAAAACTAGAGGTTTTTCTGTACCTAATTTTGTATTGGGATCTCTATTACAGCGACCCTTGAAATTGCTAACTATGATAAGTAAACGCAGGGACAAGAGCGAGCGGCGTTTGTGATAATGAGTTCAGTATTCTTAATCCGTAGCTGTTTTACGACCAAAATATTGAAAGTTTTATAAAAAACGACATACATCAAAATGTACTACTTAATCCAAAAACTACTTCTAGACTCAGCTCTTTAGTAGCATTTGCCGATACCTTATTGGATTAAAAAAACCGGCCAAGTGCGTGTCGGACCACGCTTAATGAAGGGTTCCGTAGTTGGGATGAACTTATCACAAGAACAAACTTAACTTTGTCGTTGAAAAACATGTTCTCCCATACGGAATGTATGGGAGAAAATGCTTTTGCAACTGCAAATGTAAGTTAGTCGATTATTACTCGTTAAGTTGTAAAGCCTACTTAGCTGTGATAGTTTTCCTTTTTATTTCGTGATATATACTACTGCCGTGAATTTTTTCACATATCGAAAACCAACCATTTAGCTGCCGGGGGGACACTTAACTCTAACAAAAATTTGCACTTTAAAGCTTAAAATTTCGCAAACAGATCCCTGAATCCAAAAATAGTTTTCACAAACTCAGAATATTTGAACGACCTTTCCAACGACACCGCACACCATGGAAAATATGAGAAAAAAGAACATCCCCACATTACGTGTAAGGGAGGTACCCTAAAACAAAAGATAGATGATTTTATTTTACCAATTTGTCGGCGTGATTAATATGTGCCAAGTTACAGCTTTCTAGTACAAAGAGTCTCTGAGCTAAGCCGCGGACAGACAGACAGACGAACATGGCGAAACTATAAGGGTTCCGTGTTTACTACGGAACCCTAAAAAATAAATTTAGTTGACGACAAAAGAAAGAAGAAAGAAAAATAGTTTATTCTGCACAAACAAAACGCACATATAAAGATAAAAACACATAAAATACACATTTACAAAAGTAGCCAAAAGCCTCGTGTTCATCCAATAAATAAAAATATAAAAAGTAAAACAATATTTTTCATTGGTTGCTGTCAAGGCCACGGACCAAAGACATTATTGCGTAATACTCTTGCAACATTACCAAATGTCAACAAAAACATCACAAAAACAAAATGCTGATTGCAGAGTTACTACTACCAAAAGCTCGTTACCATCTCCGAATTGTAACAAAAGAAACCTTATTAGTTTAAATCGATGATTGCATTCATTCTGGAGAAGAGAACACAAAATATATCTAACACGTTTCTGACCCTCTTTTTCGTTTCGTCAAAGTAGCCAAAAACGTATCAAAACAATATGATGATGACCGGTATTTTATATTACCTACATGCGATGACCCCAATTCCTGTCCCAACAAAAGCCCACGGAACCCTGAACAAGAGACACAAGAAGGAGAAAATACAAAGATATTACGTGACCAAAATTCAATACTCTATACTCTAGGAGCTGAACGTGATGCGAGTGCGTGATACGACTCTATATAATAGTCGGGGAGTCAGGCAACTTGTGGCGATATTTATGTCAATTTTGTTAAAATTATTGAGAGATTTTCGTTGGGTTTGTAATTTTGGTCACTTGGTAAGTTGTAGCGGAAACTACGTGATGTTGGTTCGTTCAATGTTTTGTATTGTAATTATAACAAAAAAAAAAAAATTGCTTGTATAATGAATGTACCCACAGGCTATCAGGGACATCGACGCAAAAACTGTTACCATGGATTAAAAAAAAACAGCTGTTCCATTTTGACCGCGTAGGTATTGCACTTTTTTAAGAAACAGCGGATTTAAAAAAAAATAACCAGCGAAATATTTCAACGCAGGAGCGTTCAGAATCATGTACTGAATCCATGGTAACAGGCTTCACGTCGATGTCCCTGCCACCCTGTATATACTTTATTAAAAAACTTATGATCGCCGTCAAAACACATTTTATTTTTCTATCATTTACCTACTGAGAATTTAAACACGAACGAATAACAACGTGGTCAACTAAGGGCGTAATTGAAGTCGTTATTAAACAACAAAAAAACACATACATTTTCAATAGCACCAACAAAAAAAAACTTGTTTTTTTACATCCAGCACCCTAATTGCTTAACACTATTTCAATCACAATCTCATAATGATTTTGAAGCATATTGCTATTCCATTGCTATTATGTTCGAAAACTCGTCTACTCAACAACGAGAATAACGCAATGAATGTTATTGAAATGTCATTGCTACTGTTAGTGTGCTACGCAATTACTCGCAGGTACTTTTTTCCTTACCTATTAAATCTGTGATTGTAAATATAATTTTGTTCTGTTATTTTTTTATGTTTTGCCATGTTTTTTTATTTTTTATTATTTGTGTTGTGTAAATTGAAGAATGATTTAAATAGTTTCATGTTTAGTCAATATTTTCAACTTTAATAGATAATTGCTTATTTAAAAATAAGCCTAACTATTCTATTCTATTTATATTTGCATGCCAAAATATGACGACATTGTCATCACACAAGAATATATCTTTGTATTGCCGCATTTAAAGCAAATAAATGACTTTGACTTTACTAAAGTTAATGCAAATTAATGGCTCCTAAATAATGCCATCGCTCGAGGGAATCAAATAATCGTTTCACAAGTAAAGAGAGATTCCGCTCTTGTTTTGTATGACGTCTCCTGGTCTAAATAAATAGTTTTGGCACAGGATAACTTACACAATCACAAGCTGAACCGATAATGACACTTGTTGTTTTAAATCACCAACACTTATTTGAGTTTCATGAAAGAACTAAAGGTAGATTTACACTACTGTGTCGTGTTGTGTCGTGTCACACAATGCGTTGCTTTGCAAATTACAGTGCGTTGTGTCGCAACAATATACTGTAATAATGTGTTTCAAACCATACTAAATGTATGAAACCGATATGCTTCTGACGCGATACGACACAACACGACACAGAAGTGTGTTTTAGCTTAACAAAGTAGTTCAATTCATACTTCCATACAAATTTTATTTTATTACAATCTTTTCACACTTTTCCGGCTGAACGAACTTGGCACACGGTAGAACGTTCTCTTTGGATAATTTCCGACCTCCAAGTGGGCGAAGCTGCGAGCAAAACTAAGGAAGGAAAAAAAAGAAAAAGAAAAAAAAAAGAAGGAAACATTGTTTATTCTGCATAAACTAAACGTACATTACAAAAAAAAATACGTTGACAAATTAGCCAAAAGCCTCGTATTCGATATTCAAAATAAATAAAAGATTGACAATTTCTGTCTATTGCTTGATGTCAGAAAATATGAGTTTAATAGTTTATTGTTTAGTGAATTGTGCTTGTACAGTCAAATGCACATCAGTGACACTTACACTACAAAAACCACCTTTACTGCTACGATATAAAGGTGCTGTCAATGTCAAATTGTTACCATTTATGTGCGGTTGACTATACGTGTGAACTCTTTCATTCTTACCCATACGCTTCTCCACCGAATTTCCGGCGCCGACTGTCCAGTAGTCAAAGCGTGTGCGAGGGGGGCTCTTATAAGTAGCCCCGTACCTAATTGCGTTACACATTGTCCCAAATGATTAAGACTAATGTTTCATTTTAACGGTTCAACAACGTTCATTGCGTTATTTGCGTTGTTGAGCAGATTTTTTTTTCGACCTTATGATGCAATGGATTAGCAAGCTATTTCAAAATGATTCAGATTGTGTTTTGATCGTATATTACGCAATATGGATGTTGACTGGGGAAAAATAAAACTATTTAATCCCGTCAGTCAGATAATAAAAAAATATTAGACACGTATTTTTTGCTTTATCTTATAAATGGTGCTAATCCATGCGTCATGTTCGTGAATGGGCGCCGTCAGTGGGGACTGGTCGTCTCTTGGGTGCCACGGCTTATTTTAATTTAATAGAATTTTTGATTTTCTTTTTTATTTTTTTACGGACGCTTTTAACGTTTTGCTTCGTTCTCACATGTATAACTTCAACATGAATGATGAAACCAATATTTTGTAACCATATCATGATTTAAAAGAGTGTCCGTGGAGTTTCTTGCCCGTTCTTCTCCATAGGTACCTACTACGCTTTGGAATGGGCAACTAGCTTCATCTTTCTGACTTACCGACCCCTTGACAATTCAAAAGTGCCTGTAATTGGTTTATTTGAAATAAATGCTTTGAGTTTGAAATAAAAAATGGTTTAGATAAAAACGCATTAAAGTTGGGGAGTGGGGGCTCGCTACATCAGTGACGTCATGCCACATTTTAACGCATTGCCTACTCAATGTATTGCCGTAATCTTTTGACTACTTAAAAAGGAAAAAATACGTGTCCAATATTTTTTAATAATCTACAAGACAAAAATTTTTTTTTTTTGTTCAGCATGGTCAACATCCCTATTAGGGTGCTCTTTGCAAACCAAACAATCGTTATCCATTAAAATAATGCAAACGCCCATGTTTTATTAACACCTGCCAACATTAAGATAACTCCAGACCCGCTATTTTATTCATAAGAAGTAGGAAGTTTGTTCACAAATAAAATACGTACTTATTGTTTGCAACGGAATTAAAACTTATTGTGACAGAGTAGTTAAGCACAGAAGTTTCACGTGGTACATCATCAGCCTAGCATTGGCTTCCAGTCTAACCGGATTTAGCTGTATACCAGTATTTTGCATGGAGCGACTGTTTACCTGACCTCCACAATCCAGTTACTGGGTAATAAGATACCCTTAGTAAGACTGGTTGTCAAACCTTCGGGCTTCAGACGACTCGTAACGACTGTCAAAGATCCATGAATGACAGCCGGGACCAACGGTATAACGTGCTTTCTGAGGCACGGAGGAGTCTCGGTATGTAAAGATGGTCACCCATCTACAGACCAACCGCAGTAAGCGTAGCTTAACCTGATCGATCGACCCGTGCGGCTGTTATTACCCAGTCACAAGCCCCTCAATGTGTAATGACGGAATGGTTGTAACTTAAAATATACTGAGAAAGAAAAGAAAGAAAGAAAGAATCTTTATTTTGATACAGTTCGTGAAACACAGAATACAAAATAAGAAAATAATAAAGTGAAAATAATCTTTACAATGCATTTGCTCGAAAAGAGCGTTTCCCAAGCAGTCAATTTGTGCGGAAAGTGTCACTTTTTTCCACTAGTGCTTTTTACTTTTCTGTTTTATTTTTATTTTTGATGCCGTCGTCAGCCCGTCTCAGAGATTTTATTATTTGAGAAGTCAAAGTCAAAGTCGAAGTCGACGTCGAAGTCGAAGTCGAAGTCGAAGTCGCAGTCGAAGTCGAAGTAGAAGTCGCAGTCGAAGTAAAAATCAAAGTCAAAAGTCAAAGTCATGAATGTTGGTTTTATCATGTATTTAAGTCATCTTAGATGTTACACATCATAGGCGACTACCGTAAGGCTCGCTCGTTTTTTTTTTTTTCCTCGCACAATGCATAGTACTTCAAAGACGTCACACGACGTATAGACGTCGTATGATACACGTGCGTAAGATGATTTCCGACTCGTGTCGACTTATACACTCGCTCGTTTCGCTCGCTCGTGCATAAAAATGCCACTCATCGCAAATCACCTTCCACACTTGTAGCATAAATAACTATTTAAAAATAATAGTGTGTGCGTGTGTGAGATCATTCATTATGGAACCTGTATGGAAGCTGTAGCAAAACTGTCATTATATATTACTTTTTTTTTAAACATTACATAATTACCTACCGCTAGTAAATGCTTTGATAGTGGCATTTCTTTGTTTATTGGTAGAACATGTCCTTTGAATAGACCCAGCTAAAAAATCTTCTACTGAGAAAAAACGTCCCCATGCAGAGCAAATAAACTCTAAATGAATAAAACCTGTGACCTCATCTAGTTTAAATAAGAAAAAATACGTATTTTTGTTTGGATACTATACCTAATAGCGTGAATGCAGAGTATTTAATGAAGAGAACGGCTTTTTTTGTATGAGGAACTGTGTGTAAAGTTCACTCATCCTCCATAGTAAAGGGAGGATCGTCCGACCAGATGGTTGTTGTGCCTGGTAGGCTACTGCCCGACGTTTGATCTCGAGAAGTTGTATATATGCTGATTGTGCAATAAACTCTGCTTGCGCGATGCATAATTTTGCGTGACGTTAGTGTGATGCGTAGTTCGCATGGGGTGATGTAGATGCCACCACACGGCACAAGTTTATTTCAAAATATAAAATTTCATTGACAGTGAAGTTTTAAATTTTTCAGAGAGTAAAAGGGATACCGGGAGTTTCTTAAAAATTGTTACGTAATATTAATATACGACGATTGAGTCACTTGTATTCAATTCCAAGTTTTTATTGTTACTGTGACATTATTCATTATTATCATTAATTTATTAATATTGCACCTTCTGTAATTCCCTCTGTGCAACTAACAAAGTCCACAAGTATTTGTTGTAGCCAACTTTCGCTTTCGGAAATGAGCAAGTTTCAGTTGAATGTTGCCCGCTTAATCTCTGAAACGAGCGATAAAACCGTTGTTTTGGAAAAAGAGTTGCTTTTTTTCGCTTTTTCGTCGTTCTCTTTGCCATATTGGTTTCGGAAAACTACTTTTGGTGTGCCGAAATTGGTTTTTTCTGTTTGAAACTGTGTGGTTTGAAATGGGAATCGTTCTGTGGGAATATAGCGTATGTTCTTAAGTAGGAATGTTTAAGGCACTGAGCGGTTAGCCTCGCTATCAACTTTCTTACCCTGCACAGAAAGGTTATGTTTTACTGGTTTAAGAATAGAATCTACTCAAATATTCTTTTATTATTCGGACATTGCGATTTTCACGCTATTAAAACAAGGATTAAATTTTTATTAAAATGATTTAAAGGTGTTATATAATACTTATATCATAGACACGGGTAGATAGAAGGGCAGGCTGGGCAGCATAGATAAGATAAGATTTCTCTATTTTTTTAAACATTGTATACGTATACATATTGCATGCAAGATATTAGTCCGTCGTTTGAGTCCAATCATGTTTAGCCGTAAATATCGGCGTACAAATATTTATATAACATTGAAAAGAATTAACAATAAGAAAAATCGAAATATTACCTAGGATATGCACTTTAGAAAACGTATAATTTAGTTACTAAGTATAATATAAATTATTTTTATGATTATATAATGTCAATACTCAAGATACTTCAAAAATTATAATGTCAAACAAGTACAAGAATAATGTCAAATCAATATTAAAAGATTTATGTCAAATTGTCCAGATTGATATAAAAATTACAAGATTAAGTTACACGATTTTTGTCAAAATTACAGCCATAATCATTTAAATTTAATATTAGTGTCAGGAAAAATATTTAACAACAAAAAAAAAATCGGTTAGAAATTCTGAGACACTATAATATGCTTTTTGCGAAAGAAACCTTTTTAATTGACGCTTGAATGCATTACTATTTAGCTCCTTCCAACTTTTAGGCAATACGTTAAATATAGTAGGCGCCATGCAGACGATACTTTTGCGCATAAGTGCCGTTTTTGCTGGATAGACACGAAGAATGGTCATAACGCGTCTGTTACGCGGTACAACGTCATGTAGACGTGGAAACAGATTGGGGTTTATTTTAACAAACATTGCGGCTTCGAGGATATACAGACAAGGAAGAGTTAATATCTTGCACCTTTCAAAATATGGTTTACATGTATCGACCGTTTTTAGCCCAAACATAGATCTAATGCATCTCTTTTGGGCCTTGAATGCCTTATTAGAGTCGGTAGAGTTTCCCCAAAATATGATGCCGTATCTTAGGTGAGACGCAGTTAAACCATGGTAGGCCGCAATCAAGCTATCTACATTCACAACTGCAGCCAGAGAGTGCAATGCAAATGCAGAACTACTCATTTTTTTGCAAAGATTCTCGATTTGTGTTTTCCAGTCAAGTCTTTTGTCAATTGTTAGTCCAAGGAATTTAATAGTATTTACGATTTCAATAAGCTTATTATCTATATTTATGCCCATATTTTCTATAGTCAAACGTTGGCTAAAGAAAGAAAAGAAAGTTGGCATATCCATTTGTATTCTGCAAACAAAAAGGTAATTGATACTTCTTCAACCCAAAAATAATTAACAAACACATTTTCGTTGGTAAATCATACCAAACAGTGGTATTGTCTTGTTTTCCATAAAATTATTTGTACTATTATTGTTTTCCATAATCGTCCCCTCTCATAATTTTTACTTGCACTATTATCATGTATACTAATAACGCTTGTCATATCAACTTATTAGTCATAACTTTTATTTGCCATAAAATAAGATTCCATAATAACATGTGTTATAATCATTAGCTTCTATAAGTAACACATTACATAATCGACACTTGACATAGCAACATTTAATATAATTTAGAATTGTTTATTGTTTTGTACAAAAAATTATGTCATTAAGGCATTTGGTCTGTAATCAAATGATTTATTACAGAAAACAATCTTTAGATAATAAACAGTTTTTCAAATTCGAAACGGTTAGGTTAGGTTAGGTTAGAACTGTGACCACACGACCCGCGAAGGTGAGCGAGCGTAGCGAGTGTGCCGCGGCAGCGACCGCCGAGTGCTAGATTTCCTCTTTTGCAAAGCAAGCATGCATGGTAGATTAGGTTTATTTTTAGGTTTCCTTGTGAATAAAAAAATCTGTATCGTATAATCATACGAGTATATTAATCAACTGAACTAGCATTGCTGTGCTTAAATGTAATGGAAAACAACATTATTGAAAATGAAAAATATAGCAAATAAATTTATGGATTAAAATTATTATGACACTTGTTCGATTATGACCAATGAAATAGGTGAAAATGATTTTATGTAATTTCACAATTATGGCAACTGAAGCGTTAGTTCTAATGAAATTATGGCAAATACTAGTATGGTATATAAAATTATTGCATTTTAAATTATGGCAAACATTAGTAAACACCAAACAGTGTTAGTTTTGGAAGTTACAAAAAATCCCCTGTAGGTCCCTTTGTTACGTTATGTATCGTTTAAACCGATTTTTCTTCTTTTTTTTTTACTACATATCAGGAAAACTATGGAAATATTAAAAGTCAGACAATAATCCTTTTAGAATAAAGGTATTTCCTATAGGAAACAAAAAAGCCAAAAATTGCTCAATGCCAGAAAAGCCCGCTCTAACAGCTAGCAATGCTTGTTATATGTAGTGATGAGGGATTTGGGCTAGTGTTGGGTAAGTCCCGGGAGATTTTATTATCCCGGTGTGTATGGTTTTGATTGATAGGAATTGGAACCCGTTGTAAGAAAAATATAAGTTTATTTTAAGACTGAAAAACCTTAATTTTGATATCTATCTCTTTCTTGTGCTTTTCTGTCAACAGTGTTAGAATTTTATTCCCGAAAATGGACAGATTTTCGTTGCAATTCAATATTACCCAGCCAAATTAACAAAAACTTTTTTAATGATATCTAAATATGCAAATGTAATGAAACTATCATCAACAACAAACACACACAAACCTATACGTACAACTATAACTACATCCACTATACCCAAATGAAAGTCATAGGTTTCCCTCAAACTGTCATTTAAACTCCGGGACTCGCAAACTATACACCTAAACATCCCGGGAAGCACAACACTACACCCGTTATAGTAAATACTGAGTGACTAGTATAAGTTGGCATACTGTTGAAGAAGGAACTATGGCGGCTAATAATAGTACGTATAATAATATTTTTAGTTAACTTTTATGTATAGATACAATTTTAATATATAGATAAGTACATACATAATACATATATGTACATTCAAATAAATAAAATGTATGTGTTTATTTGTAATGTCAAAATAAAAGTATAACAAAAAATACCTTTATTTTTTTATTTTGTGTGTCTGTCTGTTTGTTAAAAATAATTAGGGTCCACGAGGGCAAGTCGCGGGCAGCAGAAAAAACTTTATTTATTTTTAATCAAAGGTTGACTGAACCAGAAAATAATATTTACAAGACCTACCTTTCATCAATTTAGATTTCAAATCAATTTTTTTTTTTTTACAGTACTTGCTTTTTTTAACGAAAAAAGTTATAAAACATAGTCGACGAACGCCCTGCACAACTTCCTAGGAACGAGAAATAGCGCAACAAACAAATAAACTCAAACTCAAAGCATTTATTACAATTAAATCATATACGGGCACTTGTGAATTGTCAAAGAGTCGGTCAGTTAGTCAGAAAATTGAAGCTAGTCGCCCATTCCAAAACGTAGATCGCTATGAAGAAGAACGGGCTAGAAACTCCAAAAATGAAAGGAACAAGAGATAAACAACAATGATACTTGTCTTCGCCACAATCAAGGATCAACACAAATTGGTCGCTGTATACAGTTTTTGCACACATCAAGTTTCATTAAGTCCTTATGGGTATCAGATTTGGGCCCGTTTAGCCGTTTTTGTGACGTCACTGCTTATAAATGTTTCTCGTGTTAGGTTTCTATGGGATGTTTTTAGGCTATTTATGGAATATGGTTTTGGTAGATATAAGTTGTAATGTTGGTAGGTTTAGGGGAAATGTGACAAAAAGTTTTTGTTTGTGGCAGGCCCAGAAGGAGATGGCAGGATGAGCTGGACTTCTTCAAGAAGCTGGTCCTTAGCAGCTTTAAAAGAGAGTATGGGAGGCTTTGCCCTGCAGTGGGACATCACAGGCTTTTTGAAGAGTAACATCTTTTCTCTCGCTTTCCTGAAGTCTGTAGGAGTGATTTCGTGAAAAGGGACGGAAGTGTGTAACAGGAAGCCGGACAAGCGTGCACTATTTGATGTCGCCAATGAGCGCGCCCGCCAGGATGGTATCAACCCATTTGCCGAGAGGTTTTTTTTTTTTTTTTTTTTTTTTTTTTTTGGATGGGAAATCATCAAATGACTTCTCCCGCTCTGGGCAGAGCGAGAGGGTGTGTCAGACTTTTACTGACTAAAACCCACCCGTGTTCCTTCCGTTGCCTGTGTGCCGGGGCCGCGTTATCCCTTTCGGACAAACCCGCAACCCCAGCAGGCATTGGTCTTTCGACCCCGTCGATTGGTGCTGACATCTCTTTGAGGCGCGCGTGGAACACAACGCGCCGTCGACACGGGCCTGGTCCTTATCGGACGGCGAGCTGCCCATTGCTCACCGTCCGCAAGCCCGCGCCTACGGTGGCCGGAAGTCGGCTCTCGACTCCCGACGCTCGGGGCGTCTCCTGCGGCGACTAGGGCCGCGAGGGCGTGCAGCTTGCATCTCCCTCGCGCGCTCCGCCTCCTCCTTCGCGAGCATAACTACTTCGCAGAAGGAGGTGACGGCCTCCCATGCACTCTCGCTCCGAACCATGGCCTGAACCAGGGCCGGACGCGAGAGATCGCCGCCGCCGATCGCCTCCGTGAGGACACGGCGGTGCTCCGCCCAAGCCGGGCAGACCTCCACCGTATGCTCCACCGTGTCCTCCGGGCGATCCACACAGTGGTGACACCCGGGCGTTTCCTCCCGCCTTACGCGGAACAGGAACCTCCCGAAACAACCGTGTCCGGTGAGGACCTGCGTCAGGCGGAAGGTGAGGACGCCATGGCGCCTCTCAAGCCACTCCTCAAAGAGGGGACTTATCGCCGCAATTGTGGCGTGCCCGAGGTTTGGTTTGCCGAGAGGTTGGTACTGTCAGGTAAGATGTCAGATGTTACACATCTTATGCGACTACTGTAAGGAAAGCTCGTTTTTTAAATAATAATAACAGGACTATTGTTGCCAATAAGCCTGATATAGTGGTGGTGGATCGAATAGAGCGGCGCACAATGATTATTGATATAACAGCCCCGCATGACGAAAACCTCGTGAAAGCCGAGAAAGATAAACAAATCAAGTACCTATCTTGACTTGGCTCGCGAGGTTGTCGACATGTGGGATGTGGACTCAGCGATCATTGTGCCAATAGTCGTGACAGAAAATGGCCTAATAGCCAATAGCCTCGACCAACACCTCAGGAGACTCTCGTTGGGCAGCTGGATCAAGGGCTTGATGCAGAAAGCGGTACTTTTGGACACGGCTCGCATTGTTAGGAGATTCCTCTCTCAGGAGCCCTGACTGCCGGTAGCTTGGAGCCTGTTCCCGATACCGGTGGGCTACTGAACTTTTTATATTTTTAATGATTTTTATAAAAATGTATTTTATATGTTGAAAATTTTAATAAAAGAAATAATAATAACTTTGCTTGAGGCTTTATCGTTTGAAGCTGTAACAGATTTATATTATTTTGTTTTATTATCTCATTGCCCTGCATACTGCTTGCTTAGTTCTTACCACCAATGTATACAGTGTAGGTACCCTGTTTACAGCCACTTGTAGGGATTGCTTGTGTGACAGTACCTGAATTACCCTAGACTGATAAAATTTTCGTTTTTCCCTAATTGTGTTAATATTAGTGTTTGGATCGGTTCCCCCTTAGGGGGAAGGGCCGCACTCCACCCCGTACGACCCTGTAGAGCTCGTCTCCGGACTGGTCACTCTCCCACCGTTATAAGAAATAAATGAATTCCCATAAGAAGAAGTCCGATACCTTGTTCCACTACAAGGAAAGGATTGAATGAGATTGTAAATAAGATTTAAGAATTCATAGTTATGAAATTACATTGGATGTGGTTTTAGAAATTTAGTAAATAATTGAGGGATGCAAAGTATATTATTATATAAACCTGTGAGTAACCCTTACGTTAGCGTAACAGGTATTTGGTCAGTCATTACTCACACGATACCTCACATTTGCACTCGGAGTACTCAGAGAAACACTTCCATAAGTGACGCATTGCGTCGGCATCACGCTCTTTTGGAGACGTGGTCCCTAGCAGTTCTTTCGAACTGAACAACGTGACGAAGCGGCTTTCCCTGCGGCTCAGTGCGACTGTCCTTGTACAAGCAACAGAGCAAGCTAGTTCGAGCATTGCGTCGGCATCATGCTCTTTTGGAGACATGGTCCCTATCAGTCCTTGGACTGAATATAAAATAGATGTGGTCACCCAAACCCCTGGAAGGTCACTCTTTGCACAACAAGCATATCTGTAAGCCACGTGTTCATATCAGTCTGATCGAATTATTGGTCTGAGATATAGAATACAATATTCAAGAATTACTAGGTAATAGAGTTGAGTAATTAAACTCAAGAATCATTATTTAGAGTTATAGATAATCTCTCTTAAATACCTATTATTGATCTGAGGCAAAGAATACAAAATTCTACATTTAGGTACTAGATAATAGAGTAGAGAATCATAATTCAAGAATAATTAATTAATAGAGTTGTGGATCAACTCTTTTGGAAGCCTAAAGACAGTCCCAAAGCGCCCGCCCTTCACCATTTCCTAGTGTTTGAACTGGGGAGAAGAAGTGGCGCAACAAACTCCCCAGCAACACGTCTCTGTCTGTTTAGTTACAAGAACATCAATTATATTACCAGCCTAGGATAATTATTATAATGAAATACTCACTCAGTCGCACCAACAAGCACACACTCACCCAGTCGCACCAATAAACACACACACCTACTCGTACTTCGTTAAATACTACATTAGTCTAGTCTGGGTTTCAACCCAACTATATTTAACTTAATAAATAATACTCGCTATCTTGCGACAGCCCACTTGGACATGGCCTAATATTACGTCCACACCCTACCGTGGTCTCAAACCAACCCTCCTAACTTAACTACCCTGGCTATGGACTCTGATGTCTCACATGTCTGTCCTCTTTTGCGACTCAAAACCAACTAACTCCCTACTCTACAAAACGCAGTCTCCTCAATCCCTAAAAATACCACGTTGACCGTTGGGCCGTGTTTTTCCCACCGTTTCGCAGGATTGGTTTATGGCTGTTTTTGTATACAACTTCTAAATTGTTTTAAATCCTTACCAGATGTTCGATGCAATCTCAGGGATGGTCAATCTTTTGAGACCGACGACGAGTTATAATTTATATACATTTTATTATAAACCATACAAATATTTTAGCACAGAAGATATTAAAGTATTCTAGCTAGGTGCTAGCTAGAATAATAAAATAATTAATCCAATAATATAACTGCAGTTGTTGGTTAATTGATAGTTACATCAATGGGAGTATCGGCTTTGCATGATCGTGATAAAGATCATTTATTTGTAAATATCGTCAGTCATGCCTTTTGAAAGTTGGTTACATCCGACTTCATAACTTGTTGTTTAAAGTTTCAAACATGAATATCGAGAGCTGTAAGTTTACATTGAAAGAACCGCATGTTGACGACCCCTTCTGGTTCTTAGAACATTTTTAGAAAGTGCCGGGTCGTTTCCCATAAAATATAAATGAAATGGGTTTGTAAGAGGTTCAATATGGTTTTACAATTTTAAAGTAATAGGATATTTTGTTATTAATTAGGGTAACGTGTCGAGCTGTCAACCCATAAAATTGAGATTTAATGTGTTCTTAAAAACCCCGAATCGGCCCTTAAGTGACGGTTTTAAAATAAATATAATAATATATCGTTACTAAATTAGAGTAAATGACACACAGTCACACTTGCTTCTATATTTTATCGTGGGAGTTACAGAAAATGTTCAAAGTCAAAAACACTTGGATCGTTAAAAGCTAAACGTAGACAGGGTCATATTATATTAGATAGAAAATCTCCGCAAATTTGATGGGTTGGAACTCCACAGAACTGATTTTTAACTCCCGACGCAAAAAGAGGGGTGTTATAAGTTTGACCGCTATGTGTGTCTGTCTGTGGTGGCACCGTAGCTCTTAAACGGGTGAATCAGTTTGAATGCGGGTTTTGTATTTGAAAGCAAGTTTTTTAGTGATGGTTTTTAATATGTTTATGATGATATGTTTGAAGATTATCAGATCTTTTCTAGTTGATGAATGATGTGAGCGTCTTCCACAGGTCTGATCGATTTGAGATTTGGTATTCTGTTACTTCAATGATATTAGAAAAACATAGTAACCTTCAACTGATGCTGCAGCATCACCTGGATTTGCAGAATACCCAACTTAACCAATACCCAACCAATTACAGCACAGGTATCATGTTCGAGCTCATTGAATGGTCTCAATAAATAGGTTATAGCTAGATGATGAACTGGGTCTGGTGATGGAGTAGGAAAGAGAAATGAGGAAATGGTTGTGTCGGGGATTTTAAATTTTAATATAATTTCAATTGTGTCAACTCACACTTCAAGTAAAAGCACTACCAGCGGTCGTTAAGGCGCGGACTGACTACGATTTTAAACGCTACAGCTGCACTCACACAACTTCGTCTGGGCGCTATACGGTAGCCCGATGACTAAAGTATAACCGCAATATCTATTCTCACAATTACAGAGCATTAAATAAGGTTGAAAATTGAATAAATATTTGGGTAAACGATGTGAGTAAACTGCGAATGGGCAGTTATTTTACGGGTTTTATTTACATTATTCAGAATATACACATTAAATTAAATAGTTGTCTGGTTAAAGTTATAAAATAATGTTTATTCTATTGAATTCTTAAAAAAAAATGTTGTTATCGCTGAAAATACAGCGATGTTCGACACCAAAGTTTATTTTTGTGAAGTATTTTTTATTGGGAATATCATAGTTTGATATTCCCAATAAAAAATACTTCGAATATTTCGACTATTCTATTCAGTAAAAAAAAATCTTTAAACCCTCCTCTATCCACTGTATTTCTTGCGTCGCATATTTTCATTGCGTTACGTCATACTCGAGTATCCAGGAAACCCCGTTTTTTCTGAATATTGAGGTAACACCGCGCCTTAACCCCACGAAAAAAGAAACATCAAAATAATTACTGTTTTGTTGTATCATGTTTAGATAACAAAACCCGAAGTAACAATCAAAGTACCTACAGTCACACACTAACCTACATGGTTACTCGTTCAAAACCACACAAAATACAGAGAGCTTTACTTCAATCCCTTGTTTAAGAACCACGGAATAGAAAATAGATGGAGTATTATTTGTTTAAAATCATTTCTTGCAAAAAAAAAATATTGAGGGACAATCAAAGACATAGATTTAATAAACACGTGGCCGAATTCTGGGCCGAATCCATTTAGATTGCCATCCAAACGCTAAGAAGAAGAAACAATAGATGTTTGTTTTTATTTTTCTATAGGTTCCGCCATTCACATGACTTAAAATAGCTAATTTACTCATTAAACTGACGAACTTAAGTCACAAAAGCTATTAGGTCGTTAGTTTGCACAAATCCATCGTCCATGCCCACTGCCACGTCATATTTACATGAATAATCAATCCATTCCGATACTAAATCCATATTTGCGCTTAGTAATTTGTTTTATAAATGCGAAAGTTCCTAACTATACCTGTCTGCCACCATTCACGCCTAAACCAATAAATCAATTCTTATGAAATTTGACAGACTGGCATTCTAGGATCAGCGGGGTAATTTTGTAACACTCATAAAATGACAATTGATCGCAATGGGATTCATTTTGACAGTTTTACCAAGTTCATTGCGTTATTTACATACGTTGTTGAGCAAACGAATTTTTCAAACCTATGAAGCAATGGATTAGTAATATTCTTCAAAGTTCTCGGATTGCCATTGAAAGTGTGTAAACACATCGGCTACTTTAAAACCGGAATGTATAAAAAAAATATGAAATAAAAATCACACGCAGACGAATTCGCGGGCAACAGCTAGCAAATCAATAATTAATGATCACTCCATTCACTCACTCATCTCTGTCCCAACCCTTTTTTTTTTTTTTTGAGTGTGGTAAATCATCAAATGACTTCTCCCGCTCTGGGGGGAGCGATAGGGCGTGTCAGACTTTTACTGACTAAAACCCACCCGTGTTCCTTCCGTTGCCCGTGTGCCAGGGCCGCGATATCCCTTTCGGACAAACCCGCAACCCCAGCAGGCATTGGTCCTTTCGGACACCATCAGTTGGTGCTGACATCTCTTTGAGGCGCGCGTGGAACACAACGCGCCGTCGACCCGAGCCTGGTCCTTATCGGACGGCGAGCTACCCATTGCTCACCGTCTTTAATTTCATAAGCCCATCAATTCGGTAACCGTTTGACAGAAGTGTCAGCCATTTTGAAGAGGCAACGGATATTAATTGGACGCAAAACACGTTACTTTGTGCTGCTGACAGGTAATTACTGGCATTACGTAGTAATAAAATTGGATTATATTTTATCTGTACGTTGAAGGAATTTATTTTATTTTTTTTGCTATTTCAACTGTTCGTAACTAAATATTACCACCACCGCGACCACCGGATCAATTGGACCACAAGGGTAACTAAGAATAAGACCATCAAGACTATCGGGGCTACAAATGTACGACAAGGTCACAAGTGTAACTATCGTAATTGTGGTTTCGATATCCAGGTCGAGTGGAGTGCTATTAGGTTTTTCTGTCAGGAAATTTTATTTTATTATGTACAAGCAAAAAAAGTGCCATACAAAGGCGGACTTCATGCCTGAAGCATTTTCTACCAGTCAACCTTAGGGTGATGCAGAGACTAAACATGGCAGGTGCAACATAACGGATTGATAACACGAAAATAACTATAAAATGTAAGAATAAATACATAGATTTATACATACATACATATAAACAGAATAAACTTTGTCAGGGAAAATAACGATCAGTAGAGGAGAACACGAATACAGCAAATCAACGCTGGGATGTTTCTGCCAACTTCTTATTACATGCACAGGAGTTTGGAACTTAGTCTGTTAAATGGCAATTATCTGAAACTTAAACCATTTACACTTTTGAATTGTCAAATGAGTCGGTCAATCAGATCGAGTAGATACCTATGGAGAACGGGCAAGAAACTCTTTTAAATGAACTCACAAGTTATTATTGCTTGCATGTAACGGATCAAAATACTAACCTAGGGAATGCGGGGGATTATTTTTACACAAAGATCATAATCCTTTTTTTAAGATAGTTAATTGGCTCAGGCGTGACTTTGCGGAAATCCATTATAAAATACAAGGTCTGATAACGCTCCTAGCAGAAGTGGACCGAGCAGTTATCCTATATAAGTGGGGTTGTCGGGTGGTATAGCTTACTCTGACTGAACATATATACTGTACCTCACTCTGTATCTGGCGCTTGGCATGGCAACACCTCATGTCTGGGTTCACGACAAGTCAATCGTCATCCTAAGGATGTCTCGTTGAGAGGTGAAACACGTGTCGATTTCTTACAGGGTTCTTTATGACTCTTTAAGAACAGTTAAGCGGATTAGGTTATTAAATAAACGTCGTCTATTGTATTTTTTTTAATGCTTTTTGACAAAGCATAATTAACCCCGCTACCTTAGGGCACAGACATCGTTACTTAGTGTTCTGTAATCCCCAAGACGCAATAAGTAATCATGATGTTCAATGATCAAAAAGCCTGACATCATCATCATCATCGTCAGCATTTAGCAGGCCACTGCTGTAGGCCCACACTGTTTAACTCGATTCTCGGCAACTCTCATTCAGCTGCTACCAGCCACCTTACGAAGATCAATCAACCTGCCTAGCCTTTTCCCAATTATGTTGGGGTCGGCTTCCTGTCTAACCGGATGCAGCTTAATACCAGTATTTCACATGAAGTGACTGCATATCTGACCTCCACAACTCAGTTACTAGGTAATACAATACCCTTTCGTAAGACTGGTTGTCAGACTTTCTAAGATCGTTGCTCCAAAAGGCCTGTAGAAAATTACAGACCATAATGTTCAAAACTCCCTCTTTATCAGATTTTAAAACAATAAACTTACAAACGAACCCATCCTTTACGAGAATAGAAACGCAAAATATGCAAATGAACTACAGCCACCCTTACCTTACATACATCAAACTGTGCTTACCCTTTACAACAAAATATTAGAGATGAGCAAACTATGACTTTGTACGACAAGCCGACTGGCCGACTGGCCGACTATTCGGTTGCAAAAAGCCCGAATATTAGTCGGCCAAACCGATCCAATCTTTCGGTGGAGTTCGGGTGTACAAACCCGAAACTATGATACTAAAATATATTACACAATAGGTTACTTACTCGTACTTTCTTTGTTCGAGTGTAGTTCATTAGTTCGCCAAACAAGTGTGCGACATGTCATTAGGTCGATACTTCATTATATCGACAGGTCGTTAGTGCGACAAGCAATATATGTTTAACAAATATAACTTTTAGTTGTAATACGGTGCTCGATACGGATGAGGCTACTACGTTTTTATATGTTTTATAATATAGACATGTTAAGATATGTAGATATAATAGACGGATCGTAGCAGGTGCTGTTCTGTAGTTTCTGCCTACCTAACAAAAAATAAAGGAAAGAGCCGGCGTTTTTTGCCGACCAGTTGCCGACTAGCCGCCGACTACAAATATAGCCAGATAGTCGACTTTCCCGACCAGTTGGTACATCTCTATTAAATATATAGCGTGAATAAACAAAGGGCAGGACTACATTCAAATGTAAATGAAGTGGAGTGAAGGGAATTTTCTCTGTTATGTAATATGCCTTAGTGGGGACCGCTTCTGTAATGGTCAGTTTTACATATTATTGTATTGTGGAGTAGTGGGATCATTTCTTGAGAGGGAAATAGGGAATTATAACTTCATTAAAATATATATTAACATACTTTGTTGAACATTTTTATTTTAATCTATACAGGTTAGCCGGGAAGCTGCGTACTATCTTCTCGTCTCATATGCCACAGTGTCTCAAGACGAAAAATTTTGACCAGTGCATGTTGCCAGTGCAACATGCACCACCACGCACACACCACGCGCATGCACCACTGAAATGTGGTGGCTCACAATGAGCCTCATTAGAAAGCTGAAAGTAACCCAAAGGGCAATGGAGTGGGCTATGCTTGGAGTTTTCCTACGGGATCGCATCAGAAATGAAGAGATCCGTAGGAGAACCAAAGTAACCGACATAGCCTGAAGAATTGCCAAACGTAAGTGACAGTGGTTGGTATGGTTGATGGGGCCAAAAGGTTCTGGAGTGGCGACCGCTTACCAGAAGACGTAGCGTTGAAAGCGATGACCTGGTGAAGGCCGCAGGAATCCGCTGTATGCGAGAAGCACAGAACCAGCCGAAATGGCGATGCTTGAGGCCTATGTCCACCAGTGGACGTCTTTCGTCTGAAATGATGATGACGATAAGGTTCCACCAGTTCCGACCAGTCGGTAGATTCTGTAAAAATATTAACGTGAACCTTAGGTGAAGTGAGCGTGAAGTCAGCTGTCACTGCCACAGTATCGACCGGCAGGATGCTAGGGATTAACACTATTGACAGCTCACTTCACGCTCACTTCACCTAAGTTTCACGGTGATATTTTTACAGAATCGAACGGCAGAGGTCACTCTCATTCATTGGTTTACCTTGCGCCATTATTTATATCCATTACCAGCAATGAATCTCATTCGGATAATATTATGATGACGATGAAAGCACGTTAAGCCAAAGTCCGGCTATCATCCGTGTATATATCTATGTCAAGCAGAAGTTCGATAGTCTGACATTCAGTTTTACCGAGAGGTAGGTAAGTATCGTGTTACCCAGTGACTGGGTAACAAATATACACAAAACACACATACACACACATATTTATTTTTGCTAGTAGTAGTATATATAAATAATAAACTCACGCCTCCTTCCCATGGGAGTAAAAAAAAAAAAAAAAAAAATGTTTATTTCAATTTCATAGGGCATTACAATACAGATTATTGGAGATCACCTTTTAAGCAAGGAATTGCTTGTGTTAGGAGACTCCGCGCTTCCACTTGTCATTATTATGCAATTGAAACGTGGACAATGTAAACATGCAAAACTAAAAATTAATGGGTAACTTAAAATTATACAAAATGAAATTAATGAATGAATGAATGACCAAATGATTTGCAAATAAATGAGCATTATGCATAGAAAAGGGCCAGATCGCGCGTGTAATTGTGATATATGTAAGAATGGGTGAGGGTGTGAAGAGTGAGGGTGTGTAGTGTGTGTGTTATATGTACAATTTTAGATATAATTCGAATGTGTTTGTTTTTTTTTTATTATCCTGGGTTAGGACCCAGGATAATTCCGTCCCGACGCTACCACGGGTCGAGACCTATGCGGGTGAGGACGGAAGACGCAGCTAGAATAAGTTCAGGTGTAAGTTCAATTTCAAGTGTAGGAGTAGGCAGAAACTATAAAACGCCACCAGATGACAATAATGTTATTCTGAACTTCACTTCACTTTGTACCTCTCAAGTAACCTCACAATGATTGACGAATACACACAAGGGAACTAATGGGTTCCCCATTTTCACCTTCGCAAACCAAGACGTTACAACTTCCAAGTGATGTTTTGAGAACATTAGATTTCGATCTAAGTTACTAGCTTACTACAGTGGTCTACTAATCCAACTATAAAGTTTATGTTAGCAAATGCGTTCTACATATTTGCATTTGGCTTTGTGCAGTACATTCGAGCAAGGTGCTCCAATATAACTTCAAAGTTACTGTGAGTGTGGAATTAGGTAGGTAGTGTGACCAGCAGCGAGTGTACGACGATAAGAGAAACGATTGGAAACAATATTTATGATATACATTTAGTTACCGCCAGTAATTAATAAATTAAATGGAAACATGTTTATAACAAAATTAAAAATAATGTTAATTGTGCGTGCACGCACAATGGTCCACTGAAGGACTAAGTGCGGAAACCAAACACCATAACATAGATAACATAATGTTAATTGATAATATATTTAGGGGTATGAGGAACAGGGTGTAAAGTTCACTCATCCCCCATAGAAAAGGGAGGATCCTTCAACCAGACGGGTGTGATGTCTGGCGGGCAACTGCCCAGAGGTTGAAGTCGGGAAGCTTGTATATATGTTTATCGCGCGGTAAACTCTAATTGCGCGATGCAGGATTTGTGTGACGTCAGGATGTTGTGTGACGTCAGGTCTTTGATGAGTAGTTCGCATGTAGCGATGTAGATGCCGCTACATATATTTTATATTTATAATTTGCATGAGATTTTTGAGAAAAATATATGTTCGTATGTAATTTATTTGTAATTTGTCTGTAATCTATTTGTTTATTTGTCTTGTAATACTAAATGGCATGGGTAAGCGTGAGTCTCTGAGCGAGTGTTTTGTCTGCCAAGCGACTCTCGCTGAGCGAGTACTACTCTCTTCGATAGCGCTTGTCGCTTCGACAAACGAGTACTCACCGGCCGGCGGTGTGAACAGCACATCTATGGTGAACAGTCAGCGATAAATTAATAATATATATGTATCTCTTTTACTTACACGGGACATGATATCTTTTGTCCATTTCTTGAGCGATATAATCGTTGATAGCTAGGCGCTTCCTCGTTGGTGGTGAGACAAGTGCGAAAGGGAAACTTACGCCATGCAGGCTGGCTGGAAAATGATTCTGGTTGGATTTGATCACTTAAGCGAATTTAGAATTGGTAAAAACATTGTAGAACTAGTCGATGTGAGACAGGCTTGCACTAAAGAAAAATGGTTTTCACACACTCACAATATTTTTGAAAGACCTTTCCAACGACATGCCACAACACGGGATAGACGAGAAAAAAAAATACATCCCCACTTTACGTGTAGGGGAGGAACAGTAAAAAAATCTTGATTTTATTTTACCACTTTGTCGGCGTTATTAATATGTATACCCATGCCAAATTACAGCTTTCTAGTACTAACCGTCTCTAAGCTAGGTCGCGGACAGACAGACAGACGGACATGGGGTATGGGGGTATAAGGGTTCCTTGTTTACTACGGAACCCAAAAAAAACCCTGTCCAATCCGAAAAGGGCACATAGGTAGGTACTGCAATAAAATTACCAAAAAGTTATTTTTATTTTTATTATTACTTATTAAAAAATAAAAATGTTGGCCGGACTGTACCGAACACACTGTCGCCCGTCTACTCGGTACTCTACTAGATCAAGGCATTACTACTGCAGATAGCACATAAGTTAACCTCACTGCATCAACCGTCATCATGAATTCTTTGACGAACCAACAACAATAATAAACTCAAAATTACTGTACAGTGTAACTCGAATCCCTGAAATGTCCCATACAATGTAAACAAAAGCCTATTTTGCTGGACAGAACTGTCAACCTTATTGAAGTCAACGAGATAAGAAAGGTTCTCAACACCCCGAAGTGACTAGGTCCGCATACAATGCGATAATATAGCACTATTAACAATGAACAACTGCTTTCTATAGCTCGTGGACCAAAAAACAGCTGGTAGGACAAAAAAGTAGGTCCACGAGAAAACACCCGATGTTTCGTATAAAAACTTTTTTAGGGTTCTGTACCAGAAGGGTGTCAAATGGAACCCTGTTAGGTACGAAGCCTCCGCTGTCCGTCCGTCTGTCAGCAGGCTGTATCTCATGAACCGTAATAGGTAGACAGATTTTTTATACGGTATTTCTATTGCCGCTATATAAAGTTAATAATTTAAGGGGGTCATACAAGAAAAGTGTTTACTTCTGCGTTTTTTGCTCGATCTTAAAGGCTCTCGTAAACAGAAGCGACACAACTGTAATTAAACAATTTCTAAGAAAAACTTCAAGGTAGAACAATGGGGATGATGCCTAAAATTTTTTGTTTAGTCCTAGAGAATATTAAAATATATTGGACATGTATTTTTTCTTTTTTTACGTAAACTAGAGATTACGGCGATACGTTGAGTTCAAATGTGCCATGACGTCACGTCACGAGTATGTAGATTTTATACTTATTTGTGACGTAGCCACCCCCACTCCCCAACTTAAAATGCGTTTTATCTTAGTATTTTTTTACTAATATGATAAAGCAAAAATACGTGTCTGATATTTTTGTATTAACTGACTGACGGACTAATTAGTTTTTTTTTTTTTTACCCAGGCATCATTCCTATTACCGAGCTCGCGTCACACCGTCGCGTTAATACGGTACGGATCCCTTCGTGTGCGAGTCCGACTCGCACTTGGCTGGTTGTATATAATAGCTTTGTGTTTTTCAAGGTATTGTAAGGTGGAATTGTGTATCATATTATTTTCTTATAATGATAAGGAAATATGAATGAGCTGAGATGAATAGAGAGGGCTTTTGATTTGTTCGTGTTTTTTGCTCAATATTTTCCACTTAGAGCCTTTGGGTTTGTAGCTAAATAATGAAAGCATGAATTCGTCATTTTGTTAGGGTTATGCTGCACTTACTGTGCTTAGTCCGTGGAGGGTGACCATGTTTTGCACTTTTAGATGAGATTTCTGTGGCTCAGATTCTGAGAGATGACTTCCAGTGGTTACGATCCAGTGCTAAGTGGACTGCTGGTCTTTTTTTGTCCAGCTCGTCCCGCCATCTTCTACGGGGTCTGCCGCGACGCCTTCTAGCTGGATCAGGGCTCCACACAGTTGTTATTTTGGCCCACATCTGATTGGGCATGTGGCAGCCGTTACCAGCCTATACCACTTCAACATTGCGGCTTTTTGACCAACGTCAGTAATCTGTGTTTTGAAGCACAGTGTGGTGCTGCGAATCATCATCATTTCAGCCAAAAGACGTCCACTGCTGAACACAGGCCTCCCCCAAGCACCGCCACTTCGACCGATGCTGTACTACCCGCATCTAGCACATTCCTGCGACCTTCACAAGGTCATCGGTCCATCTTGTGGGAGGCCTTCCAGCGCTTTGTCTTCCGGTACGCGGTCGCCACTCCAGAACCTTTCGGCCCCATCGGCTTTCTGTTCTACGAGCAATGTGCCCTGCCCATTGCCACTTAAGTTTGGCAATTTTTCGGGTCATGTCTGTTACCTTGGTTCTCCTACGGATCTCTTCATTTCTGATTCGATCACGTAGGGAAACTCCAGCATAGCTCCATTTATTCTGTGGTGTGTGTGTGTGGTGGTGTAGCGAATGTGGTCTGTTAATTTGACGCATAGAATACTGCGCTCTATCGCACGTAACACAGGTATCATTACCTAGGCTATAACATTTTATCGCGACTAGTACCTACCTATCACCTAATGACTATACCACAGAATAAATAAGTAACAGTATTATGTCTTCATAGAACACGGCCAAAACGACGCACTTCGAAATATCAGTGTATCTACCAGTACGCAACAGTCTTGAGTGCGCGGCAGTAACGCACAGACGCGGAAGGTTCAAGGTCACTGCCGAGACTTAATAATGTTACTTTATTATACCGTGACTGTACTGTAATTGACAAGTTTCAGATACCTAATAATGATGATGACACACATACCTACCACCAAGTTAGCTGCTCCCCCATATGCTAACCATTTGAAGATAAGCACGATGCAAGTGCTTATGTCTAAATTAGCTCTCGTTAAGATACCTTCAGCGGGTTAGCTTAGTTTTAAACGTAAATTTAGGTTACGTTCGGTGATGACGTAATGAGGAGTAATTTACTATTTAGATATTTTCTGGGATAGTATAAATAATTCTACCCCTAAACTGATGAATTAATGAATTAATTAAATACACTGACCCCAGCGTGGTTTAACCCCACCCGATAAATCGAATGAATTCCAACATTTGCACTGACCCTGACCTGCCTCGGTGCCTCATGCTTTATGGGGGGCTAGGAGCTGATTACAATGGTACCCCCAAAATGATATAAGATTTTTTATTAAAATTAATTAAAAAATTGTAAAATCCTATTATAATCCTATTTCTCTTCAGATACGGAAAGATAAATCGAAAACAATTTTGATTACCTTGTTCTTTACTGTATGGTAGTAATTTTTGGCCATTTATACCCGGTTTCCTCACATTTTTTTTGTTTTTTTTTTTTTTTCTCGGTTATAAGGCACTATATACACGACGCAAGTACTTAACCTGCGGCATACAATAAAATTATTTGCTTCATCTAAATACTGCTTAGACGAAGCAACGAAACCAACTTTTATTGTCGCTTCAACTTGAAAAGGGAAATTGAATTGCACCGTAAAAATTATTCTTAAGGCGAAAGCGTCAGGGTAGGCCGCGAAATTCTTTTTTACGTTTTTTTGCAATTTGCAGGTAGTATCAGCTGTATGTTGATCTAAATTATGATTGGCGGCCGTATCAGGTGGCGCCCTTGAGCCAGTCAAGATCTGACTGTAATTTTTTTCAAAATATGTGAATGCAGGTTAGATGTCCCAGAAAGTTAAAGAAAGACTACAAAACAAAAATCCTGTACAAGGTTTTGAAGCTTCGACTTGGTGTTTAAATTTCTAGGCAACTAACACATTATACACATCTTGAACCGCAAAGAAAATGCCAGCCTATATTCAACTCAAAATTGAGTGCTTGGGAAATAGAGTACCGTACCTACACAATTACTTAAAGCACGCACGCTTCCTTATCGGTAACCTTAAAATTATGGTTGTAAATTAGCCTTACACTGTATTTTTCTTTCATGACCGGACGTATAAATTATGCCGTGAACACTTATTTAATGCTATTAAAATTATATATCACATAACACCATAAGCGTAAAATTAGCTATTGCCACGGTATAGGAAATTTTAAAAAAGTCCCATTCCTTATGTGAAGGTGAACACACGTTCAAAAATAAATGAAGACTGCACTAACCAGAAAAAACACTTATTAAAATAAAATAAATTACACTTTGCTCAATCCGAGAACTCAACGCTCAGCCATTGCGCTTGTAGAGCACAGCCGACCGCATGTCAATGGTAACATGTTGACATTGACAGCGCCTTTATGTCGTATCGGTAAGGGCAATTTTTGTGCAATTGTTGCTACTGTTGTGCAGTTGACGGTACCTAGTCAATAAAAATCTTTGTTCAAATTAATTCCGCTTATTCCAAACCATTCTCCTATCTTTATTTACCCAAACCTCATAAAACAGACCTTCTATCCATCACGTTTATAGGTAACCAACAAAAAAACTGTAACACTGCAATAACATAACCGCTTAATACCGCCAAATAACCGTTATTAATACAACTAAATAACCGTTATTAACATGGTAAGCGCTACACGCACTTGACGTCAGTGTAGTGGCGTTAGCTGAATATATCGAGGGGCTTAGTCTGCCTCATTAATATACCATTTCGCGAAATCCCAGGGTTACATACATACGATAACCTTGGAGTATTTAACATAAATTCGCCATTGTTAAGAAGGCTATTTTCGCGTCAAATTTAGAGGGTTGTTGTAAGTTCTGGAGAATTGAGTAACCGATTCCTGAAAACTAGATTGTAGATTGAACACCTGGAAAACAAAATGGGGCTTTGTCAATGTAAGGTATGAGCGAAAGTTAAGACGTAGATATATACCAGTGACCTTAAGGGGTTAGGTTTTTTTTTTCGAGGTTGGAAAATTATCAAATAACTTCTCCCGCTCTGGGTGGAACGGCAGAGTGTGTCAGACTTTTACTGACTAAAACTCACCAGTGTTCCTTCCGTTGCCTGTGTGCCGGGGCCGCGATATCCCTTTCGGACAAACTCGCAACCCTGGCAGGCATTGGCCCTTACGGGCCCCGTCAGTTGGTGCTGACATCTCTTTGAGGCGCGCGTGGGACACGACGCGCCGTCGACCCGGGCCTGGTCCTAATCGGACGGCGAGCTACCCATTGCTCACCGTCCGCAAGCCCGCGCCTACGGTGGCCGGAAGTCGGCTCGCGACTCCCGACACCCGGGGCGTCTCCTGCGGCGACTAGGGGCGCGAGGGCGCGAATCTTGCCTCTCCCTCGCGCGCTCCGCCTCCTCCTTCACGAGCATTACTGCTCCGCAGAAGGAAGTGACGGCCTCCCATGCACTCTCGCTCCGGACCATGGCCTGAACCAGGGCCGGACGCGAGATATCGCCGCCGCCGATCGCCTCCTTGAGGTCCCGCCCAAGCCGGGCAGACCTCCACCATATGCTCCACCGTGTCCTCCGGGCGATCCACACAGTGCTGACACCCGGGTGTTTCCTCCCGCCTTATGCGGAACAGGAACCTCCCAAAACAACCGTGTCTGGTGAGGACCTGCGGCAGGCGGAAGGTGAGGACGCCGTACCGCCTCTCTAGCCACTCCTCAAAGAGGGGACTTATCGCCACAATTGTGGCGTGCCCATTGAGGCGTTAGCTTGCGTGTTTTGTACTGAGCTCACGCAGCGCGTCGTACGTCCAGCCAGTAATAGGACTCGCCAATCAAGGAGCGCTTTCCCAAATTAGACGCAATATTAATTTATCTTTAAAACGGTGAAAGTTTCAGAAAAATACCTTTCATATATTTTGCTTGATACTCAGTTTTTTATCCGGCTTAGATATAACTTTACAAATTAATTTCACTATGTAATATAAACAAATTAAAATATTAATATATTAAGTTATTAAGAAAATGCTCTCATTTAACATATCAAAGTCCCCGGGGAATAAACCGGTAATCGCAAAATCTAATTTTACAGGAAAAATGATTTAGTGTTTTTGGGGAATATCTCTTCAACAAAAGGCAATTATGACAACATTGTTATATGACGGAAAAACTAATTTTTACACGAAAAGTTTATAGTATTCAGTGTAACTATTAATTATACACAGAATTCGTTATTCACCAAAATAAGTATTACCGAAAATGGTTTCATAAAATGTTTAGGGTATTGATATCTTACAATCCTGACTCCAGTAATGTTTACTTACCGAATTATTCTTGTAAATTTCTTAAAAATCATAGGCATAGTATTGCTTTACTGGATGCCTACCACGAGCTCTTAGCGCGATCCATTTTAGGACCTAAACTGAACTGTTCTTCTAATTCGTACCATGACGTCAGTTTGACGATTCAATTTAGGCCATGCCATCTGACAGCGATTGTCCCAAACTGAGTCGCAAATTTTGGTTTCATTCATTCTTGTTTGGTACCATGACGTCCTTAAAGCAGCTCAGCTGAAACGCTCAACTGTCAAAAGTGTGTCAAAACTGTCAAAATAAGCGATTCAATAAAAGTTACTATTTCTCTAACATAAACTGAAACGTTTGGTGAATTATTGACGAAAATAAAGTTTTTTAGTGCTATTTTAGTGGAATTTTACAAAAACCGATGTAAGTGTGCTTTAATCTTTCTTTTAAAGTCTAAAATACCTATTTTACATGCTTTTTTTAACCGCGTTTGTTTTTCTCTAACAGATGTCTGATGAACTACTAGTTTTTTGAGGAAGATTCGGCCTCACACTGCCCAAAAACGTAAGAGGCTCCAGCTACGCGACCAGTTGGACCCCTTCAATAATTTTGAGGATGCCGAATTCATTAGGCGCTACATGTTATCCAAAGAATTAGTGCTCGATTTGTGCGCTGAGTTGAGCCCAATTTTCAAAGAGCCTGTCAAGTCAACGGATTTATATTTAGAGAACAAAGTAGATAACATATCATAACTTCTTATCTCTATAGTTTACTTAATTCTTAAGCTTTAAGAATTAAGTTGTTAATGTTTTTGTTAGTGAGAAAAGATTTGAGAAACTACTTAGATCCAATTTTTAGAACTCTATGGTTTATTAACCATAATAAGTGTACTAATAATAATATTGTTTTAAGGTTTTGACTGCATTGTCATTCTATGCCACAAAGTCTTATCAAAGATCAATTGGAGACATAGGTGGTTATTCCGTGGCTGTTGTGCCACGGAATAACCACGTATGTCTCCAATTGTTAGTATTCCGTGTAGTTGTTGTTATTCCGTGGCACAACAAACGGTGTCATCAGTATTGTCTCAAATAACCACGGCATTAAATTCTCCCCAAATGAGAAATAAATACATTGTATTTTCCCAAGGACATTACAGGAAAGGAAATCCATAAGAATGTGCGCGATACAAACTTATTTGATAATAGCGTTGTCTCTTTTTCACCAAAAACGTTTCAAACGCGGTTCAGCCACAAATTGCGATCTTTCATTCACTTTTAACGATCCAAATGCCGCTGAGCGTATTGGACGTCATGGTACGACTTTGAAGCGATGCAGCTTTAGAACCTAAACTGAAATGCCTTGCTTTTGAATCGTTTTTAATTAGATCATGGTAGGCATCCTGGATTATTAAACGTGTTTTTTTCATTACAGAGAGAGATTGTAATGTTCAGTTACCGACTTATTATGGTAAAATTTTAAATAACCATAAAAGGGTAAAGTGGTGTTACCCGTATTTTATAGAAAATTTTCGGTAGTCATATTATCGTAATCATTGAAAACCGATTATATAAAATGTCGTCGGTATCTTCGAGGGAATAATAAAAGAAAACACAAAATTAGTAACAGTGCATTACCGAAAATGTCTACGGCAAAATTTGCGATAGTAAATCTGTAATCGCGTTAACCAGAAATTTTGCTGAAATATTTCACAGTAATATTACTTTACCGAAATGTAGCCACAGAATTTAATTTGTAATAATGTATGTCGTTATTTTTCTAGTAAACAAAAAATGGAAAATTTCCAAAGAACAAAAGTGTTATAAGGAAAGCCGTTGGAAATTACCGTAGAAAAAAATTGAAAAAAAAATCATAGTTGTATCCCAACCCATAGATACCGTAAATCGCATAACAGTAAAAAGTCAGTAATACTATAATACAGGTTTATTCCTTGGGGGCGTCGATATATTTTTTTCCAAATCATTATCACAACTCGTTTAGACGTGATCGTCAAAATAAAATCATTCAAAGTCGGTTATTGTCACCTTAATCTTAGATATCAGTAACTTACGGAAAACAAAAACGACGCTAGTCATTGTAAAAAGATAATTATCACGGTAAAAGAAAATATCATCGAAGAATAGATGTCGCCTTAACATCGTCATTATAAGTTGAAAAAACTATGGTTGGTGGAATTACTAGCGACATTTTTTTTTAATCTGTCATAGAAAGATTCCACCATTATAAATCATTTGTGTCAGAATTACGCCATTATAAATGTTTACATCAAATTACAAAATATTACAAATCAGTATAGCAATATAATTATTCATTTTCTGTTTAGAAAATGGTTGTGACGAATAAATCACAAGCACACTAACATATTTATCTATTTTCATTAGGTTTGACGTTAATTTTAATTCACTCTTATTCCTTAATTCAAACAAAAGTAATCTAAAACACTTTTTAGTATTACGTTGGACGACATTCAAAGCGCGCTCATATAATTTTGATAATTTTGTTCCTGTTTCTTGGGTCGCAAGTTTCCGCGCTCGCTGCCGCTTCCGCCACAACATCCGTCCTGTCCGCTCCGCCTATCACTAGGGTACCTGTCCCATTGCCGGCGGTTAACGAGAGGCGAGTAGAACTAGTAACTGAAAACGAGTTAGCGAGCAACAAGCAGTGATTCGCTGGTATGCGTATGTTTCAAGCGTGAGTCCCTCATCGAATGTTCTGTCCGCCAAGCAAGCGTAGCTGAGCGAGTACTCTCTTTAATAGCTATTGTCGCTGCCATATACGAGGCAGTGTGACATTTGACAATTCAAAAGTGCCTGTAAATGGTTTAATTGAAATAAATGCTTTGAGTTCGAGTTTGACCAGTCGGCGATCAACTATTACTATAAATCTGTATCTCTTTTACTTACAAAAGATTGAAGGACCCGCCTACAATCTTTTGTAAGTTTCTTGAGCGAGAAAATAATTGATAGCTATACTCCATTTTAAATAGGATTAGACATTTAAACAAACCTTTTTTTTACAGTCCTTTTAACCGGTTCTGACTTCTATACCGTAGGAATAAGGATAGCATTAAAAGCAAAAAAGTGGTTACAATGCCAACTGTTTACTGCAGCTGCAATTTGTCATGCCACCAACGCAATAGAAGTCAAAATCGGTTGAACGGGCTGCAAAAAAGGTTTAGTCAAATGTCTAATCTTATTACAAATGGAGTATAGTGACTTCCTAGTCGGCAGCAGGGCAGGTAGAGTAGGCCCCGTTCACGGCGTCGAGCGACGCGACTAGCGTCAAGCGACATGAGCATCACCTGTTTCCGCTTGTCCTCGCTTGGCAAGTCGTGTCGCGATGATTCATGGCATGCTCTAAAAATCTTTCATTTGTTTTACCGCAGTCGCTGTCGCAAGACGCGTGCCGCTTAAGCGTGTGGCTCGTGGCCACAGGATAATATCTCGGTCTTCAAATGTTCCAATTTTCTCAAAATCCGATTAGCAGAGCTGTTAAAGGATAATTCTGTACTTAATAATAAATTGATTGAAGATTTCTTGATACAAAAGTTCCAGATTTTAATATTGATTTTAATATTTAAATTTACTCATATTAACACAACAACAGTTTGTTTAGTTTAGCATACCAATTTAATTTCGTCTGTTAGTTCCTTATTCATGACGAATAGTTGTCCAATATTTTTTTTTTTTTCATTTTAAGAATATATGTAACACAAAGAACAATTTATTTTTTTATTTTAAAATATAGTTTTGCAGTCTGATAAATAAGTATCATGAATGTAAAATTAATTTTCGTGCCATATAGGCAAAATATGGATTGTTAAACCATCAACTTTTATCCCCGGTATCAGCTGCATTTTCTGCAAATTAAAGATTCTCGATTCTTGATTCTTGGTAGATGAAATTGTTGATAGCAGTGAGTGCCTGAAATGAACCGATGTTTATTTCTGCATATTTAGATCTTTAAAGACTAGATGGCGCCGGTATTTCCTAGATGACAGATACCTGAGAAGAAATTCCAATTTGCCTAGCCTTTTCCCAACTATGTTGGGGTCGAGTTCCAGTCTAACCGTTAAAACACGTATACTAAAAGATATTTTTGCGTATATTTATTATCTTTAAAATGGTGAAGGTTTTAGAAAATACGCTTGATAGATTTTGCGCGATTCTCAGTTTTTTATCCGAGTTAGACATAACTTTACAAATTAATTACATAGTATCTAATATATACACAAAACCTAAAATATTCACAGATTAAGTTATTAAGAAAATGCTCTGAATTAACATATATTTTTTCCATATCATTAACAGTACTACTAGAAAAACACAATTATAGTACTAGAAATAGGGACCAACTAGTTCAACCTGGTTTCAGACTGGCTAAACTAGACTCATCCTTCATGGGGTACTGTTTAAAATGTTACAATAAAATACCTCCCCGCATACTCGAACTAAATGAAACGAAATTTAAATCTTGTCTAAAACGCACACTATGCTGCCAAGCATAATAAAAGTTGGGGGATTACATCGCTGACAAAAATGCTTGGCTCAACGCTGGTCTAGCTCCACAAGGGCGTATATACTAGTTGATTAGCATTGATGAAGCTGCTTAGCATTGATTATTGGAGCTACTGAAGATTGCAAAAACTATCTTTGCATTGTATAAATTCAATCTCTTAGTATTGTATAATTGCATAGCACTGTGAGCACTGTGACCATTACCTTCTACAAAACTACCATTTACTGGGTATGTCTTTTATTGACTTGAATGAGCCCTGGCGGCTGAGATGTCATGCTCACTTAAATGTCTGACTGGTGGTGGCGTGTGTGTTGGATCATTAAGTTCCCTTCAAAATGGTTGAGCTGAATGGTGCTGGTCCATGCGTCATGTTCGTGAACGGGCGCCGTCAGTGGGGACTGGTCATCTCTTAGCTGCCACGGCTTATTTTAATTTTTGAATTGCTTTTATCTTTTCTTTACGGACGCTTTTTAAATTGCACGTCTTTCTACATTGTTCTCACATGTATAATTTCAACATGAATGATGTTATCAATATTTTGTAAGAATAGTTTGATTTAAAAGAATGTCCGTGGAGTTTCTTGCCCGTTCTTCTCCATAGGAACCTACAACGCGTTGAAATGGGCATCTAGCTTCATCTTTCTGACTGACCGACCCCATGAAAACTCAAAAGTGCCTGTAATTGGTTTATTTGAAATAAATGCTTTGAGTTTGAGTACTCGACTAGACGTGATCTTCAGTATAAAATCATTAAAAGTCGGTTAGTGTCGCCTTATTATCCAAGTTACTACTTTTCTGCTGACACAACAAGGTAAAAATCCCTTAAGGTCACCGAGATCATCATACAACTTATCTTAATATCTGACCCAAAATCCCTTAAAACAGACAAACATCTACGCAAAATATTATCCAAAGCATATCTCTAAAATTTATGGTACCCTCCCTCAGGATAAGGCTCTAAATCTACATTAAAACTTGTGAATAACGCCTTAATTTAGAAAAGGGTAGACAGAACTCTCGACTTGCTATTTGTTATAAAAATTAGGCTACTCTGCGAATTTAACTGATTAGCTATTTTTGTGTAATGAAGCTTGTTTATGAACTTTTTGTTCTGTATTTACACACAGCATTTTATAAAAGGCATGATAACCTATAATAAAACGTCATTAAGTAATCAAATTAAAAAGAATAAAAATTAAACATACGTGGTTTCCTATGTAAAGCGCTACCCACGTTTATAATGACAGCAATCTATAAAAATAGCATTTTTTAACATCATTAATACCATCCACATTAAGACTTTTATGGCGACGATAGCCGACTTTTAATAATTTTATACTGAAGATCGCGTCTAAACAATCAATCTGCCTAGCCTTTTCCCAACTATGTTGGGGTCGGCTTCCAGTCTAACCGGATGCAGCTGAATACCAGTATTTTACATGGAGCGACTGCCTATCTGACCTCCACAACCCAGTAACTGGGTAATACGATATCCCTTGGTAAGCCTGGTGTCAGACTTTCGGGCTTCTGACGACTCGTAACGACTGTCAAAGATCCACGAATGACAGCCGGGACCAACGGCTTAACGTGCTTTCCGAGGCACGGAGGATTCTCGGTTTGTAAAGATGGTCACCCATCCACTGACCAACCCCGGCAAGCGTAGCTTAACCTGATGGATCGACCAGTGCGGCTGTTGTTACTTAGTCACGAGCTCCTCATCGCGTCTAAAAGAGTAGTGTTAATGATTCGGAAAAAATATAATAAAAATATGTTCAATTAGAGCATTTCCCTAATAACTCAAACTGTGAATATTTCAGATTATGTTTACTAAACGTGTTTTATTACAATACCGTTTCTTTTATGTATAATAATTAATAATGCGACTAATTTGGGACCGCGCTCCTTGAAGGGCGAGTCGTATTACTGGCTGGACGTACGACGCGTTGTGTGAGCTCAGTACGGAACACGCAAGCTAACCACTCAAGGCCACTGGCATATATCGGCGTCTTAATGACAGCCGCCATTTTGTTGCCAGTATAATGAAGGTATCACATTTTTAGGAAACCCAAGTTTAATCCAAGTAACAAAGCGACTGGGACTCACACCACGCGGGCCCAGTGCAGGTTGTTAGTTACCAATGAATACGTGTAGTTGCGTAGCACACATACCTACATTAGCAATGGCTTTCATTTTGGCAGTTCAACAACATTCACTGCGTTATTTACGTTGTTGAACAAACAAATTTCTGAACTTATGAATCAATGGATTAGCAATATCGTTCAAAATCATTCAAGTTGTGATTGAATGTGTTTTACGCAATTAATTGCGTTTATTCAGAAAGCGGACAACGTCGCAAATAGATGTCAAATATTTCGCCATGGACGACCGAGCTTGGGCGCAAGCTACTCTTCCCATTCGTATGGGAGGCCTCGGCGTCCGCAAAATTTCTAGTATTAGTTTACCGGCTTATCCGCTGTCCACGGCACTGTGTCCACGGCACTGAGAAATTAATCAGGAAAATTCTAGCCTCCACACTGATTAATTTTGATGTTCCGTGCTTCACCGAGGCTATGGATGCCTGGAAACTCGTTTGCCCGAACTCTGCTCTACCCGATTATCCATCTTCCCAAAGACGGTGGGATGAGCCGCTCTGCAGAGTAGTACAGAACAATTTACTTAACACGTCTGCTACCCCTGCGGAGCGTGCGCGCCTGCTGGCTGTGGGTAAGTGGGAATCCTGTGGCTTCATGCACTACCGTCGTCAAACATAGGTACCTTATTCGACGACACTACATTCCGCCTCGCTACTTCCCTACGACTAGGAGCTCCATGCTGTTCTCCTCATCGCTGTCACTGTGGCGAAGTTATCAATAGTCTCGGACATCACGGCCTGTCTTGCAGCCGAAGTGCGGGTCGCTTAGCGCGGCACGCGAACATTAACGACATCATCCGATGAGCTCTTGTCACCGCCGGCGTACCAGCTGTATTAGAACCCAATGGCTTGGCACGCGACGATGGCAAGAGACCGGACGGCATTGTTTTATTTCCATGGAAGGTGGTTAGGCCTTTAGTGTGGGATGCAACCTGTGTCGACACTCTTGCGCCATCCCATCTTCCTGGCTCAGCGTGCTGTGCTGGTGCTGCGGCTCCAGAAAACCTCAAGCGGCGTAAGTATAATAACCTCCTTGGTAATTATATTTTTGAGCCGTTTGGGGTTGAAACCCTCGGGCCGTGGGGTCCGAGTGCTCACGGCCTCTTTAAAGAAATCCCCAAACGGCTATTTGACACTTCCCATGACCCAAGGGCTGGTTTTTACCTTGGGCAGAGGCTAAGCATTGCCATACAACGTGGCAATGCGGCCAGTCTCTTGGGTACATTACCAGTCGACAGCGATGCGGATGAATTTTTCGATGCTATATTTTAATTTGTAAATAGTCTTAGTTAAGTTAGCATATAACTTTTCTACTTTTATTAATTAATTAGTTATAAAATTTTTGTACTTAATTTGGCAATATTACTGTATGGAAATATGTAATGAGGCTAACTAGCGAACTAGAATAGTAACAATGAATTGCAATTATAACACACGCCGTTTTAGGTGTAAAAAAGCCATAATGGAAGGTCCAAAATACTTTTGAATATTTAGTTTTAGATGTACTAAAACGAAATATTCGGTGTTACGATATTAATTATTGCATTTCATAACCAATATTTTAGTTCACTAGTTGCCACAATTCATATTTCCATACAGTATTATTGCCAAATTAATCAAAACACGTAAATATTTGACAGCTATTTGCGACGTTGCCAACTTTAGGATAAGCCCTCTTGAGGTGCAGTTCCGTTTAATAAGACATATATAGTTTATTAATACAACCCCAAGTGATCAAAATAAGTAAATAGATAGTACATACTGATACAGTAAACGAAAAAGAAATTATTAATAGATAAAACACAGGAAAAATTACTGTGTATCTTCATAGCGTAATCCTGCCACCGACACAGGACACACACTCTATATTACTAGAGTATCTATAGACCATTGGTATTATAGACTGTGTATGGGTTGCTACTGGATTACCCTGTATGCATAGGCATTCAGGATAATCCTGTCCTTATTCGTTACCGTCGTCGTGGACCCTCCAAAAGACAAATAAAAACAAAAATTAAACAGCCCACAATACTCAAAAATATTCACATATTTTATTCTCACACATAAAACCTAACCAACTTATCTTGAACCGCGAAAAAAAGTAGAACTAAATTCAAATGTAACGTGTTTGACATTCTATCTGACAGTTCTCTTCACCAGTGGCGCCACCCCGAAATGTCAAGATATTCCGGTAGCTTGTTAATGAAAGGAAACGAACTCATTAATCTCCCTTTGTGTTAGTGATTAATACACTTTTGTTTAGTCTGTGGTTGTAGGGTTGTTCGTGAAAGCAGCGTAAAATTGTAGGGTAGTCGGAAAATAATGGGAACTGTTATTAACTTTGTATGGGGTTATGTAATGTGGGGATTTACGAAGGTTAAGAGAACCTCCATCGTCTTTCGTGATCGTCTTTGTCAGCCAAACTAGATTTTTCCTTGGCTTGTATTTTATCGAACTTCAAATAATTCCCATTTTGCTTTCCTAACAATATGATTGGGCTCTATTTGTGAACCTCAATTTTTTTTTTTTTTTTGAGTCCTTAAAATGCCTATTAAATCGCTAAGGAAAGGCAAACAACTTGGATGTAGCGCTTGCTTCGATCACTCGGCTCGGTCGCGGTTGGTCACAGTTCTAACGTTTTCTTTTTTTTTTGTTGCGTGGAAATCCTCATCATGATGTCCTCCGCCCTGGTGTCTGTCAGACTCTTACTGACTAAAACCACCCCGGTGTTCCCTCGCACACTTGCGTCGGCGGGCTGCAAATGCGAGTTCCGCTGCCCCGGACTGGTGACGGCTGTACCGTAGGGGGAGTGAGATGATGAAATTCCCCCCGTTACGTCTTAGAAAGTAGAACATTGCGCGCCGCCATCTTGGGTCCTGGATAGGAGTCACAGTTCTAACCTAACCTTACCCAATTGGTCGGTTTGCCCTAGCTTAGTTACTGCGACCAATTCGGCTCACACGCGGTTGGTTCCAACCTAATCTAAGCTATTTGGTCGAGGTACCCTAGCTTCGTTATTGCGACCAACTGTGTGAGGAAGACTGAGAAGTTAAAAAGAGGCTAGTTTATTCAAAAAATAAAAGTTATAAAACTAAAACCCAACTACGACAAAAAGTCATCTGAAAAGGTATAAACAAGACATCACAACACAACAAAAATGTACTAAAAATCACACCAATAAATGAATTGAATTTGAATTTGATAAAGTAAAACGACAGTAAAAAAAAAATGTTCATTATTTTGTCCTCTAGAGGGCGCCATATTCAATTCACCTATAACCAGCTGACAATCAAGACGCTTCCAACGATACGTTTATGTTTGACAAGAAATCACAAAGTTTAAAACTTGTTGTCCTACGTCTGAGGTAATAAAAATACTGGACAAGAAATTCTATAACATTAAAGAAAGGAAAAGGACAACTGGACAACCCTATCCAATAAAACTTGACAAATGTGTCCAGCAATCAAATGTCACATCAGATAGAATTACTTACCTGATTCCAGACACAAATGAAATAAAAGTATCAACAAGTATCTGGTATATTTACATAAGTTTCTAAGATAGGAAAGAGCTATTAATAAATAGTACGTAGTAGATACCAAGATAACCGACATAGCCCGAAGAATTGCCAAACTTAAGTGGCAGTGAGCACACATTGCTCGCAGAACAGATGTCCGATGGGACCGAAAGGTTTTGGAGTGGCGACCGCGTACTGGAAGGCGTAGTGTTGGAAGGCCCCCCACGAGGTGAACCGATGACCTGGTGAAGGCCATAGGAATCCGCTGGATGCGAGAAGCACAGAACCGGTCGAAGTGGCTGTGCTTGGCGACAACACAAAATATGATTTAAATTATTGGCCATATGTTAGCTAGCACACGCCAATATACCAGACAAAATCATCGAGAACAGCTACGCTCAGGCAGCAACTTAATATCTAAATAAAACTCCCCAGGCATAAAGGGCGTGCCCGCTTACATATAGTTGTAACTGGAAGTTATAAATGATAAACTAGGACCATCGAGGTAAAACAAATAAACAAACAGTTAATTACTAATAACAATAAATAATATGATCAATTGTCGAGGTCACTAGCTAACCACATATTGCAATACAACTCATAAAAATAAAACATTGTGATGAGTAGATTATGTCAACAATAAATTAAAATAGCTTGACTTATAAAGTAAAATAAAAAAAAATCAATTATATAAACTCATATAACTTGTCAGTAGGTAATCTGGAGAAAGAACATAAACATTGTCTTGAGTTAATCACAGCGACCAATTATTCTTATCATTTAAGTAGTCGTTGATAGAATAGTATGCCTTTGAACAAAGCTTGGATTTTACTTTCGTTTTAAACGCATTAAAATGCAAATCTACAAGAGAAGAGGGTAGCTTGTTATAAAAAGTTATACCAAGCCCAACAAATGAGTTATAAACCTTATGAAGCCGGTGAAAGGGAGCTCGTAGTTTGTCCTTATTTCTAGTGTTAACATTGTGAAAATCACTGTTTTTAGTGTATAAGTGTATATTTTGCCTTATATATAAAATATTGGCGAAGATGAATTGAGATGCCACCGTGAGGATACCAATATCTTTGAAAAAATCTCTCGAAGAAATTCTGGCACCTAGCTGGTAAATAGCTCGAACAGCTCGTTTTTGATGGACAAATATATTTTGAATATCAGCAGCTTTGCCCCACAGCAGAAGACCGTAGGACATAACGCTATGAAAATAACTAAAATAGACTAACCGAGCTGTATCGACGTCAGTGTACTGTTATCAATTAACAAAATAGGAACACACATTTATATCACTGTCGTACAAGACTGAACCGGTAAAAAAATAAAAGATTATCTTTCATTAACAATCTTCAGTTTCTACTTTAGTTCTTGAAAAGCTTGAAAACTGAAGTAGTAGAGCAACGGGGCAACGCAGCATGTGCAAAATTGACGTTTAGTAACAAAACTTTGTCTATAACCATCGTGAAACCCAGAAGAGTCGATAGACAACTCATGTATTCAAATCCATCCAGCCGTTAGGCTGCTGCGAGAGTATAAAGAATCCCACATACAAAGATACATAGAGATACGCGTGAAAAATATAACCCTATCTTTGCTATCGCACAGTTGGATAACAAATGAAATCAATCTAGGTTTAGATTTAGGTAGCTAGTCTGAAAAACATCAAATGCCAATAGTGTAGGCAGTTTCTGGGCTTCCATTTTAATAACATAACAAATAACCAAAACCCCAAATAATAATTGGAAAAATCAACATCCTTATATTCAATTGTTTCTCCGTCGGTTCTCTAAATAAGTTGTCTGGCCGTAATGAAATCCTGTCCAGAAGTACTTGAAAATAAATTGTTTTCTAGATGTTAGATAGACTCGTTCATTTTAGCATTGTCAGTTACAGGACTTTCATATATTTTGCTTGAGTATTGCTGAATGGTCTATTACGCTTTATGTAAACTTTTCCGGATTTGTGATGGTCTCATCCACTTTCAAAACAGTGGTAACGGCCGCGACTTACGAGTTAGGTCGTAGGAGCGAACCCGGTCAGGCGCTTTACTTTGTGTAAATTATTTCATCACCACTGCTCTCAAAACGGTGAAGGAAAACATCGTGAGGAAACCGGCATGTCCTAGAACCAAAAATTAGAAGACCAGTGACATCTAGCAACCCGCACTGGGCTCGCGTGCTGGATTACGGCCCACTCCCTCTCACCGAGAGGAGACCCCAGCAGTGGGAACGTTATAGACCTCAGAGTAATAACTAAAGCATTATTACTCTGAGTTATAGACCGTTCTGTCTTTTTTCTAAAAGCCTAAACCTGTAATAAGAATAGATGGCTGGGTAATTAAGGATCTATAATATTACCTGGTGATTTATTAAATGTGCTCATCAACTCAGAATATAAACAAATACTCAGCAATTAATACAATGACTGAGGATACCGTCAGTCGGGAGAGGTCAACTCAAAGCAGGAATGACTTCTTCAAAGGCCCTTCCAGACATGGCCCTGCATTATTTGATTCAAACATCTTAATAATATAATGTTTGGATTTTATTTTTATTTAGCTCTGAGTTTGTGTCGGCATTTCATCTCAGGGATCAGTCTGCTAAGAAATGCCGGCGCAGTTTTATAATATTTATCAAGTTGACTTGTTGACAGAAAATAAATTATTTCATTTCATGATTGCGTTTGTCGTATCTCCAAAAAGCTCAAAAACAATATAAAGTGTTAACACTCACGATACATTCGAGACACATCTTATTGAAAGTCAACATTCCTTGTTTTTCCCAGTGTTTCTAAATAAATTGTATTCTATAATGAAAAGCTGTCCGTCAAACGCGCTCTACTTGAAAATAAATTGTTTCCAAGAGCTTCGTAAGGGGTGTTACTCACTTGTTCGAGTCGGCACATTAAGGTGAGTACACACTAGCTAGAACAGTTTCTCGAGCATTTCCATGTAATTTAACGTTCTTACGAATGATAGAATATATAATTTACGTTCCTGCGAATGTTGGAAGACAATGTTCGAAGAATGCTCACGTCGAGTTAGCATTTACCTGTAAAATTCCTTTCTGTTTTGCGTTTTCTCTTCGTTGAAATGTCGGACCTTCAGGTCACATGTGTTTATCTTGCTCGATGAAATGTTACACAAATTCGCTCGTTTGTATGCAAAATTACGTTGTAACAAAGCGGCGGGCGTCGTGCTCATTGTTTGGTTAGTTCTTGAAAGGATGACACATTAGAGCGGCTCGATATTTTGTTACAAGTAAATGCTCTAGTCTATACTCACTGTTAGATTCGGAAGTATTTTCCAACAAATTCAACCCGAAGCGACTAAAAATACAATTAAAGAACTACATATAGTTGGCTTGCATTCGTCTCCTGCCGGTCGGCAAACTCCCTGCGGAATCTACCCTCGCTGAATCATATTCGAATTATCATATTAATTATATTCGGTTTCACCGTCCGGTTGTGCCGAAACATGCCGACCCTAACTTGTGTATAGCACCCCTAAGACTTATGCATGAAGGGAGTCAATGTAGGAGCGTTTCATTCATTTTTCACGAAATCATTTGACTGTATTCTTTTCTTTTCATACGAAATGAGGTGTTCACAGCTGGTTGGTTTTTGCAAGAAGCAATTTTTCTGCTTCTTTAGGCTAAACTTTATAACAATAAATAATAATAATAAATAATTTAAAAAAAATTAACCGACTTCGAAAGAAATTAACTCAAAATTATGAAATAAGATTTTTATATCTACACGAAATTAACCAACAAAACGAAATCAAAAGTAGGTACGAAACAAATTAGGGGCCTACAATTTTTTTTGAGGTCGTGCCAGCAAAGCCATCGAATATAAAACTTAATCAAAATAGAAACGATATATCGGATACAAAACGGAGTTAAAGACCTTTCACATAACAACCAATTAATTTTTTTTAAATAATAGTCGTCTTAGTATCAGTATCATGATTATTATACTAGCTTTTAACTCGCGTGGAAGTTTGGAAATTATCCCATGGAAACGTACTACTGGGATAAAATGTATCCTATGTGTTAATCCAGGTTATAAACTGCTTCATCCAAATCCTATTAGTAGCATAACATAATGATTGATTACTATCGTGAATTCATTCATGCCTACTTGCCTAGTACAGTAGTAGTTTGTCAGGTTACTGCTCAGAAATTGTGCACAACGGTTAATGATTGAAATACTATCTTGAATGCATGCAAACCATTTTTTGTGCCAAGTTTCAAGTTTATTAACTCAAGGAATAAGATTGTTCATACAAACGAAATCCGCCCTTTTCGCCCCCTTAAAGGTGGAAATTTCCACTTCTAGTGCTTCACAACATTATAAAAGTGCAAAATTTCACGTTCCTAGTCCCAGTAGTTTTGCGTTACGTCGATATATGTCAGTCAGTGAGTTTCTTCATAAATGGATAAGTAGGTGCTTTTCTTAAGTGCTGGCACCGACCTCAAAAAAAATTGTAGGCCGCTAATTTGTTTCGTACCTACTTTTGACTTCGTTTTGTTGGTTAATTTCGTGTAGATATAAAAATATTATTTCATAATTTTGAGTTAATTTCTTTCGAAGTCGGTTTAATTTTCTTAAATTATTTTTTATTTCGTAATTTTTAGTTTTAAGTAAAAACTGGAGTCTTTGTTTGTAACAAGTAATATTTTTTTTTAGAAATATTTAAAGATGTCATTGTTAGCATTGATAGATTTTTTAAGTAAAAAAAAACTTGTATAGTTTGTTTTAAATATGCTTGCCCAATGTAAAAAAACGGGTCTATATGTTTAAGTAAGGCTACAGACGAGTCAAGAGAAGCAGCTAAATATGGCAAAACGCCACCAGAAAACATAATTTCAACCGACCCAAAGAAATGTGTTGGACTTTTAACTGAACTTCAAGTGGCAGTGGGATCAAAAGTTCAAAAGTGATGCTGAGAAGACGTATTTCGGTGTCTGACGGCTTGGTCAATGGCAGCTTGGGTGTTGTAAAAGGACTCCGATGACCTGCACTAAGGTGTGATCAACTAGAACAAGGAGAGTTGCCTGAATCAGTGCGAATTCTATTCGATGACGCTTCAATCAGTGAGAAATCAAAAGATGCAGATAGTTATGTTTCAAGCTAAACGTAGTTAAGGTGACGTGGAACGACGCATTTTACCGCTGATACTCGGCTGTAACTGTGTATAAGTTACAGGGCACAACACTTGACACTGCAGTCGTAAAAGGCAAAAGGTTATTTGCAAAGGGTCAAGCTTATGTTGCTTTGAATACAGTTTAATTCGCTTGATGGCCTTCTATAGATGAGTTAGATCCTAACAAACTTTGAAACAACCAAATTTTTGCGATTACAAACTTACATTGGCTGTTGGAGATTTGACCGTGACGTATATCAGTGTATGGGAGAACATGTTTCGCAACTATTAACTTAAGTTTGTTATTGGGTTAAATTCATCCCATCTACGGAACCCTTCATTGCGCGATCCAACACGCAATTGGTTTTTTTTTTCTAACACGCGCTAGAATTCGACCAAGGTTTTGAGATGTAACCATATGACACCACCACCCGTAGCTCGTATCAATAAGCCAGGCCGTCGCACTTACACTAGTCCATATCTTGAAAACGACTGAACCGATGTTGATGAAACTTGCACTGTGCCCTAAGTTGAAGTAAATGTAAGCCAATAAAAAAACAATGGTCACAATCCGATTAATAGTTTCGGGGATATGCGTGGACAAACATACATACAAACATACATACACCTATAAATTTTTGTATATTTGTTTGGAAGCCCTAACAGATTATCATATGTGAATACCTTGCAGTTCCAATAATATTACATACATACATGTTGAATTGATTACCTTCCTTTTTTTGAAGTCGGTAAAAATATTAGCTTAAATAAATCTTTATGGTTACGGTGATTTCAAAATAGAATGTCAGGTTAATGTATTCAATGTGACACCTAGGCGTCGAAGTATTCGTCCGCATCGCTGTCATCCGGAAACGTGCCCAGAAGACTGGCAGAATTGCCACGCTGAATGGCAATACTAATTCTTTGGCCAAAGAACGACCCAGCGAGTATTCAATTAATAATAATCAAATCAAAGCACTAAATTTCTAAGTGGCGCTACAAATTAGCAGATACGTGTTTTGGTCCTTTTATTTACATTTTTTTAATATACTTTTGGAACAGACCATAATCATAAGGTTTTGATGGCAACACAACATAGTAGGGAATACGCCAGGAAAATCTTAAAGTTCTTTCGAATGTAGTTAGGAAAAGGCTTGGTAGATAGCACTTTGTCTAGGAAACGATATCGGTGCCAAATAGCATAAGAAGCTGAATATCTTTGGCGAATCATCGGCAGATGGTAGTTATAAATCATAATCTATTGAAAAGACATGGTATACTGATTCATGCGATTGGTACAAGGTGGGAAAGTAGCGGATATATAGGTGAATAGCTACAATAAATTGACACTGAAAAGTAGGTTATTACTTAATTTAATTTATTTATTTATTTAAATATTCATGTACACACAAAATACAAAAATATAAATGATTTTATTTCTGACTTACACGTCAAACATGTTGATGAGGTCGGTGTTTCCTATCTGACTACTCTAAGAAGAAAGGCCGAAACAAACTTAGAGGTCACTCACAGTCTCCAAAGTCCAGACATAATCTTGTTCAGATCATGTGAAAACTATGTAGATTGGTGTCTGAAATGGTCTACTGAGAAAAGAACTACACAGATTGAGTGGACCAGTGCCAGTGTCAGTGGTCAGGCAGTGCACGCTTTTGTCAGTAATCTTGCAGCTCATAGAAAAAGAGCATAAAGGTACTGTTTATTTCGACAGATGTTTCTTCCAGCAGACCTGTCGCAGGAGAGTCGGATGAGAGACGCAGACACGGTAATTATTTTTTTTTTTTAATGTTTTAGTTTTATTTATTTATTTACGTTTTCATAAATTACATTACAGAATAGCATCCCAAGGCGTTGTAAAGAGCAATTTACAAACTATTAAGTGACACACATACCTACGTAAGTAGGTTAGGTAAAATACAATAAAAACAATAATGATTTATATACGAGTAAATACGAGAAAATAAAGAACAAAATAACATTTGTATAATAAACGAAAAGTAATGAAGAGAAAAAAACAAGTAAGTAGTTTTATAAAACTTGAAACAGTAACGCCAGGTGGCTAAATGGTCCTAGTCAAAAACTGAGTGTAACTCAAGTCCAGTTGAGTATTATTTCTGTGACATAAAATACCATTGAAAACTCTGGATGAGCGTTTCCCAAACTATGGGTGTATATAGCGAATATTGAAAGAGGTGGGCCTTGAAAAACAGATTAATTATTAAAACTAAATACCGAAATAAATTGGACGTAACATTAAATTCATTGCGATTAAAAGTAACTAAAATAAAAGTTGAGGCTATAATGACAAAAAATAGGAAACATATACAATCCTTCTCATTGAATCGAAAAAAACATTCAGTTACAATCGACTTTTTTTTATAATTAATTAAATACAAGGAGTGCTCCTTGTATTTAATTAATTATTAAAATTTTCGATTGTAACTGAATGTTTTTTTATTTTATTTAAATAGTGTTTCATTCATACAGTTATGCTTCATTTTTCTCCATGACAGCTAAGAGGTGTGTCCCGAATTTGGAAGTTTTTGTTATAGGTCGCTGTCCAGTCAACTTTGGGAATCACTCAAAGCTCTGAATAAATGAACACGATTTTTTTTTAAATCTTTTCTGTATTTACTATTAGTTTAGGATTTAGATTTTACGAAGGAACTCACATTCATAACCAGTGAGATTCATAACATAGTAGGGTAAATACACCATCTCTTACAACCTAACCGCTGTCACTCCTAACTTGCACCAAACGAATATTTTCTTCCAAGTTTAAAGGAAATTGGGTTACCGTCGTTAATCACAGGAAGTGACGTCGTCGCAGTGTACTTCCGGCCGACCCTTAAAGGCTAACCGACTTTCAAAGTTTCTTTTGAGGCTTTCGGACTAGTCTGATAGGATCTTTATTACGGCTTATAGGCTATTAGGACTGGTAAGATAGGTTATATAGGGTGTATAGGACCTTTTTATGGGACGGGTTGTGTTTGGAGTGTTATTTTGTGTTTAGAGCTTTTGGTTTTTTTGTGGTTTGGATTGAAATTGATGAACGTGAATACGTGAAAACTAAAGTAGACCAGCGTAACTACATAAGCTAGGTAGCAAACAATAGAAAAAAATATATATATTGAGAATTAAAAATCAAAAACATATTATAACTAATTTATTGAGTAAAATATATTGGGAATTAAAAATGAAGAAAAATATATATCAAAAATATTATACTGAGAATTAGAAATGACGAAAATATATAAGTATATAAAAATATTATATCGAGAATATGTTTATGTATTTTTTTTTATAAAATTAAGAAAATATATATATAAAAATATTATATTGAGAATAAAACATAAAAAATATGACTTGGCAAGAATAGGTAGTGTGTTTTTTTCGCAAAATCTCGGTAGCTTGTTTTTGAATAATTATCTGAGTCTGGCATGTTTAGACTGTATTATTGGAAATTGGAAATGGAAACTGAAAGCCTAGACTAGATAGAGCTTGTGGCAAAATAATAACAGCCGCACGGGTCGATCCAGGTTAAGATACATATAGTTTACATACCAAGACTCCTCCGTGCCTCGGAAAGCACGTTAAGCTGTTGGTCCAGGCTGTCATTCGTAGATCTTTGACAGTCGTTACGGGTAGTCAGAAGCCCGAAAGTCTACAACCAGTCTTACCGAGGGGTATCGTATAACCCAGTTACTGGGTTGTGGAGGACAGATAGGAAGTCACTCCATCTAAAAAACTGTTTATCAGCTGCAACCGGTTAGGCTGGAAGTTGACACCAACATAATTGGGAAAAGGCTAGGCAGATTGAATATAAGCCTAGATTGGGAATTTGATCGTTTCTATTACCAACTACTGATATTTTCCAAACAGCTTACCGTTCAGGACTTCCTTAGTGTACTCAAGATCAAACTTATAATTTAATCCACCGATAAACTTTTATTTAAATATTGGCAACTGGCAAGATGCCTGGAGACAGAATCTTCCCAGCAATTCTAGAATCAACTTGTAAGAAACCCAACAAAAATTACTCAGAACAATTCCCTATAAAGAAAACAGTGGAACACAATTTGTCTACATTAATTAAAACTTGTATATTTTAAGTTTGAAATGAGAGGAAATACGAACTTCGGGAAAACAATCTTCTTTTAAGTAATTTCTGGAAACCCTGAATAATGTTATGCGGTTATAAAAACCTTATAGTCTAAGTTATAGAGTTCAATTTAGCATGTTTTGTTTAATAAATGATAGATGTCTTAGTTATAATGTTACGCTGTTGTAAAAACCTTAAGGCTTTGTTGACAGAGTTCAATTTGGCATGTTTTGTGGAATAAATGATAATAGATGTCTTAGTTCAGGAGAAGTCTTGCAATTCGTGGTACAAGTTGTGTTAGGGTGCGGTCAGATTGCTATGTGAATTTGGGATATTGTGTAAATTTGAAATGAATTTGAAATAAATTCCAAATTAATCACATATAATGTTTTAACAACAGCCATTGAACGAGCATTGCTGAGCACAGAAGTATACTGGTGAACTAACTAAACAAATGGCCAACACACGGATGATTTGTTAGCATATTTAGCCTTTAATGTTCCCACTTCTGGGACACAGGCCTCTTCTGTTCGAGAGTGAGCAGTAATTTATTACGTGGACCCCGTGCGGGTTGGTAGATGAGCAGCTAGTTTTATCATAACATGACATCACGCCTCGTTTCCCCGAAGGGTTGGGCAGAAGTGTAGCTATAGTACACCAACATTTCGCCAGTTATGTTTAAGTCCCATGTAACAGTGGGCGAGCCTATTGTCATCAACCGGGCACAAATCCAGACTCCGGGCTGCTACTGAGAAATATGTAAGAACCCAACAACACTTTGCCCGACCCGGGAATTGAACCCAAGAGGACATCATGCTTAGCAGTAGCGCTTGCGATCACTAAACCAAACAGTCAGTAAGTTATTATAATATAATTAATACTAGTGGTCGCCTAGTGGTCGAAATTCGGGCATTTTTCTAATGCGTTTTTTTTTTCTAACGCATATTATATAAAAATATTAGCTTTCTGCACTCCTTCTCCATATAAACTTAAACTGTACCAAACAAATTCCATACTCCGTACACGAAATTTTCGTAAAAAGGGGTACAAAGTTTTTGCTTCACGTATAATTATTTAATATACTAATTAAATAATTATGGCTGTTTCGCGTGGATGTGATACATATTTTCCCCCATTTTCTTTTTGTGTAAGTGCTTTAACTTTTTCTGTGTGCATCACGTTAAATGGAAATAAATGTAGGTATTTTTTTTTTGTTTTATTATCCTAATCCTAACTAATATTATACCTAAATACTAAAGTGAGTTTGTTTGATTGTTCGTTACGCTTTCACGCTGAAAACGGCTGAACGGATATGGATGAAATTTACCGGGATAAAAAGAAATAGGATACTATTTATTTATGTTTGAATTTGAATTCACACACTTACTTATTAGTATTAATTGTTAAATGTTAGGAATATCGTATAATTTTGCAATGTTTGTAAATATGTGAACATCATCAGCATGTATCTATCACAAAATTAATTTATCTGCAATTGCTTCATTTTTCATTCTTTTTTACCTATCGTGGTATATTAATACTAGACAAAATCAAACTGGATGCTTATATTTTGTTTTTAACATTGATTTTACATTCTGTGATTACTTGAACTCACACACTGACTTATTAGTATTACTTGTCAAAATTTTACGAATATCCTTTACTTTAACAACGTTTGTAAATTTAAGTGAGCACCATGTATCTATCACATAATTAATTTATCTGTCATTGCTTAATTTATAACTCTTTTTACCTATTGTTGTATTATAGTGGTATTCCAGGTGCATCGTTTTTACATATAATTAATGTTTACAAAATATTGTAAAAACATTTTAAAAGAGTAACGGTGGAGTTTCTTGCCCATTCTTCTCCATACAAAAACTACCTTTTGGAAGGGGCGACTAGAACCAATTCTATTTTTTGTAAAATTGATGTTCATAAGTGCCTTTTATGAAATAAATTGTTTGACTTTGACTTTGACTTTATCCCGGTAGTACGTTCCCGCGGGATGATTTCCGACCTCCTCTAAAAGCTAGTTAATTTTACACTTCTAAAACTACTGTTCCTTCTTTTTTTAGTTTAAAATGTCATTGAAATCTTATATCTCCTTCGATCACTTGCTCATATATAAGAGAAGTGATAGCCTACTGGTGTGACCGTCGGACTTCCAAGTCAAAGGTCTCGAGTTCGAACCCAAGGCACGCACCTCTGACTTTTCGGATTCATGTGCATATTGTATAAAAATCACTTGCTTCAAAGACAGTGAAGGAAAACATCGTGAGGAAACCGGCATGCCTGAGAGATATTTCTCGACGGCATATGAAGCCAAGTCAGAGGCCATTTTTTATTTTTCTTTTTTAGGGTGGGAAATTATCAGATAACTTCTCCCGCTCTGGGCGGAGTGGGAGGTGTTAGACTCTTACTGACTAAAACCCACCCGTGTTCCTTAAGTTGCCTGTACATTGCCAGGGGCTACGGTATCTCCTTCGGACTTTCCCGCGACCCCGGCAGGCATCGGTCCTAGCGGACCCCGTCAGTTGTGCTGACATCTCTTTGAGAGGCACGTTGGGCACAACGCGCCGTCGAACTGGGCCTGGTCCTTATCGGACGGCGAGCTACAAGTCAGAGGCCTATGGGCGGCTTTAAAAACTCTGACACCAGGTTAGTCACTAACCACACGAAAAGAAGAACTTGCCCCTATTCCCCATCTCTTTTACCCATAAAAATCTTACTACTCAGACAATATATACAACAAATATTACGTATTCCCTGAATACATATATGTGAGAAGAAAAACACCATTTCTTTTGTTTAGCTTGCCCTACTTTCTGGAACTACTGCATTCTTGAGAATAGCTCGTTTAAATGATGATGAGTTTACACTTAGCTTGCGTTACGTGACACTTTTATTTATTTGTTTCATTTACATGATGACATGGCTGAGTTTTAACAAGTAGGTAAAGCATCCTAATTCTGTAAGATATTAGGTAGATAAAATTTTTTGCACAAAATACTTAAAAGGCCTTTGTATACAAAGAAATCAGCTGTGTACATTAATTATGTTCGCATAACTCGCCAAAATGTAGAGAACAGGTTATTTTTTTTACCATAGTAAAAGTTGTCATGATGATGACTGCAATGACCCCTTAAGAGGTAAGATAATTGACTCAGGCGTGACTTTGCGCAAATCCATTATAAAATACTTAATACTTGTTGCGAACCCGAACCCCACGAATTGACAGGTCAATCGTCATCCTGAGGATGCCTCGTTGAGAGATGAAACACGTGTCGATTTCTTACAGGGTTCTTTATGACTCTTTAAGAACAGTTAAACGGATTAGGTTACAAAATATACGTCGTCTATTGTTTTTTTTTTGTTTTTTTTCCTTGAGAGGTTGTTAGTGTTTCACTAATACCTACCCCTGTTTACCTTAGCCTATATTACCGTTGAGAAAAAAACACGGCATGGAATACTGAAAAGCCAAGACTGAAATTGGTAAACCGAACCAAAAAGCCATAACTTCGATTTATAAAAAAAAAATTGTCGATTTCTTTTTGAACTTTCATCAAAAATACCAACTGGATCTGGCCTAACAAAAATACCTTCATTTCCTACCTAAGCTGGGTTATGGAGGTCAGATAGGCAGTCGGTCCACGTAAAATACTGGTATTCAGCAGCATCTGGTGAGACTGGAAGCCGACCCCAATATAGTTGGGAAAAGGCTAGGCATATAATAATAATACCTTGGCTAAAAAAGCGTATTTTTTTCAAATTCTCCAGTACAATATGTACCGACGTAACCTCAGTATACTTCCTATAAAAGCACCGTGTTTATAGCAACAACACCATATTGCTTATTTTGCGTAAACTCTGCGTTTATAAAGTAGTGTGAACGCAGTTTACTTTTATGGTGGATAATTTCATGGAACCTGGTAAAAATTCCGGGTTATATTTATAAAGTAGGTCACAGAAAGTGGGCGTAACTATGCATCAGCGAGGTGTTTATTAATACAGTGGAGCTTCTGCCGGCGCTTCTCCATAGGAAACGACCAATTGGAACCGTACACCTGCCACCTGCCAACCGTGAACCAGCTTCTGACCTTTTATAAGTGCCCATGTAGGTTTAAATGAAATGAAATATATTGATTTTATCGCACGCAGTACACAAATATTTGGAAAACCCAAAACTGCACGCCTAATAACGTTCATTGAAAACTCAATTTTACCCATAAATATGGGTAAAATTTCTCACCGTACTTTACGTACTGTCAAAAACGAATTGGGTTTGCTTTGTTGGTTGCTAGGCAACGGAAGAGGATCGACGTTGGAAATATTATAAATATAGGATATTATATTAGTTAGTTTTTTATTAATTATAATTAAACTACTTTGAATAAAAGAGCCATTTTCAATAGGGTTCCTTCTATGACTTAAACGAATCTATTAAAAAAAATTACTCTATAAATTTATTTTTTCGCAAGCTTTACAATGATTTCAGGTTTTATACTTGATGGACGGGATTTTTTTTTTTAACTATTTTGATGTTCTTTTCGTTTTACCTGCATATTTTCTTTTTAAGTAAGTACAGAATTAATCTCCATTAAATTATCTATAAAATGGTATATAAATTAAATAGCTTCTGTGTACTAGCGTAGGAGTGTAACAATAAAAACAGTTGCAGAAAGGAGTCAAAATAAATTTTTCGATCGCAAAGTACTCTCTAAAGCTTCGCATAAATGAGTCGTGCAAAATAGTTCATTTCATGACAATTAACCAGTCAGAATATCAAAAATGCTTGATACGGCAGTCAAGCATTTTTGATATTCTGACTGGTTAATTGAAGACAGGCTATCGCAACGTCTGCAATATTAGAATCGACTTAGGATTGTTAAATCTGGCTTAGATTACCTCTCGTTCTGCAAGATTACTACCGTATAAATTTTTATTAATAATCTACGGACCGTTATTAGGACACTTGTATCTTTACAGCATAGTAGGCCTCTCATACATGCCCAGTTTGGTAATAAAAAAACTACTATTGGTAAGCGAAACGATTCGTTACTGTTTATAGGAACCGAGCATTAGACTCTTATTTCCTTGACTAAACTGGAAGCGATACTAAGCCCTGCTAGCAACACAAATCCCACCGCTAAACATATTTAAAACATCGTCGGTATGTTTCTGTCAACCATTTTGAAGATAAAAAAGAAAAAGTCATAATGATGTTTCGAATATGGTTAACACTAAATGCATATATACTCCATTTATTAATTCGGCATTAAAAAAATCGGCATAAAAAAAATCGGCATAAAAAAAATCGGCATTAAAAAATAACGGCAAAATAACAACAGTTATTGTGTAATATTGTTCAAATTACTACACTTTAAAGTTATATTTTAATGTGAATAGAATACATTGCTTTGTATTTATCTTGAAATAACGGAGTTTATTATACGTTTTTATCGGAAAAACTAAATCATGATAACCGTTATTTTTCTAAAGCATAAATAAATAAGCATAAATCTACCAATCGTTATTTCTCCTGACAAAGTTTATTCGGTTTATATGTATGTATGTATCTGTGTATTAATTTTCAAGTTATCTATCCCTTATGTTGCACCTGCTATGTTTTGTCTCTGCATCACCCTAAGGTTGACTGGTAGAAAATGCCTCAGGCATTAAGTCCGCCTTTGTACAGTTTTTTACTTGTACATGAAGTTTTAATAAATAAATAAATAAATGGAGTATAACTATTTGTGGTGGAGTGCAGTCCCGCTTCCACGTTTCGTTTTTTAACACATGTTAAACATTCGGTTATTTAAAAGTAGGTCAGGTTCCACATATATCTCTCAAAGTTAGCCACCATTACAACATTTCCTACCTACCAAGCAAAATTCAACCGATACCAAGGCGCTACTTATTTCCCTATAGCGGCCGTAAGAGGCAGCTGTATCGATAAATTCCTTTTATCGTTCTCTGCCGATCAAATAGATTCCAAGGTTTATCCGTATCGTTGACCTTTCTGGCCGGATTGAAAAGTATCCTGATTTAGGTATTCGGGTCAAACTTACAAAATGTATCCGCAATTCAGTAGGTACTCGTAAGTAATGACCAAGAAAGGGTACAGAGTGCACTAAAATATGTATAGGTATATATGGCACAACCTGCACTCGTAGCATGACAACCATAGAAACGGGTTTTCTACGGGTTTGGCGACGGAAGAATAGACAAAATTACAGATTGTGATTGTTTATCTGTCATTTTGTCTATTCTTCCGTCGACAAAATCTGTTTCTATTGTGGTCATGCTAAGCGTGCTGGGCAGTCTGTCTCTCTACTACCTTGCTGGCTTATACTTATTTTTAGGATTCCGTACCCGAACGGTGGCAAACGAAACCCTAAAGTCTCACTGTCTGTCCGTCTGTTTGTATGTCAGCGGGCTGAATCTCATGAACCGTAAAGGCTTGTGCAGACCAGCGCAACTTGTCGCGCGACGCGACACGAACAATACAATTTCTAAGAAAACTTCACAGTATAACAATAACCGGTGTCGCGCCGGTCTGCACAAGCCTTAATACGTAGACAGTTGAAATTCACAGATTACCAGAGGCCATAACAACACATAATAAAAATTAAATAAAGTAAATCATTTTTGAGGGTTAGGTCAGAACTGTGACCAACCACGCGCGAGCAAACATTAGTGACCAACGACTGTAGGTGACGTACAAGTCACTGCAGCGTCTAATGTATGGACAGTCGAGCCTATCCGCTATCACCATTAGCACGCTGTTGGGGCCTAAAGCTCATTATCATCTGTTACTACTTTTTTAATATTGTACTTAATGTTTTTTTTCTGAACTAAATAAAGTTTTTCTTTATTTATATTTTCCGGAACTGTAATCAAATAAACGTAACTTAACACAAATATCTGAAGCCCAGTAGGATAACTCACTAATTGAATTGAACGTAAGGCGTCAATTTAATTGAAGTCGCGAAGTTTCAATTAGTTCAATTAATGGGATCTTCCCATTAATTACAGCATTGATCCACAAAGGAAGAATGAACTGGGAATATGATCCATTTTTTGCCAATTAAAAGTAATGGAGGATATTCTTAATTATTTAATGGAATTGTGAAAGAGATCTCTTTCACAATTAACGATGATTTTTAATTATGTTTTAAATATACTCTAGTGGTCGCAAGCGTGATTAATAAGCGCGGGGTTCTGAGTTCGTACTCCGAAAAGGCATGGTATTTTTGGGGTTTTAACCGGCTTAAAAAGGCATGAGATTATGCATTCGGCGAGAATCGAAAGTCGGTGGCATTAAACGAAAATACAAAACCAAACTTCCGAAATTAATATTATTTTTCACGTTGCAGTGTTTTTTTTCGAATAAACTATTTGTCATTTTGTTTCTCAGTACCAGCTCGGAGTCTGTATTCGATTCTTTCTGGCTCACCCTGTATAACATGGCACTAAACAGCATCTAGAATCTGATATCCTGACTCAAACTTGGTTCAGAAATTGCAGGTCCGAAAATTAAGAAACAAAATTTACCGTCGCACATGGCACTAAATAAAAATAAAAATAAATCTTTAGAAACTTTATTAAAATTATTCAAAATGTTAATGGTATACTAAAATATTATTAATATCCACAGTGAGCTTGCGAAACACAATTTATCAGACCCCTGAGGGATTTAAGGGATATCCTTCCGTAGAGTTTAGAGATGTAACGCTGTTTATCGAGTTGATTATTTTTACTAAACATTTCATTTTCGTTATAGAATAAGCTATTTTCAAATACAACTAATAGGCTTCCCCCAAGAACCGCCACTTTCGACAGAACACATTTTTTTTTTTTTTGCGTTGATAGCTTTGAAAACATGCAGCGAAAATAAAATTAGTTTAATCCACTTCGATTTAAAAAAAATACTATTTTGTAACAAATCATGATTAATTCAGAACTAATTTGCTAGTTTCATAGAAATTGCAGCAAAACCTTTCCCTATATTTTTCAGTCAGTTTAGTTTTCAAAGTTTTTAGGTACATTTCTTGATTTCTTGATCTATGGTGTATAAAAATAATAAACTCTGCCCGAGTTTATTATTTTTATACATCATAAAAATAATAAACTAAGAAATTTGAAATGCCTTGAAAAAAAAACTAGCTTTAAAAAATGAAATTATTCCTCTAGAGCACATAAAAAAACATGATTATTCCAATAAAGCCGAGTGAGAACTAGACTATAACATTTCAAATTTTAAACTTATTCAAAATACATTATTCCTAGAGGTCAAAACAATGGCTTATTGGTTGTATATAATAATTTAAAAAAATATAGGATTAAATACATAACTGCATTCAAAAAACTATTTTCTTAAATTCTGAAAAAAAAATTCTAACCGTTTTTGGTATAAAAGAGCATTTGGAAAGTTTCCAAATACTTATTTTACATCTAAAACTAAACGTTCGGTGCTACGATATTAATTATTGCATTTTATACTCAATATTTGAGTTCACTAGATAGCCATATTTCTTATTTCCATACAGTAATATTGCCAAATTGATCAAAACAGTGACATAATTATTTGACAGCTATTTGTGACGTTGCCTACTTTCTGTATAAACGCTCCTAACAACGGCGCATAAAGTGAGTTGTTTACATAAATAAATACATTTTTGTTACATTGATACTTGATAGAAGTTTTTGGGCTAAATTATTAGGTGCAAAACATTATTAATTTACATTATTGTTTGAGTAGTAATTATTAAGCAGTATTGTTATTGTAAATGTGAGTACTAATACAAACCATTTCTAGTTTAATGGTACGAAACAATCACGGATCTGTATTAAAAACGTATGTATAATTAAAAGAGATAAAAAAGAAATCACACCAAACTTAAATGCACTAAATTACTATACACGTTTCGGTCACGCTGGGCAGTCAGCTTCTATAAAAGTATTGCTGGTAGGCTTACCTTTTCGTGGCATAAGCTCAACTATAAATTATATTTTTTTGCGACACAAGAGGTAAATACTTCAGTTTTATCTTTAAGCCACTTTCACGCTTAAACTACTATTACGCTCCTAAACGAATACTAATTGAAAAAAAAACAAGCATATCTATATATCGATATCTACTTTCCCATCCCTAACAAAGTAGAAGGTGCAAAATACTTATAAAATACGTACATTTTAAAAGTGCCGGATATTTTCCGGACGGTTTTCCCCGTCAGGCTACGGTTAAGTCTCGTAACCCTCATGATCTCTTTTTAACGTTACGGTTTTGTAATTTTTAAATGTTTAAGTTTCTAAAAGAAACTTAACCAAGATATTTCTCTGGTATTTAGTAATTTTATCCTGGAAATTGTGGTTCTGAATTGCTAATTTAGCTGTCCTCTTATTCCGGTTGGGTAGTGTAGTATCTACTACAAGGCTGCGTTCACACCAATATATAGTTCGTTATATAGACAGTGTGAATAACGGGTGTAAAAAGACGCTTAATGAAGTCGAGAGTCACTTAGTTAATTGATTCAGGCGTGACTGTACGAAAATCCATTATAAAATAGAATAGACGACGTATATTTAGTAACCTAATCCGCTTAACTGTTCTTAAAGAATCATATAGAACCCTGTAAGAAATCGACACGTGTTTCATTCAACCTCAAGACGAGACTCCACAAAATACCAAATTTCAAACCGATCAAACAGAAATCTTCAAACGGCGGAACCGATTTTCTTGAATCATAGCTAGAAACAATCTCGATCAAGTCACCTTTCAAACAAAAAAAAAAAACAAAAACACAATCGGCTCAGCCGTTTGGGAGCTACGATGGCGCAGACAGACACACAGATACACATGTTCACGTTAAAAATTAACACGATTATTTTTACGTCGGGGGTTTAAAATACATTTGGCGTAAAAAGTAATTTAAAGTATTTGCCCAAAAATATCAGTTGTCCTTTTTTTTCTTTGTCTTTTTAAATAAATTAGCTTCTTTAACGCCTGACGGATTCCGCTGTTGCTGAAAAATGCCATGTTATAAGTTTGAAACTAGACCCGGTTCTCTACCATTTTATGATGGCCGCCGGTCCATCTAGCTGGGAGGCCGTCCCACAGAGATCAGTGTACAAAAGAAAAAACAATAACAACATTTTGCGTTGCAATGGAATCCTTTAACTCAATTCCACTTGGCAATTTAATCCCTCTAATACAGTTAAGTCCCTTTAAAATCAGGAACACGGCACAATAATATATTAGACTGTTTACGTTAATAAATAGGAAGGAAGACAACCCGAGCTTTCCGGTACATTACGTCACCTGTAAAGGCTTCAATAACTCAAGTGGTAAAACGCTGTTTAAGCTGGTATGGGGCTGACGGTCACACCGTAGTGATCACAATTGATTTATCTGCGTTTGATTTTTTACGTACTGATTCTAATAACAAGACTTTAAATCGAATAGCGGCCTAAATACGTGCTGAACACGTCATGAAATCATGAACATGGTGAAGTGGATAAACGTACTTAGTAGTAAGCAACATTGTTAAGTAAGTAACCATTAGTTAGTCGGTTATAAACGCTTGTCTTCAACATACGTGTTTCGATTCATCTCCATACTTCATGAACTGAGCTTGCGAACTATCGGATAGCGGGCGCAAAGCGCAAACAAGGCGAATTCCTGTGTGCCTTGGTGGACAGACTTATGGGAGTTATAATGTTTTACAAATTAATAATATAGACACGATTGTGATTGACTGTAGCTGTGTGATACACAATACGCTAAAATAAAGAAAAATGGGAAAAAGTTACTCTAAAACAGAGGAAAACGAAATTGTCATCGCCCAAAATGCTTCAGGAGCTAATAAATAATACTGCGAGTGATTCTGAACAGGAGTACCATATCAAGTTGGAATCCGTTTAGTTTTGTTATCCGTTTGAGCATGAAACAAAAAATTAAAGTATCATACGGATACAGCAAATATTTCAAAGACACATACAAAGTGGACACCGAGAAACCAACAGCACGGATTATTGATGCATTGTTAGCATATAAACGCAGTTTTAATATCTTATCTTTTAACCCATGCCCTTGAAACTGGAATACAACAAAGCTACTTAGCACCACAAACAAGTAATACAGTACTAGCACAGAGCACTTCAGACTTTGCCGTTCCCAACACTCTTCAATTATGATAACACAGTCCACTCCCATTTAAAACCAACAGCACAGTCCTTTCTCCAAGCGTACGAAGACTTGAAACTTTCTAGAGCAAAGTCGCCGTTCCACACCAAGCCACGGCCACAGATGAAAACATATGGTTCACTCCACAAAATCATTTAAATAAAAAGCTACTCTTGCCATGACACAATAAAGTGCAATTCAGGTCGCACAGCGCTAAGTACCTAGAAGAATATTCACCTAGAAGCTACCTCTCTTTCTATCGCGTAACTTTTAGATCTACTGACTACATTACACTCACTGAATTGGCCCAACAAGTCGATCCCGCCGTATACTTGTAGCTTTATACCTAAAATCCGGAATGAACCATCTGTATCAGGGGTCCTACTCTCTAAGCGAAATTCCGTTCGTTCGGCCGGGCCGGGCCGGGCCAGGGAGTAGGCCCCCTGGGCCACGGCTAAGCTACACTAAGTACTTCGGTTTGTATGAAAATGTATACAGGATCGTCCACTGTGACCCGCGGTCGAACGCATGAATGCGTGGCTGGCAAACAAATGAACAGCGTCTCTAACGTGACATACCTCTCCGTATACATCCAAAGTCAAATAATTTATTTCAATTAGGCACATGAAAGGCACTTTTAAACGTCATAAAGTACAAAAAAAAAAAAAAATGATTCTAGTCTCCCCTTTTAAAAGGTATTCTTCGTATGGAGAAGAATGGGCAAGAAACTCCACCGTTACTTTTTTTTAATGTTTTACAATATTTTGTATGTGAAGACGATGCACCTAGAATAAATTCACTATACCACAATAGGTAAAAAGAATTTAAATTGAAGCAATGACAGATAAACTAATTACGAGATAGATACATGGTGCTCACCTATTTACAAACATTGTGGAAGTATACTATATTCCTAAATGTTTAACAAGTAATACTTATAAGTCAATGTGTGAGTTCAAGTAAACACAGAATGTAAAATCAATGTTATAAAAAATCATGAATTATACAATTAAATTTGCAAACAGTTTGATTTTGTCCAGTCTATCCTACGTAGAAGTGGACGGTCGACTTAATGTTCAAGTCTCGGTGGAACAAGTTTAAGTGATGTAACTGCACACAAACTTGGGAAAGACGTAACTTGTGTGTGACTAACTAGACAGTACTCTTGAGATACTAAGAGAAGTAGTACCTAGACGAACCTTTTTACGGAATAAATGAAAATGAACAGAATGTTAGGAAGACGGTTTACAACAAAGATACTAAATTGTCTTTAGAAACCTTCGACAAAACGAAGTTTAATTTTGTATCATCTAAAATACATAAATGTATGTGTAAAATACAATAGACAGTTAAGCGGATTAGGAAACTAAATATACGTCATATTTAGTTTCCTAATCCGCTTAACTGTTCTTAAAGAGTCATAAAGAACCCTGTAAGAAATCGACACGTGTTTCACCTCTCAACAATGCATCCTCAGGATGATGATTGACTTGTTGCGAACGCGAACACGACGTGTTGGCACGTCAAGCGTCTGCTATACGCTTGACGGATTTCTTACAGGGTTTTTTATGACTCTTTAAGAACAGTTATGCGGATAACTATCTTAATATATGTGTAATTAATAAACATAGCATCGCACCTTTAATCTGTAGGGTTAGCAGAGGTGTATCAATAGTAGGTAAGCACACCCACAGTTCACCGTTTATGTTTAAGTCCCATGTAATAGTAAGTAGACGAGCCTATTACATATGTGTAATTAGTACAGAATAAATAAATAAGAGTTAGTTCGATACAAAACAGAAATAGCCTAACTTTTCCGGGTATAGCTGGCCGAATATTAATATCACACATTATCAGGATTACTCGCAGTATTAAAGGACCAAAGACCCTTTTACGGGTTCAATATACCAATTTATTCTTAAAAAATATCAATTAAATTTCGATTTTGAATTTCGTAAGGAAATCGGCATGTCCTAGAACAAAAAAAAAAATGAGACATCGGCCAACCAGCACTGGGCCCGCGTGGTGGATTTTAGCCCACTCCCTCTCACAGAGAGGCCTGTGTCCCAACAGTGGGAACATTATGGGCTAATTATGCTTATGGTTAATGAAATTTTCAAAGTTGTTTTATTCACTCTGACCTATAGAAATGAATTGTCAATATGGCGACACTTGGGGGATGCCTTTATTCAGCAGCGCTGAATATCAGCATTAGCCGTCTTTCGGCTAAAATTGTGATGATTTGTTCAAAATATTTTCTTTAGTATGCTAAAGAAAATATTTTGAACAAATCATCAAGAAACCTAGCCTTCCTCTATATCACCCACTAGCTTCTGCCTTTCGCGTGAAATTTCTCATTTTGACATAAAATATTTCCTACTAGTTGTTGCCCGCGACTTCCTCTGTGATCCAGGATGACAACTAGCCTATGTCCTTCTCCACGACAAGGTCAAATCCGTCTGTTGCACGATAAGTATAGGAAGGGTACCGTCCTTGGCAACACGTGGCGTCTGCCACGTGAGGACCTGCTCAGCGCAGGCTGGGCGGCAGGCCGGACGGCCCTAGTGAGACCGACAGGTAGTGTCGGTAGCGCGTGGAGGCCTGTCAGCACAGGCTAGCGGGGTAGGCCGCGGGTTGTCAGGCCTTCGAGACCCGAACAGCGTGCGCAAGCAGTGTGCGGTAGGCACAGGCTCGCGCAGGTAGCTGCGGCGGTAGGCTGCAGGTTGTTAGGCCTTCGAGACCTTGGCAGCGTGCGCAAGCAATGTGCAGCACCGCTACCATCAGCAGTATGAATAGTAATAGAACTAGTAGGCACCTGCCCTCAGCCCGTACGAAGAAATCTGGAAGGCGCGTTAGGGAGCGCATGTTAGATGCGGTGCAAATAGCAGCAAGCCGCATGCGATATGCCAGTATCCTTCCCATTTTAAGCCAAGGAACGGTGTGGGAAGCATTGTAGGTGAAACCTCAGCACATCGCAGCGGTTTACAGGCAAAAGAGTTTGCAACATAGCGTGCCATAATGGCGGATGCTAACTTAGGCTAAGTATGTGAACACGCGAGCATAAACATAAAATAAACGTGACCATTGCAGATGGCTCACTAATCACTAAGAATAACACAGTGAGGCACTACACCATCTCGATGCAGTAGCAATACATACATATTAAAATCTCCTGTGCGCTGGATGAATCGTAGCCGCGTGTCCGACATTGACACACGAAATTAGATACTTTATAGGTTATAAAATCAATATAGATTATCCAGCGCAGAGGATCTGGTATAATTACCAAGCTAATGTAGAACTCACCCTAGGTTGGAGCACAAATAAATTCTGAGGGTCAGGGAATAACTGTAGTCAGCCCTGCTAGCGGAAACGAAATGACAAAGCGTCTCCGGAAGGACAGTGTTGTTCCCCGTTTTTAGTGATGAGACTAGGAACTTACTAATTGTGATATTTTATCACTCGACTACTTGCACCTGAGATCCCTCACAACGCTACAATATACTAAGATATAGAAAAGCAAACAAAGTCTCACTTCGGTGTAACAGACAGCCAATTAATCCAAGTTTTAGAGCTCGCGCTAATCCGCGGTTGGTATTTCACTGACGTCAGATTTATTAGCCAACCAAGGATGTACCGAATTATTCAATTAGCCCCCCAACTATTAAAGTGCCGTCATTATGTTAGAGATAAAAGGAAGGCAAGGGGGAAAGGGGGGTAAGGCATCTGTCCCATCGCCTGCGAAGAAGCGACGAGCTATCAACGATTTTCCCTTCCAAGAAACGTACAAAAGATTGTAGGTCACGTGTAAATAAAAGAGATACATATATTAATAGTTGATCGCTGACTGTTCGGACTCGCGAGTACTCGATTGTCGCAGCGACAAGAGTTATCAAATACAGTACTCTCTCAACGACGCTCGCTTGGCAGGTAGAACACTCGAGAGAGTCGCGCTTGGTAGATACGCATACAAAATTGAATATACGACGACAAGATAATAAGAAATCGACATGTGTTTCACCTCTCAACGAGGCATCCTCAGGATGACGATTGACTTGTTGTGAACCCAACGTACGAATGTGTTCTTTAGAACAGTTAAGCGGATTACTAAATATACGTATGTATTTTATAATGGATTTCCGCAAAGTCACGTCTGAGTCAATTAACATACGCATATAATACGCGCCACGAAAGATGAGACTTGACCGCGCCTACCGCGCTCCTTCCGCCGTCCCGATGATGATGCAGACCTCATACCGCTAAAGAGACCTATAAATCGTCTACTGCGCAAGGTACTAGCGGGTAATCACTCTTCGCCGTCACACACTCGCTGCTCGTTACTCGCTAACTCGTTTTTAGTTGGTAGCTCTACTCGTTTCTCGTTAATCGCCGGCGGTAGGACAGGTGCCTAAGAAGGGGGACGATTTATAGGGCTTTTGTTTCCCGTTGGTCTTTCTATATTACGTTCTTTTTCCTGTAGTGTTGAGAGGTTTAGTGGGAGCGCGGATACTGCTGAAAAAACGTATGAATTTAATATTCTTTGGTTCTATTCTTGATACAATAGTACATTACTGACGCGGCCTGCAAATGCCCCAGGCATTGATGGGCGATCGTGAAAATGTGAACCGAGGCGAAGTCAAGGCACACATACGTGAGTCCAACAATGCCTGGCTGCGGCCAAACGCTTGTATAGTAATTTTCTCAAATAATGCGCGGAAATTCAAACTAAGTCAATTAATTATAAATTCCAGAAGCAATGACGAACAACGATAATTTTTCACGCGCCAATATGTTCTATTGTTTCTTCTTTACTTTAAACAGTTCCATTTGCAAACCAAATCGAAATTTAAATATAATCTTTGATAATTTACCTCCTTGTCATGTATTGAAGTAAAAAATTCGTTTCATTTTTAAATAACACGACAGATATGAATTTTCATACAAACGTCGCCGGCCGGGCGCTCGCATGTATTCAGCCAGTACAGCAATTTCGATTAATCTCGAAGAAGGTTGTCAAAATAATGCTCGAATGTTTACATATTTGAATGTCGAAAATTTAAATACCTACGGGTAAAATGTCACTGTTCAAAACATCGAAAATTTAAATATCGATTGTATCGAAATATCGAAAATTGTTATACCTAAGCTTAAAATGTCTAAGATTAAAATGCCGAGTGATTAAAATATCGACTGATTAAAAATGTCGATAGTCATTATACCTAAGTTCGAAATTTCAATATTGAATACACCTAAGTTCATTATATTTACGTTAAAAATCCCTACTCGTTAAAATATCGAACAAATTATATTTCTGTCACGGCTCCGGCGCTGCGGGGTTTGACGCGAGCTTATCGTCGCAGATGGTTTTAACGCTCACCGCCGTGGCTGAGGCTGGCCGGCGAAACCGGTCAGCAAGCCGAAGCTGCACCTGCACCTCAAAGCACCTGTTCCTCAGCTCGTGGGGCGCCCCACCCCTCCACGCCTACGCGGGTTCAAATTACACTCTAGGGGTAGGGCAGACAAGACTGCGTGAAGTCGGTTTTGCAGCAATTCGTTTCTGTCACTAAATTATGTAGCACATGACACATGATACTTCATTCATCATTTTGAACTGGAAGAAATAGGTTAGAACTGTGACGAAAAACGCGTGAGCCGAGCGAGCGTAGCGAGCGGTGCCGCGGCAGCGGCCGGCGAACGCTACGTCCAAGTTGCTCGCAGATTTTATTTCACCATTTTCTAATTATCCGGGTTTTCGCAATATCCGAATTATCAAATTACCCTCTGACATACATAATAAATAAATATCGATATTTAGGACATTCGATTCTCTGTACTTTCGATATTTATGTATTTCGATGTCACTTTTGTAGATAATTAGATTTTAGATATATAGGACGTAGGTTATCTAACTATTCGTTATATAAACTTACGTTATTTTAATTTTCGGTTATATGGTCATTCGATAATAAAGTTTTCGATGTTTTGAACATTGACATTTTACCCGTAGGTATTTTAATCTTCGACGTTCAAATATGTACTCGCTCGAATACCCAAGCATGTTTTTAAGAAATAATCATTATCATCATCTATCTAGCCTTTTCCCAATTATGTTGGGGTCGGCTTCCAGTCTAACCGAATGCAGCTGTCTATTTTACATAGAGCGACTGCCTTTCTTACCTCCACAACCCAGTTACTGGGTAACACGATACCTTTTAGTAAGACTGGTTTTCAGACTTTTGGGCGTCTGGCGACCCGTAACGCCTGTTAAAGATCCACAAATGACAACCGGGACTAACGGATTAAAGTGCTTAACGAAACAAAAATCGACACTAAAATTATAAATACATCGAGATTTCTTATTATATGTAATTTTAATATTAACGTATTATACACATAAACCTTCCGGAATAAATTCTCTAAACGATGGGGAAAACCTCATCAAAATCTTTTGCGTGATTTAGGAGAACAACGCGGACATACAGACAAACATGTAAAGCGACTTTAATATATAATATGTATAGATAATATTATTATCATGAAGAGACAAGTTTGTAAGTTGGAATTCTGGACGTATTCTCCGAAATTACTCATTCAAACTACTCATTAATAAATAGATTGGTACACGGCTTTTGGTGAAAATTTAATAAATATTATGATGTTATGTATCTTATTTTATCCTTTAAGTTAATTGAATCAGGCGTGACTTTGCGGAAATCCAATATAAAATACTCGACGTGTTGACACGTCAAGCATCGAGAGCCAACACACGTGTCAACACGTCGGGTCCGGATTCGTAACAAGCCAATCGTCATCCTGAGGATGCCTCGTTGATAGGTGAAACGCGTGTCGATTTCTTACAGGGTTTTTTATGACTCTTTAAGAACAGTTGAGCGGATTAGGTTACTAAATATAATTATGTCGTCTATTCTATTTTATCCTTTATCCTAAAAAAAATATTTCGTGGAAGGAAAACCGTGTAAAAGCGAATTTAATTTGCGACATAAGTAGATATTAAGGCAAATGGCCTCGCGACGCATATTTGCATCTATTTGAATATCATTGACCCATAAAATCATGGGGTCAGTTTTCTATGATATTATTCTATAATACATCACGCTTGCTTTCCCGAAGGGGCTGGTCAAGGTGACTAGTACACTTACATGTCACCAGTTAAATATTATTATGTCCTATTCAATAGGTACCATCGAAAAAGTTCATGTCTAACCACCGCCCGTAAGAGCTCTTCTTGCTTGCAGCGCTCAGCGGCTATAACACCGGGCCGGTAACAGATGTGGTCATCGTGTTCATGGGATTTTATTTTGAAACTGGTTAGATATGAACTTCTTTGAAGGTACCTACCCTATTGCTATTTATCGGGCATATCAAATCCAGAAACAAAAATCAATCTGCCTGCTTTTTCCTAGATTGATTTTTGCTCATCGGGGTTGATGATTGGGGTCGACTTCCATTATAACCGGATGCAGCTGAATACCAGTATTTTAAATGGAGCGACTGCCTGTCTGACCTCCACAACCCAGTAACTGGATAATACGATACCCGTTAATAAGACTGCTAGTCAGACTTTTTAGGGCTTCGAACTACCCGTAACGACTGTCAAAGATCTACAAATGACAGCCGAGACCAACGGCTTAAGAACGTTCATCCAAAAAGTTGGCAACGTCGCAAATAGCTTTCAAATATTTACCTGTTTTGATTAATTTGCCAATATTACTGTATGGAAATAAGAAATATGGCTAACTAGTAAACTAGCATATTAATAATTAACTGAATTTGATGTTGTAACGTTTTAGGAAAGCGTTTGGAAAGTTTCCAAATACTTTTCTACATCTAAAACTAAATATTCGGTGTTACGATATTAATTATTGCATTTCATAATCAATATTTTAGTTCACTAGTTAGCCATATTTCTTGTTTCTCCATACATATTGATAATATTGCCAAACTAATCAAAACAGCGAAATATTTTTCAGTTATTTGCGACGCTGCCCACTTTCTGTATAAACGCTCTGAACGGGCCTTCCGAGGCAACAAATCCAGAAAAAAAACTACTGAAACTAAAAAAAATTAGAATCCCAATATCACTTTCATTAATCCGAGAATAACGTTGTACAGCCGCGTAACCAACAATTCAATTTTGATTATGGTTATTCTCGTTGCTACTACTAAGCTATTTCTGTTTTACTCGACTAACAAAAAAAGCTCAATTACTCCTTACTAGACCCGAGCATCGAACTAACGACCATCACATAATACGTTAGAACTTCCTAATTACATAACAAGACAGTCGCTAAGACAAAAAAGGTCTTAATACACTACATTCGGAGAAGAAGCATTTCCTTTGTGAAAACTTTCATTACAGCACTACCTACTCTTTTCTTTTGTAAAGAAACACCATTTTTTATTATACACATCTTAAAAATCTTAAGCCCTTGCTATAAGAACTATATTCGCTTGTTTGAAGTTTAGTGATAAAATTGTCTTAAACTGAGATGAGTCGTTAGTACAAACTTAATTTTGCAGTTGTAAAAGTCCTTAAGCGATAGAGATAAAGTGGTTTTAATGTTTTTTGAACTGCAAAATAATGTTGTTTATAGTGTGTTCTAGATTAGAACGATAATAGAGGTGTACTAATTACTATGTGAGTATGTGACGTCACTAGATAAAGACATAGAAAATGGAAAGTGCTGGAATAATAATGCTTGGTTAACGAATTGGCGGTCACCGTACTTAGGTATGTGGTTATAAGCTGCTGGCACAGCTCTCGCTTTACTACTGCTTGTTCTAAAAGTATCAGATGAAAATGTAAACAATCCTTTTTCAGTTTTATTTCTTACACAATCACTCACTAACGGAAATTAGTAACATATTATATCTGTATTTAGAACTCATTCTTACCACTTTTTCCAACAATTATTGTTCGAATAATTTATTATTCAATATTAATTCAAAAATAATCAATTTAATAAAAGGTTATAAAATTTACCTCAATTGTCAAATGACAATTATCTTTAAAATGATTCAAAATTAGAATGTCTGGTTTCCGTATTCAAATAATGTAATCACAGATAGTGCTATTTGTGAATGGCACTGCAGATTCGCATCAACAGGTACGTTTTCTAATCCATTCATTTACATTTTGAACAAATACTTTTTGAACAGGTCATAATATGTAAGGCTATGCATTAAAAGGTTCTTGCGCTTTGCTATGGTCGGTCATAATTTGCGTGAAAAAACCCTTTGGCGAAAAATAAATTTTGCGTAGCTCCTCTTGCGCGAAAGGCCATTTGGACGAAAAACATTAGACACTATGGCGAAAGTGCATTCTCTTTAATGTCCTGCTGCAAGATTTAAACCCTCCCTTTTTGTTTGACCTCTGACGATCTCTAGCTAATACGGACTAATATTGTCTTTTAGGCCATACCTCACGACTCACAAATGCTTCGATTTGTTGACCATTTATTTTGACAGGCCTACGCTGTCGGTCCAAATCTATTATCAATGCAATTTGAAAACATTGTAAAATCACATTATTTTTAAAAGAGTTGGTACTTTTCGGCTCGTTTCCATACGAAACGACCAATTGAAACCGTGCACCTAGCTTCTGACGTTTCATAAGTGCCCATGTAGGTTTATGTGAAATAAAATATTTGCAATTTATTTATTTACTGGGTACTGTACTTAAATATTATGTAGAATCTAACACAAAACTATATAATTATGAACAAGGACGTAAAGGAAAAAAATATTAATAGGTGCCAAGCTGGCCACCATCTTTGCCAGAGTCTGCTGCAATGACTGGACAGGGACACCTTCCCAGTAACAAAATCTGTGTAGTTCTTTCCTCAAGAGACCAGCTGAGATATCAACCTTCGTGGTCGTCATATGTAATTTGACCATTGCAAGCAATTGTATGAAGTTTAAAACAGATAGAGATGATCACAGTCACTTTTTACCTGACTACGGCGGAAAAAAGGAGGGTTATGATTTTAACCAGTATGCATGTATGTTCATCTGTTACCTCATAACTTCTAAACTACTGTGTCGTAATTTGACAAATGAGGTATTGTTGGAAGAATCTTGATCGTCCGCTATGTGACGTTAAATATAGCGCCCTCTAGAGGACATAAAGTCATGAACAATTTTTCATATTTTTTATTTGTGCCATGTTGAGTATCAAATTAAAGGGCTTGACAATTTCGAAGAGTAAGTCCATACAATTTCAAACAAACTCAGAGATCAACCTCTGAGTTTGTTTTGTCGGATAGGAAACACCGATCTCACCTAGGTCGAAAATATTTTGTTGTAAAAGTGTAATTTACAACTAATTTACAAAACAAATATCATTAAATTTATCCTTGAACGCCGCTCAAAATTTTCCGGGACCCACTTTGTAATTTTTGCCTTTATTCGTCAGAAATGGGAAAAACGAGGTCATCCTAATTTAATCTTAGACAAAAATAATGCCGGTCAGAAGAATCTTATCCCAAGTCCAAAGGAGTCATAAATAATTGAATCTAGGTCTGACAAAGGGATTGAAATAAATTAACATATTGACGCGTGGAAAATTATCGTTGATCGTCATTGATTCTGGAATTTAGTGTAATTTACTTAGTTTGAATTTCGACGCATTATTTGAGAAACGTACTATACAAACCTTGGCCGCAATCAAGCATTGATGGGCTCACGGTATGTTTGCCTCGGCTCACATTTTCACGATCGTCCATTAATGCCCCTGTTGCAGGCCGCAGCAGTAATGTACCATACATGGGTGAACACGGTTGACTACGTATGACGTTTCAATACCGAGCAATTTACGGCAATGCCGAAATTACCATGAATTACACAATTTTAGTTGCTCGTACTAAGGCTCTGTTTTGATTCAATACACTCTTTGATATAATTAATCTTAAGAGCCCAGCAACTAAGATAAGATAAGATATATTTATTTACTCAAACATGTGTACACATACAGAAATCAAAACGTGCTTGCAGGATAACATTAATACAGATTCAGACATGTTTGCCACATATTATGGCGTGTAAATATTAATAATTATGATTGTTAATAATTGAGGTTGTCAAGTCAATATCATTAAATTACCTTGAATTTAACAAACATTAATCAGTTATAAATGTCAACAGTAAATAAAAATAATTAGTAAAATCTTGTACATTATTAAGATCTCTCCTAATTTTCGGTAAATTATTATAAATAATGTGAGGCATGCAAAAAACACTCTTGCGTATAAGTGCAGTCCTACTACTATGCAGACAGAGCTGTCTTCGATCACGCCTGTATCTGGGAAATGTATCTGCCATTCGCGAAAATAAATTACTATTATTTCTAACAAACATTACTGATTCCAGAATATAAAGAGAAAAAATAATCACATGCTTATAATATCAAACCATTTTCATAACTTGCGTATTTTCTGTTTAGAACCCAATGTAATACTTTTACACAAACATACCCTTATCCCTTTAATATCCTCTAAATAAATAGGTTTTCGTTTACAGGTTATTATGAGACCGTACGCTGCGGGGTGCCAACGTAAAATATTGCCCTTTCTAACAATTTTCTAATATTTACCCGACTTTCAACTAAATGGAAAGGGTCGTGACAAGCTATATTTTAAACATCGATCTCATGAGCCCTTATAGGCATTGCATTACGAAGCACTTACTTCGACGACGTTTGGTATATTTAACAAAGCTTTTGCTCACGACTTCGTCTGCGTGAAATTGCTTGTTTTAACATACAATAAGTATATCTTATGTCAGTCGGCAATACCACAGTATTATGTCTCGGCAATGACCTTGAAATAATTACCTACGGCCGCTCGGTAGACAAACCGTGAGTAACTGCCGCTCAGTTGGTACTGTTGCATTCTCATATACACTGAGATTTCGAAGCGCGTCGTTTCGGCCATTTTCTATGATTTATCATTTTTATTTATTTATGATTTATCCTCTGGCAGCTTCCCATTAGTGAAAGAATTTTCGGAATTGAATCAGTAGTTCCGAAGATTACTCCCTACATACAAACCCACAAATTGTACTTACCTCGTTAGAATGTTAGTATAGAAGTGATAATATGTAGATAGGTACATTATCTTTACATAGTATAAAATAAAGTCGCTTCCGCTATCTGTTCGGCTAGATCTTTTAAACTCCTCAACGGATTTTAATTGCAGTTTTCAGCAATAGATAGAGTGATTCAAGAGGAAGGTTTATATGTATAATACATACCCGTGCGAAGCCTTGGCGGGTCGCTAGTAAACGATAAGTCATAGAAAATATAATTTGGGTGCTTCGTCACTATAATTATGTTGGCAATTACAGATCCTCAGGTACGTGCAGTTTCTTCAACATTCATAATTATGTACTCGTAGTTTAATTAAACAAGACCTCTTCAACAACCAACTACTTTTGAAAACTCGTCGTTCCTGAACTAAAAATTTTGAAGACATACAATTTATGTACAGTGGTTTTGGGCCCATGTATTGAACTATGACTATGTGTTTTTTTTACATACACACACACAATGAAAGAAAAAAAGCAAATACATACATTCATTTCGACTAAAAGACACACAATAAACTACGCAATAAACCGGCGAAGTGCGTGTCGGACCACGCACAATGAAGGGTCCGTAGTTAGGAAGAATTTATCCCAAGAACAAACTTAACATTTATTTTTAATGTTTTTATTAGATTCACCAACATTTGATTACACTGATACAAACACATAATACATTTTTTTAAGTAAAATAAAAGTACTTACATCAGTTACTTATAGGTTATAGGTAAACACCACATGCCTAACATTGCAGTTGCAAAACATGGTCTTTTATAAGAAATGTATGGGAGAACATGTTTTTGCAACTGCAAATGTAAGTTGGTCGATTATTACTCGTTAACTTGTAGAGCCTACTTAGCTGTGACAGTTTTCCTTATAATTTTGCTATATACACTACTGCCGTGATTTTTTTAAACCGAAAACCAATCATTTCGCTGGCAACACTTGACAAACAAACCGTTTTCACACACTCACAAGATTTTTAAACGACTGCTCCAACGACAACAAAAAAATCCCCACTTTACATGTACGGGAGGTACCCTAAGAAAAACCACCACTTTGTCGGCGTGATTAATATGTGTACCCGTGCTAAAATACAGCTTTCTAGTTCTAAGAGCTAAGCCGCGGAAGGACAGACAAACAGACAGACGGACATGGCGAGACTATTTATTAAGGGGTCCTTGTTGACTACGGAATCCAAAAAAAAACAAATAAAAAGTTTAGCACTGTGCACTCACTCTGTAAACTGTTATTGACAGTCTATGACCAGGCATAGACTGTCAATAACAGTTTACAGAGAATTTTTGAAACCTCAACGACGTACACATTTCCATTATAATATGATTTCGCATTGTACAGAATTTCCGTACAATGAGAGGTCAGCTTATAGTGGAAAAGTATAGCTTGATATGTAGCCGTGTTTACAGTCAGCAACAAAATTCAATTAAAATCGCGACTCTAACAAAATAATTTCTAAGAAAACTTCACGGTAGAACAATTACCGGTGTCGTGACGCGCCGTCGCGTCACGCTAGTCTGCACGAGGCTTAACACCACAGTTTTTAAAATGTCAATTATATGTAAAGCAAGATATTTAGGTATTTAAAATCGGTACAGAAGTAAAATATAATACTTAAAAAAAAACCCCGACACAAAAATTTCCTTATTTCTCTTTCCGACTCCATCACCAGACCATGTTCATTATCGATCTATAACCTATTCATTGAGACCATTCCAATGAGCCCAACACGATACCTGTGCTGTAAGTTGGTAAGGGAGTTGACAAATTCCAGGTGTTGCTGCAGCATCAGATCAAGATGACTGTGGTCTTCTAATCATTGAAGTAACAGAATACCAAATTTCAAATCGATCAGACCTGTGGAAGACGCTCACATCCATTCATCAACTAGAACAGAGCCGATAATGTTCAAACGGCCGAACCGATTTTGATAAAACATGTCTAAGAACCATCGCTAGAAAACCCATTTTCAAACACATAGGCACACATACATAGCGGTCAAACTTACTACACCCCTCTTTTTGCGTCGGAGGTTACAAAAGAAGCTTATCGAATCATTTAATGCCAATTTTGATGACAAGAAGTAAAAGTGACAATGATAATAAACTTTTTTGTTAAACGTAAACCTTTACAACAACATAACCTTAATACCAGTTGAAACCCAAAGGCTCCAAAACTCTTCCCCACATTTGAAAAGAGCATGACACGCATCCCTCGAGATGAAGATTAACGACGCAGCCTCACAAATACAAACTAAGTTGGAGTGTTACATCTTAATATGCGTGTTACTTCGGAAACTTGGCGCGGTTCAAGGCTCTTTTCTCAGAAAGGCATAGTTTGAGTGTGGGAGAATTTTGGGTCAACAATTCAGACGGAATAGTTTTAACGAGGTACCATCGAAGAAGAACATATCTATACACCGTGAGGACTATTTCTGCTTGCAGCGCTCGGCCGCTATAGAACCGGGGCGGTAACAGATGTGGTCATCGAGTTCACGGGATTTTATTTTCAAACTGCTTAGATATGAAGTTCTTCGATAGTACCTGTGTACTGAACAACAGAATAATAAGGCGCTGTTCCCCGAAGCGATAGTTAGAGGTGTTTAGCAGAAATATATTCTTCAAGTCCCGTGTAATACGAGGTTAGCCTATTGTACAAAGTGTGAACTAAATAAAACTGCCCGCGGCTTCACTTTATTCGATTCCGAATAAAAGGACAAACTTAGCTTTGTAGTTGGAAAAATGTTCTCCCGTACATCGATATACGTCACCGTCAATTCTCCAACTGCGAATGTAAGTTTGTAATCGCATTTTTTTTTTGTGATAATTTACGATTTTTGGACTTTTCCTTTACTTGAGCTGTGAGACCTTGCTTTTTGCCTCATAATTCTATAGGTCAGCGGCAAGTACCCGGGTAGTTAAGCGAAAAAGCGAAGCGTCTCTGGGGGCCTACTCCCTAAGCGAAATCCGTAGTGTCGGCCGTCGTTACGGGCGCTTTGCTCTCTTTCTCACTTACGGTATGTCCATAAATGAGACCGAGTACAAAGCGCACGTAACGACGGCCGAAACTAAGGATTTCGCTCAGGGAGTAGGCCCCCAGGGACGCTGCTTCAAGTTTCGCAAATTTTGCTTTCGGGTGTCAGTTTGTTGGTGCTCCTCTAAAGGTCGTGTTTTACAACCGATTTGGACGAAACTTGGTGTACAGGTTTTACGACTTTATAGAATTTTTTAGTCATCTGGGATTTTGATTGGAGGGGTACTTTCTACAAAAAGGGGCAAAAAGGAGGCTACTGATGATCGGAACAATATTTGCAACGGAACAGCCCCACACTTATTTGCCTGCGTGCATTTCCATAAATGCATGTATCGCAACTATTACCAGTTAGTACATGTTCGGATACCAATCGCGTAACTCAAACCAAACCGGATCAACTAGTATTCAATATAGCCTCGTATCATTAAACCAGTGGTCATAAACCAACAACCAAACCATAATCATTCTAATATAATACCAAATCAACCAAATATCAACCAACTCGAGAAGTTAGTTCTAAACCACACCGGTACTAAATTCTACAACTGGATATCTCCGCCGTATGACATCCGATTTGGAGCACCTGGGACCACCTTTTCCTCCCAAAGTAGAGAATTTGGAAAAAAAAATGTTTTTGTTAATTTACCTTTAATTTAAACTAGATGAATTCGATGTTTTATTAACGACTACTCTGAAAAGAAAAACCGAAACAAACTCAGAGGCTACGTTTCTTCCATACAAATATAAGTAGTTGCTGTTTTGATATTTATGCCCTGATCAACCATTCCCCAGCTACATCAACATAATTAATTTGTTTAACAACACTACTGTATCCGTTGTTTCCGGCATGTTTTTCGCTAAATAAATAAATCAGAGGCCTTTTGTGACGTCGGTGATATATCGAGGGGTGCGCTTCTTGTGACGTGCAGGATATTGTCAATAATTAATTGTATTACTCCAGTTTTCGGTAAACAAAAGTAAAAGTAGATTTGTGGCAGATGTGATATTGATAGCAGAGTAAAAAAAAAAATAGTGAGAGATTGGTTCTAGTATCAATAATCCGCTCTTGTAAAAAAACTGTCCACGTTTCGTCTTCCTTTATTAATGAAATTCTTCAGGCAAAATTTAATTTAAACGCGGAGCTTTTGAGTTGTCTAAAACATCTATTTACAAGCTTGCTTCGTTCGTGTTTCCAGTTATTCCAATTGTCATCCATTTTTCCAGCACTTTTTTTTTTTGAGGATGGTAAGTCATCAAATGACTTCTCCCGCTCTGGGCGGAGCGAGAGGGCGTGTCAGACTTTTACTGACAAAAACCCACTCGTGTTCCTTCCGTTGCCCGTGTGCCGGGGCCGCGATATCCCTTTCGGACAAACCCGCAACCCCAGCAGGCATTGGTCCTTATGGACCCCGTCAGTTGGTGCTGACATCTCTTTGAGGCGCGCGTGGAACACAACGCACCGTCGACCCGGGCCTGGTCCTTATCGGACGGCGAGCTACCCATTGCTTACCATCCGCAAGCCCGTGGCTACGGTGGTCGGAAGTCAGCTCGTGACTCCCGACGTGCGGTGCGTCTCCTGCGGTGACTAGGGGTGCGAGGGCGTGCAGCTTGCATCTCCCTCGCGCGCTCCGCCTCCTCCTTCGCGAGCATAACTGCTTCGCAGAAGGAAGTGACGGCCTCCCATGCACTCTCGCTCCGAACCATGGCCTGAACCAGGGCCGGACGCGAGAGATCGCCGCCGCCGATCGCCTCCGTGATGACACGCTGGTGCTCCACCCAAGCAGGGCAGACCTCCACCGTATGCTCCACCGTGTCCTCCGGGCGATCCACACAGTGGTGACACCCGGGCGTTTCCTCCCGCCTTATACGGAACAGGAACCTCCCGAAATAGCCGTGTCCGATGAGGACCTGCGTCAGGCGGAAGGTGAGAACGCCGTGGCGCCTCTCTAGCCACTCCTCAAAGAGGGGACTCATCGCCAAAATTGTGGCGTGCCCTTCCAGCACTTCCTAGCATCCGATTCAGCTGAAATTTCGCATACTTATATAACTACGGAGACATTTTAAATATACCATGGAGCTGGTTTGATGATGAAGCTTAAAGATGGCCATAGGAACTACTCAACTAAATAAGATAGCAACATCGTGTTTGGATCCATTGGTTATGTATTGATAAGTACAATTACACTTGGTGGTGTCCAGAGTCTGTTGATGGAGCCGGAAGTTGTCCATAAGAACTTCTCAATCAAACAAGATAGCACCATCGTGTTTGGACTCATTGGCTATGTATTGACAAGTGTTATTCCACTAGGTTGTGTCCAGGGTCTGATAAAGCAGCCGCAAGATGGTCACGGGCACTGGTCAACCAAACAGGATAGCCCTGTTTTATTTCGAACCTTTTGACAAGTAGTTACGTTCACCCAAAGTGTTCTCCAGGATATGATGATAGAACTGGAAGCTTGCCATAGGATTTCCTCAACTACACAAGATAGCCTCCTTGTGTTTGGGTTCGTTTGTTTTGTCTTGACAAAAACTATAGCCAAAGGTGCAGCCTAAGATCTAATGATGGAGCCAGAAGGTGGCCACAGGAACTCCTCACCTAAACTAAATAGCCCTGATGTGTTTGGGCTCGTTAATTTTTGTCGTGACAAAAACTATAGCCTAAGGTCTCAAACCTTTTTGAAGTCATTGGCCGAGAACACTTTACTTTTGGTTCGGAGGACTGTAACACAAGGGAAATTTATTATATTCCAATATACTTATAGGTAAGTGCAGCAGTTATTTATTATAACATTTTAGAAGGCTAGAAATAGCAAATGATACTATACTATAAAATTCAATCAATGAGATGTTTGATATTGTTTATCAATATCTGACCAATAGTGGTTGTTGCAATCCTCACTGTTTTTGAGATGAATATCTGTGATTCTGGTGCTGCCCTTAACGTTTTTCATTCGAGAAAATAACTGCTCGCATAGATAATGTAGAGCCAAAAAGTAATGTCATTTGCAGTGCATAATTTGTGATTTTAGGAAAACATCTGAAATGGAGATTTATTTTAATGGATTTTTGCTGGATTATTTTGTTTTGAGTTCTACATAGACTTAATAAATAAATTTTATTCATCCAAGCTATTGCCGGGCCGCCAAGGAATCCACCGCGGGCCGGTTGGGCCGCGGGTTGAAGACTTTTGGCCTAAGGTGTAGTCAAGGGTCTAATTATAGAGGCGGAACGGAAGGTGGCCACAGTAACTCGTCACCCTTACAAGATAGCCATGTAGTGTTGGGCTCGTTGGATTTGTAAATGTGATTGAACAAATATTTAAACCAATTATAATGCTAAACAGTACAAAATAAAATATAAGTAAAAATATTTTTAAAAACAAACTTTTAATGATGTAAAAAGTACTAAGAATAAAACTTACGTAAAAAATTAAAATTTTGTTTTTAAAAAGATTTTTACATATATTTTTTTCTGTTCTTAAGTGCTAAGAAACTTCTTGGCTACCCACTCTTTTTTATCACGTTTTACCAATCGTTTTTATTATCGAAAAATATTTGCGAAAATAATGTAAAAAAGACATTGTTTTTCTGCTAGTTGTTCTTGAAATTCTTTGTAGATTATTACACGAACAACGACCCAGTAACCTAAAATCTACTAACGTCTACTTTTCCTACCAGTGTTCTAGAAAACTAATATATCAACCAGTAATAAAGCTAGTTATTCACAGGCTTACACTCAATTTTTGAGGTGAAAGGTAATATAAATGAGCGAGCTCACTTGACAGAATGGAAAGTCAGAAGGTAACCATTATTTAACGTCTTGAAACTTTGAGTTTTCGAAGGTTTAGTCGAGTAAAAAGTTGTGATATTCGATAGTAGTAGGTAATTGAGATGTTTTTAAAGTTCAACAACTCAATATACAAGTTTTAGTTTTAATTAACAAAATCAACCGATGTGGTCCTCCACAACATCGGTTGATGTTGTTTCATCATCAGGTGAGGACCTGATGATAGGATCCTGGAGAAATCGAGGGAACTCTTCAAATATTATAGGCACACCTACAGCGATTTGGGTATATTTTTTACAAAAAAAAACCACCGATTTCCAACAAAAAAAAAGACTACAAAGCGAAAAATAACTTTATTTCGGAATTCGGTGGCGAGAAACGAAAATCCTAGAACAAAGACACCGACCACCGACGTTTTTTTTTTTTTTGTAGTTTTTTTTTAATAATAACTTATTGTGTTTAGATATCGATACTGATCGTATCTACAGAGTTGTGCTAGCTAATTTTTAACCCAGTATAATGGTAAACATCGTGTGTTTGGTAGATAATTATGTAGTATTTTCAGAATCTGTAAGAAAGTCAATGTTGCACACTAAATAAATAGTAGGTAGGTACTACTATTTATTTAGTGTGCAACATTGACTTTCTTTCAAATTCTGCTAACGCAAAATAATATCTTTTATTTTATCTAGGTTAAAAAGTGCAAGAAACAATTTTACGCAAATTATGAGTCTGTCATTTTGTCTATTCTCGATGTATCACTGTGGTGGGAAAAGAGTGTGTAGCATTTTTTTAGTTTGACTTTTTATACTTTTGGGTCGATTGGGTATTGAAGGTTTTTATGGGACAGCAGATTATTTTTTCGTGATTACGATGATAGTTCTTTAGAGGTATGAAGAACAAGTTGTAAACTTCACTCATCATCAGTGATCGGAGTAGGTAGATTGATTTTTAGTACTTGTATCATAAATGCACAGAAAGAATAACATGGATAAGCCATTTTTCCGGAAAGTAATTCCGGTATTTCCGGATTCAATTAAATATTGTTAATGTTGGTAGTGATATTATTACTAGTGGTATTATTATTAGTGTTAGTCGTTGGGTTTTGTCAAATCGTGACAAAAAAAAAAATAGGAAGAATAATAAAGAATAAAATTGCTCATTTTATTACAATTCCTACCTTTTTTTTGAGGATGGCAAATCATCAAATGACTCCTTCCACTCTGGCAGAATACAATTCCTACATAAGTTCCGGTTTTTTTTTAATAATCCACCAATTCCGGAGGAATGTCCATAGTAATATATACGTTTCGGATCAATGACCCCAGTTCAATCTACCTACTCCGATCACTGCTCATCATCTTTAGAATCGCGATAAAAATATCAGCTGTTCCCTACATTTATGTTCGCATATTTCGTCAAAATGTAGGGAACAGCTGATATTTTTTTCGCGATTTCAGCGTTGGTCCCATTGTGAAATTTGTTCATAATGATGAGTACAATGACCCCTTAAGAGGTTTACGTTAAACAGAAACTAAACTTGTATACAACGTGTCCCAAAATTCAACGGTAACCGGGCACCAGACGGTGGACTTGCTCATCACTACTCGAGAAAAAACATGAAAAAAAAAAATTACTTTTTTTGGAAATTACAAAAAATACATTGAAGTCCTTCGGAAATTGACACCCCTTAAAATATTTTTAACTACCATGACCACAATTTTTCTAATATTTCTGTTTTTTTACATTGACTTTCTTACAAATTCTGCTTATTTAAGTAAACTAGGTATAAATAATGGATTAGGTGATTTTTGTCATTATTTCAAGACTTCTAATGTTAAATATTGTTAAGAATTGTATTGTCCAACAATTACCATAAAGTGTGAGATGCCGCTTGTGATACAGGTTTATCCTAGTCCAAGCATCTAACATTGTAATACCGATGTAAATTATTTTGAAGATTTTATGTTAATATTTTACCAATTTTAATAGTGAATAAATATTTGTTATTTTATTTTTTATAATTTTTTCGAGTAGGGATATAATCTTAATGATAACAGGCGCGCGCGTCGATGTTAGCTAATCGTTAAGCTACGCTTGTCGCGGTAGGTTCATGGATAGGTGACCATCAATTACATATAGAGAACCCTCCGTGCCTCCAAAAGCACTCTAACCCGTTGGTCCCAGCAGTCATTCGTAGATCTCCATGTAAAATACTGGTATGCAGCTGCATCCGGTTAGACTGGAAACCGACCCCAACAAGTTGGAAAAAGGCTAGGCAGACTGATTGACTTATTATTTTTGCGTTTCATAATAAGTAACTTCGCAATCTTGAAGATATCGTAAGAAAAGTAAGTCAATTTACACGAGAAAATACGAGTACAATATTTCCCATATTATTTTAGTTTGAAAGATCGCCATCAGAATTTAATCTAAAAACACGCTTAGGTTATTTATAAAGGCGCCGATGTAATTTTCCTCGTTTTCTTCGAAGTTAAACCAATTCATATTGACTTGGATCCAGTTCCCAAAGTGTCCCAAATAAAATAAATATTTCTTTCTTTCAAGTTATTTCAAAATTGTCTAAAACTTTATAGTTATTATTATTCTGCTATCATTTGCGAGATTTCACGAACAATAATTTTTTGGATGAGTAGATTCTGGATACACTTTTTGACTTGATTATGAAAGTCCGAATATTCCTGGAAATATAAGGCCGTATAAGTGGTCACTAAGAATTCTCAGAAATTCAGGCTGAGTTGTATAATTAATAACAACAGACATGAATATAAGTTACATACTTTTATACAGCGAGTATCAGAAAGCTGTGATGTACAAACATCAAACTGTCACCACGATGACTGAAAGTAAAAAACTTTGAAAATTTTAAGGAAAATAATATAATTTTGATTGATTTTTGTGTAAAACCTACAGGCATTCAGGGATTTTAAAGGGTTGTGATGGATAGCAGTGCTACTTAGATTGCCGATTAAAAAAAAAAAACAGAAATATTAGAAAAATTGTGGTCTTGAACAATTCAATACCCAATCGACCCAAAAGTATAAAAACTCAAACTAAAAAAATGCTACACACTCTTTTCCCACCACAGTGGTCCATCGAGAATAGACAAAATGATAAGACTCATAATCACAATCTGTCATTTTGTCTATTCTTCCGTCGACAAAACTCGTTTCTATGGTGGTCAAGCTACGCGTGCTATAATGCGGTGTCTCATGTGCTAAGCGACACCGTCCTCGTGCGGAAAGCGGAGGCGGTGCAAGCGCTGCTCGTCCGTACGGTCGGGCAGTGTACGTGTGTAATAACCAGTGATTGGAGTAGGTAGATTGAACTGGGGTCATTGATCCGAAACGTATATATTACTATGGACATTCCTCCGGAATTGGTGGATTATTAAAAAAAAAACGGAACTTATGTAGGAATTGTATTCTGCCAGAGTGGAAGGAGTCATTTGATGATTTGCCATCCTCAAAAAAAAGGTAGGAATTGTAATAAAATGAGCAATTTTATTCTTTATTATTCTTCCTATTTTTTTTTTTGTCACGATTTGACATTTTATTAATTTAGTTTTGATACCTTCCTTTAAATTTTGAATTGAGTAGTAATAATATCACTACCAACATTAACAATATTTAATTGAATCCGGAAATACCGGAATTACTTTCCGGAAAAATGGCTTATCCATGTTATTCTTTCTGTGTGCATTTATGATACAAGTACTAAAAATCAATCTACCTACTCCGATCACTGGTAATAACTCCTACACACTACAAAGCCGCACAAAGGATCGCAAAGGAAATGAAGGCGCAAAAGCCTGGGGTACGTGTCGCGCGGCATAGTGTGTAGGAGCCATTAGGCATCAACGGATTACATACAAGCCAATCCGACGTGAGATCCGCTTGACCACCTGTCGTAGTAGGTGCGCAACGTCGTGTGAGAATCGCCTTACCCCGGTACAAGGTTCATTTGGCGCGTGGCCAAAATTGGAACTAATGCCACCATCTTTGTTTTGTCATTACAATTTCTGTGCCAATTTCACAAATATTTACCAGCAGCGAAAATATATTTGTAGTAATGTAGCAAACCTAAATTATCTGTTTGAAACTCCGTTAACAGCCTTCAACAAAATTCCCTATTCAACATTGACATCAAAATTTCACCCACGTTACATGACAAACCTCCGTAGTACATACGACAAGAAAATTTAATACAAGCTAGTTTATCAGATGCCTATGAAATTCCTTGCTTATGTATCGAGGCCGATCGGGCCAATTTGGCCGAAAATTGCATTCACCAAGCCGAGCTAGAAGCGTATGATCTTGATAAATGGGGCTACTAACTAGGGAAGAGGTGGGTTCAGACTGGTGTAATGCAGATTGGTGGGTAGTGGATTTTGGATTTGAATTTAGAATCGATGTTTTTGAAAAGTTAAATGTAGGGGTACGGATTTTGGGCGGTGTTATTTATTTAAAACAAAGTTAGGTTCAGACGCGTGTAGTGAAGATTACTGGAAAGTGTGTTTTCAAACTGTTTATAATAATGTATGTATTTCAAAAAATATTTATATTTTACCACTTTTAGGGTGATTTTAGGATACCAATAATGTAGATAAGTTACCCAATTATATAGTAATATGTACCTATTTGTTTACAAACGATCCTTCAAATATGCCTAACACATGTCATAATTGATTATTTATTTTATTTATTTATTTATTTATTTATCACAAACACAACTATCATTACAGGCAATAATCCTAATGCGGTAGCGTGGTCTTTAGTTACATTCTAAAATTACAATTAAAGCTACTAGTTATATATTAGCATAACATAATACAAACAATGTTACCTTTGTGAATTCATTCAGAGAGCTATTAAATAAATCTATCCTATCAGCAGTGTCATTCAGTGTATGCAAGGCTCGCGTCAGGGGCGCTTTACTGAGCAGGTTGGTTCGCGCGCGTGGCTCTGCTAACAACCGTGGCCGTCGGCGTCGCAATGCGTACTTATCAGGCACATTCAGACATATCTCCTTCAAAACACCAGCATTAAACACTTTACCGCGCAACAGCTTAAAAATATATGTGGTAAAAGCCAGGTCCCTTCTTGTCTCCAGTTTGTTGTACCCAACCATGCCAATTACGAACAAGGTTGGGTACATCAATGGAAAGAAGGGGTAGACCCCGTAAAGTTTCATATACAAATACCTGATAAATTTGTTCTGTATGCGTTCCAACATAAGACTATATTTAATCTCATGTGGAGCCCATATGACAGCATTACACTCAAGTTGAGTTCTTATCAGAGCATTATACAATGCTGTTACCGCTGTAATGTTTGTAAAACCCGATGCCCGACGGAGTATGAAACCCAGGCTTCTATATGATTTTTTACAAATATTTATAATATGTTCACGAAATGTGAACTCGGTGTTCAGGCGCACCCCCAGATCGCGTACCTTTTTTACCCGCTCAATTGGGGTGTCATCTAACGCATAACCGTGATGATGTGGCACTCTCATTCTGCTAAAGGTTATAACCGAGCATTTTTTAACATTAAATTGCAGCTTATTCTTCCTGCTCCACTCTGCCACACTATCTATATCACGCTGCAACCGTGCACAGTCACTCAAATCTTTAATTGCCATAAGCAACTTAAGATCGTCCGTGAATAATAGACAAGTGGCAACCCTGACAACCTCAGGCAAGTCATTTATCATAATAATAAAGTTCAAGGGACCCAGATTGCTTCCCTGGCTTACTCCTGACCTCGTGTAATAAGGCTCGGATTTATAACCAGCATATTCTACAAACTGCCGTCGATCTCTCAAGTAGTTAGCAAAAAACTGCAGTAATTTGGGAGTACAGCCAACTGCTGCCAGCTTCTCTAATAATATATCGTTATCCACCAAATCGAAAGCTTTTTTAAAGTCAAAATAGGCAGCGTCGACTTGTACTCCCGCATCAACATTTGGAACCACGTACATCATAAAGTTCAGTAAATTACTGGTCGTGCTGCAACCCGGTCTAAATCCGTGCTGGGCATCCGATATTAAACAAGATATTATATTATGTCATGCTCACTCTAATGTCTCGCTGACGGTGGCGCGTGTGTTGGATCATTTAGCTCCCTTCAAAATGGTTGAGCTGAATGGTGCTAATCCATGCGTCATGTTCGTGAACGGGTGCCGTCAGTGGGGACTGGTCGCCTCTTGGCTTATTTTAATTTAATTTAATTTTTGATTTTCTTTTTTCTTTTTGTTACGGACGCTTTTAACGTTTTGCATCATTCTCACATGTATAACTTCAACATGAATGATGTAACCATATCGTGATTTAAAAGAGTGTCCGTGGAGTTTCTTACCCGTTCTTCTCCATAGGTACTACGGTTTAGAATGGGCAACTAGCTTCATCTTTCTGACTTACCGACCCCTTGACAATTCAAAAGTGCCTGTAATTGGTTTATTTGAAATAAATTCTTTGAGTTTGAGTTTCTGTTTGATTTTTTTGAGGTCAATATAAATTTAGTAGCAAACAGTAGTTAGTGTAGTTTGCAATCATTGTAAACGAAATAAATATAGGATTCCATTTTATTAGTCCGTACTTGTACAAGTACCTATTTTTACTTTTAAATGGTATCAAAATTCCTGTGGCATAGATGCACAAAAATGTCTCAATGACTAGTGTAGTCTGAACCCAACTATACCCCAACTTGTCCCATATGAATCCGCTACACATCGTTACAAGGAAATAACACCCCCTATGTGTGAACACGAACCTCTGAAGGCGATTGCTCAGTTTCGGTTGTCATGGCAACCGACGCCAATAATGAGACGAATATACGCAACATTGTGTCGCCTACGTGAGAGATTATAAGCGATAGACGATTTTTTTTCAGCACAGTTGTTTACACAAGCGCGCGTCTAGTGAAACTTATTTTAATATCATAATGTTTAAAGTGTAATGATTGAAGTTCGAGAAAATCCAACAACTATAGATTCTCTTTTAACTTTTTATAAGCGAAACCGCGAAACCATGAATGAATGGCCAGTTATTTATCGTGATAACACACATTGTCACTAAAGAAAGGCTCATTAGCAGCAGTTGGATAAATAAAACATTATTAGTACGGTAAAAACAATCTGACAATCCGGCTCGAAGGACAAGATTTAAAATCCTATTAGTAGTGGCTAGATAGATAAGAATGTTGGAACGTAATTAGATTTTGACAAAAAAAATCCAATCACGGAACAAACTACATACCATACATACTTTTAAACGAGTAAAGCTATAAATTATCGCTCCGCTCTCCCCCATAGGATATGCACCACCCTCGATCTAAGCGCTATTACAGTCACCATAGCAACACCCAATAAGCAGTAATCTCATTACATTACATTACATGGCATCGCCTTACTAAACGGATTTTATTTATAATAAAATAATTTGAGCACATTTTTCGGAATCAATATACAGCAATAATAAAATATACCCAGCCTATTATTATCCTGCTACTCTGGCAAAGGCCTCTTCTCATACACAAAAGGCTTAAGCATTGATCACCATGCTCAAGACAACCCGTCTTGAGCATGGTGATCAATTCTTAAGCCTTAAGTTATTTCAGAATTATATTAACTGAGGAGGTTAAGATCAAAACCACAACATGTCCACTTTTTGGCAATTTCGTTTTTTTATTTCGGGATTTTTTGCACATATTGATAAAATCTACCATTAGCAGAAACAATTTAGTTCAAAAAAGCTTATTTTCCCTTGTAAAATGATGTCTAACAATATTAACGTTTAGTTCAAAACTTCAACATATCCTGGTTAAAAATAATAAATTTGGAAATTGATTCTAAACCACACATATCCTAAATGACATTTACTATTGCACAATTCAATAACATACATAGCGAGTGAGACGGACTTATTTTGTCGTTCTCTGATTGAATTGCCAAGAAATGCATTGTTTGTAATTTTGTAATTTGTTAAAGATGTAGGATAAGCGCATTTATCGCATTGGGTTAACCTGTAATGGTAAATGTAAGATGATAAATAAATAAAAATAAAATAAATATATATCCCAGTACTTTTTCGAATTACGCGGAATACAACGGGTCCAACTTTTGAGTCCTTTGCCATAAGATCTGTCCATGTAACTTTTTCTTAAATTTGACGTTCTTCTTTTCGTGTAGTTAATGACTAACCTGGTTTCAGAGTTTTAAAGCCGCCCATGGGCCTCTGACTTGGCTTCACATGCCATCGAGAAATATCTCTCTGGCATGCCGGTTTCCTCACGATGTTTTCCTTCACCGTTTTTGAAGCAAGTGATAATTATACTATACACACATGAATCCGAAAAGTCAGAGGTGTGTGCCTTGGGTTCGAACTCGAGACCTATGATTTGGCAGACCGACGGTCACACCACTAGGCTATTACTGCTCCAAATCAATAATGCTGTCAATTTGACGTTGACAGATTGTCAGCTAACTTGTCTTTTTTCGGCGTTTCGCTCGGTTTTCTTGGTGTTAATTCATTATTTTTTTATGATAAATCCTGATGGTAAGTGATGATCAGGCCGAAGGTCGAAGCGAGCTTCACCCGGAATCTTCAACCACAGAGGAACTGGCTATCTTACCTATAACTGCCGAAACACAAAAATGCTGTTAACATTGTTGTTATGGCGACAGACTTAAAAAAGGTGGTGGTAGCTGGCCAACCAATCGTAACAGAAACTTTCCCCCACTAGGAATCGAACCTTTGGGTCTGAGACAAATGGTCTAACCACCACACTAGTGGTCTGACCATAGAGGCGGTTGTTCATTTTCTGCTGCTTTTATTCAAATAAAACAGTAAAATCTCACGTATTTTGATATGAAAAATGATGATAGGCAAAACGTTCAAATAATCCACACTTATCCAATCAGGTTATGCTCAAAACCACACATAACCAAACAGCACATATCCTAATTTATTTTCACAAAACCGCACATTATCCTAAATAACTTCTGCAGAGTGACTGATAACGGCGCAAGCTATTAAATACTAAAAAACTGTTTTGAGGACCAATTTATCACTTATAACGGCATTCAGAAAATAAAATAAAATATGTGTTCACAATTGAATAAGTTTTTATTCGATTTCTGCCTTATTGAAAAAAGTGGATATGTATGGTTTTAATTCTAACCTCCTTAACTTTAAGTCCAGGTTTCCTCACGATATTTTTCTTCACCGATGTCAGTAATGTCCAAGACAAACTCAGAAAGTAAATATGAATTATTGAAAAGTCACATTGGTACTGCTACTTGCCCAGATTTGAATCACAAGTACATGAGAGGCGAGGCCTGGACGTAAATCAATCTGCCTAGCCTTTTCCCAACTATGTTGGAATCGGCTTCCAATCTAATCGGATGCAGCTGAATACCGGTATTTTACATGGAGCAACCGCCTTATTATGTCTGGGTGTGTTGAGTTCGTGATTTTTAATTGCAAGAAATTAAAATTTACTCTATCTACGTTTTTTTTGTAACTGATATTGTTCACGCAAGCAAAATATGAAAATACATTCCAGCTTTTTTTTTTTTTTTTTTCATGATGGGAAATCATCAAATGACTTCTCCCGCTCTGGGCAGAGCGAGAGGGTGTGTCAGACTTTTACTGACTAAAATCCACCCGTGTTCCTTCCGTTGCCTGTGTGCCGGTGCCGCGATATCCCTTTCGGACAAACCCGCAACCCCAGCAGGCATTGGTCTTTCGACCCCGTCGGTTGGTGCTGACATCTCTTTGAGGCGCGCGTGGAACACAACGCGCCAATACATTCCAGCTTGAGCATAGTTCTAAAATAAGGACCTAATGCACTCTCAAGTTGCTGTAACACAAACTCATGCTCCCCAATGTAAATCTGTTCTGTCTCTAAAACACAAACAAAGCCATTGAATAAGACGTATAGATGCGACTCTTCCGCTCCTAAGCGCGTATGTACTCTAATCTAATCTCAAACTATCATATTCTTCTTCTTCTTTTCGTGTGGTTAGTGAATAACCAGGTGTCAGAGTTTTAAAGCCGCCCATGGGCGTCTGACTTGGCTTCACATGCCATCGAGAAATATCTCTCAGGGCCCTTTACGGGGCACCGATGTGGGCGCGTTTATTGAGGCTGCGACCGGCCCAGCGGTTGAGCGCGTCCCAAAGGGTCATGGCCATTAGGCTGGTCCGAGGAGACCGCACGGTCTCCCGTAAGGCGGCGAGCAACCTTGCCGGACTACCACCAGCCAGATGGGATCTGGAGGCAAAAGTCCTCGCGCACATATTGGAGTGTCGCGAGGAGGCGAAACGCCGGGGCGTAACTCCGCTGCCGCGAGTAATCACGGCACAGCGGACAGAGCTCCGGCGGGATCTCATGGCGGCATGGACAGTGCCATCTTCGCAACCCTTCGCTGGACACGCCATAATTCCGGCGATAAGTCCCCTCTTTGAGGAATGGCTTGAGAGGCGCCATGGCGTCCTCACCTTCTGTCTGACGCAGGTCCACACCGGACACGGTTGTTTCCGGAGGTTCCTGTTCTGCATAAGGCGGGAGGAAACGCCCGGGTGTCACCAAGGTGTGGATCGCCCGGAGGACACGGTGGAGCATACGGTGGAGGTCTGCCCGGCTTTGGCGGAGCACCATCGTGTCCTCACGGAGGCGATCGGCGGCGACGATCTCTCGCGTCCGGCCCTGGTTCAGGCCATAGTTCGGAGCGAGAGTGCATGGGAGGCCGTCACCTCCTTCTGCGAAGCAGTTATACTTGCGAAGGAGGAGGCGGAGCGCGCGAGCAAAATAGAGATGAATGTGTTACTAATTCCCTTTAGTGAGTGATTGCGTAAGAATTTAACCCGAACAAGATTTGTTTACACTTTTATTAGATACTTTTGGAACAGACAATATAGTTTCGCTTCTACACGATTTTCTTAATCTATGCCACAGTTAACTTAGGCAATGACTTAGTAGTTGTGCCAAGATTTTGTAGTCTGTTCTCTCTGGAGGTAGTCTCAGGAGGTAGGAGCCGTCCGTTATGTTGTATTAGAGGAGAATGAAGGCGTTAGTGGAACCAAGCTCTTATGTTTATTCATTTACATTTAATTGTTACAACGTTTAATATGTGATTTTTCAGGTATGCTTTATTGTTTACTTTGGAAAAATCCCTTGTTACATAAAATTATAATCATTAACTTACTAAACAACTTTCTTTCAAAGATTCTTAGTTTTTATAGGCAATTGTCTATCAATAGTCAATAGATAAAAAGAGATACATAGATAGATAGATCTATATTTTATTTTTTTATACTATCTCTTTGTGTTAACTTATCTTTTTGATGCAATTGTTTCTGTGACGAAATAACCAATTTTTCTTTCTTTAATATCAATAGTCAAAACAACAATTATTTTACTTAAGTTGATAGTCAAAGACAAATCATTTATTTTTTAATAGACATACTTACTTTTTAAAAGTCTTGGTGACTTTTAAAGGCTTTCGTTGACAGACGCGACGTGACGGTGCGACACGATTCTGGTATAATAACAATGTCCATGAAGTTTCACAGAAAAAATTCTACTAGAGTCGCGTCAAAGTCAAATAATTTATTTCAATTAGGCACATAAAAGGCACTTTTGAACATGAAAATTTACAAAAAATAGAATTGATTCTAGTCGCCCCTTTGAAAAGGTAGTTTTCTTATGGAGAAGAATGGGCAAGAAACTCCACCATTACTCTTTTAAAATGTTTTACAATATTTTGTTAATATTAAATTGTAAAACTATCGTATCGTATTACCCAGTTACTGGGTTGTGGAGGTCAGATAGGCAGTCGCTCCATGTAAAATACTGGTATTCAGCTGCATCCGGCTAGACTGGAAGCCGACCCCAACATAGTTGGGAAAAGGCTAGGCAGAGAGATTAAATTGTAAAACTATATGTAAAAACGATGCACCTGGAATAACACTACAATACAACAATAGGTAAAAAGAGTTATAAATTAAGCAATCATAGATAAATTAATTATGTGATAGATACATAGTGCTCACTTAAATTTACAAACGTTGTTAAAGTATAGGATACTCGTAAAATTTTGACAAGTAATACTAATAAGTCAGTGTGTGAGTTCAAGTAATCACAGAATGTAAAATCAATGTTAAAAACAAAAACAAAAAAAAATATAAGCAACCAGTTTGATTTTGTCTAGACTCTAAATTGTCCTATGGAGCAGGACGAACATCGCGTCGCGTGTGTCTGCGGGAGCCTTGACAAAACAAGATAATTGCGCATTCCAAAATATAGAATGAGCAGAAGAAGCTCTATATAAATTAATCTCACAAACTTTATTGTTAAAGAGCTTAACCAAAGTGACATTCAGCGATAACGATGATGGAAAAGTCTAAAATGTATGGGACTGACATGAGCTACCGAAAGGCTTAACCCCACGTCCTATTTAAGGGCGATCGTCGCACGAATACGCGATCATCGCGTGCATTATGTCACTTTTTGTTCGGAAAACCTTAAAGCGCCCTCTGTCGGCGCAACCACGCGTTCGGTACATCGAGTAAAAGGTGACATAGAGAGACGGAAAGACCGGGAGTTCGCGCGACGATCACCTTTATAGAACGCGGACTATGTCAATGCTTTTCAAATCATTGTAGAAAAATACTGAAAGCAATAGGGATGATGCCTGGGTAAAAAAAATGAAATTCGAATTAGTCCGTCAGTCAGATATAAAAAAATATAAGACACTTATTTTTTGCTTTATCATATTAATAAAAATATACTTAGATAAAACGCATTTTAAGTTGGGGAGTGGGGGTCGCTACGTCACTAGTACGTATAAAATCTACATACTCGTGACGTCATGGCAGATTTTACCTCAATGTATCGCCGTAATCTTTAGATTACGTAAAAAAAAGAAAAAACACGTGTCCAATATTTTTTTATAATCTCAAAGACGGACTAAAAAAAAATTTTTAGTCATCATCCCTATTGTCACTTCTCTATAGTCCATAGGTTTAGTAGTTAAATAAAGGTAAACAAATCGTAAAAAGGGTTTTTATAGATGACTCTTTCTTGTTTAAAAATACGATAAAACCAAATTAAATTTATTTTAGATTTTTACAATAGTTTCCTCTTTTATTAATGGACGTTACTCTTTATAATTTATTCTTAAACTTCTATTCGTAGATGTAACTGCTTGAGCACAATTTTTTTGTTCGATTTATAATAATATAATAATATTTTTTAATCTGTCTATTGTAAAGAGCCTAAACTCTAAACGTCAACGAATCATAACGTTGCTAAAGGGAATTGCTCAGTTTGTTAGGGCAATTTGGCTTAACGTGAACATTAAGTATAATATTTAATGACTAGGGTTTTTAATAGTTTAAGCCTCAAAGAAATGAATTATAGTAATAAGGTTGCAGGAGAGTGTAAAAATGGTTCATATTTAGCATGTCTAATGCTAAAACTTGTCGCTGAAAAGGTTACAATTATGAGTATTTATTTTCCAAAATAAATCATTTGCCTTTATAATAATGATATTCTCTTACTTTGAATGCAGTAGTAACATATCCTGAGGTCATTTATATGGAAAAAGCGTCAGTGTTCATGCTATGGTTGTCATTTAGAGCCGGTTTCACGTTTAACAAAATAGCGCCAGGGCCATCGTCATGAGCAGATTCAGTGTCCAAGGGTAAAGCCGGGTCTTCAATTGAAGCGGTATCGGAGTCCATTATAGCAAAAACCAAAAACTTCGCAAAAGTAACCGAAACAACATTACGGAGGCAAAGCGAATGTTTTTAATTTCATTTCGTTGTCTAGATTTGTCATCATTGACAGTTAGTGTAGCCACGTATAAAAAAAAAACGATTTGACAACAACCAAACTAATATTATAATCGGATGTAAAACGATTTGATGGCCAAAAACGATGAGTGTTTTGTTTGTTTTTAATGTAATTAAAGGAAAATAAATATAAAACCTTTTGAAATATCACTTGATTTACAGATTTTCAAGAAATATATACTTTTTGCTCAGATTTAGAAATCGATTATTATCTTTAATAAAAGACTGAAATCACAATTATTATTAATGTGGCAACACAGAATCAGCCTCCAACCATAAAATGGCGACGCTTTTTGCACTCAATCGGCTTAAATACTTATTAAACGACTTGTTTTTACATTTACTTTCCTGCAACGAGAATCAAAAATATATTAATTTTAGTTTTAATTATATTTTTTTCGTAAAAATACTTTTTACAGAACAACTTGTCCACGTTAAGCCAATAATGAACAATTCCCTTTAAGAGTACAACTGTGACGTAGCATGCATGACAACTGAAGTACTAGGTATTACGTTTAGTCGGTTACTTGCCAGCTGTCTCGTAACGTGTTTTTTTTTTTGTTTACCTTTACTGTGTGCTATTATATAGCTATAAGTATACCTACGTAGTACCTACGAATTCATTCAAAATGGAAGATAAGATTTTATCAGATGCATCTCGTTAACTATTATAATTTTTCTAAGCCATGAACGAAACCACAACGCGAATATAATATTTTAAATTTTATTGTATTAATATTATCTTCTTTGCCATTGAAAAAATCAGAACGAAATAATAAGTCAGTGGTACCAATTTATTTCAATCTTATTGAATACGTAAATACCAATTTCTATTCATTCGACGTAGTTTGAGCGATAAAAATATTTCAAAAACTCTAGAATCCAAGTTCAATGAATCATTTGGAACAGAACTAATTGAAAACTTTTGGTGAATTATTCACAAAAAATAACTTAAAGTAAGTACGAATTTATAAAGTCTAAGAGTGTGGCCAGACTAGCATGATTTAAAAGGCTCAAAATAACAAAACTGAAACACAGCATTGCTACTTACGAGTATAGACAGAAAAAGGAATCAAAATCAGAAAAAAGTATTTAATATACAAATATTATTAAATCATATTAATAACTATTTACACTAGGTACTAGATATAATAACTAACTATACAAATAGATACAAAAAAAAAAAAAACAATAGGACACTTAGGCGTCGAAGTATTCGTCCACATCGCTGTCATCCGGAAACGTGCCCAGATGACTGGCAGCATTGCCACGTTGAATAGCAGTGCTAATTCTTTGGCCAAAGAACGAGCCAGCCCTCTGGTCACGTGAAGTGTCGACCAGTCGGCGAGAAATTTCCTTAAAAAGAAGACGCGCACTCGGACCCCACCCGGCCCGACCCGAGCGTTTCGACCCCAAACGACTCAAAACTGTAGTTACCCGCAAGGTTACAGTATTTGCGCCGCTTGAGGTTCTCAGCAGCCGTTGCAGCGGCACCAGCACAGCCCGCCGTGCTAGGAACATGAGATGGTGCAAGGGTGTCGACACATGTCGCGTCCCACACCAGAGGCCTACCCACCTTCCAAGGCAACAACGTCATGCCGTCTGGTCTCTTCCCATCGTCACGTACCAAGCCGTTTGGTTCTAATACCGCTGGTACGCCGGCAGTGACAGTAAAAGTATTTAATTATATTTTTATAGGCTATGAGAACCTGCATTTTTGAAAGTCAAAATTACATTAGACAGTCCCCCAAAACGTAAGCTCTTCACCACTTCCTAGTGCTTTAGCTGGGAAGTAGTGGCGCAACACACTCCACAGCAATGGTGGTTGTGCTTACCCGGAAAAACACTATACAGGGTGGCAGGGACATCAACGCTAAAACTTTTACCAAAGATTCAGTTAATGAAAAAAAAAGTCTGTTGTTCCATATATTTTGACCGCGTAGGTATTGCACTGTTCTATGGAACAGCAGATTTTTTTAAATAACCGACTTAAAATTTCAACGCCGCGGGGCGTTCGGAATCACATACTGAATCCATGGTAACAATTTTCGCGTCGTAGTCGTCCCTGCCAGCCCGTATAAGGGGGTAGGCACCAACTACAACGTTTACTATTACCTTATATTCGTATGGTCTGACCCTTATATGTGAACTTTAAAAATTCTTATTGAGTAAATCTGTTATTTTTTACTATTACTTTACATGCTTGCCCATACATACTTAATTTATTTTTAATAATTTTTCGATGCCCTTTGTTCGCTTAGGATTCAAAGAAGTTACGATTTAAGTTTTAAGACTTTAGTACTTGGTAAATAGGTATATGAAATGAAAATATTTTTTTAATTCTGTAAATAAAATCAAAATATTTTATTTCACATAAACCTACATGGGCACTTATGAAACGTCATAAGCTAGGTGCACGGTTCCAATTGGTCGTTCTCTATGGAGAAGAGCCGGCAAGTAACTCCATATTAGGATACCGTTTACACGTCATTAAAAAAAACTGGTCAAGTGCGTGTCGGACCACGCACAAAGACGGGTTCCGTAGTTGGGATGAACTTATCTAAAAAAAAAACTTAACTTTGTACTTGAAAAACATGTCCTCCCACACATTACCTACATGTTGAGCTTTAGGGTTTTATGAGTTTTATAAAGGGGGTCGAAATTTTCATTATTTTTGCGATAGGACACACCATTTTTGAGATATAAGCAAAAGAAAAGAAAAAAAGATATAGTACTGTTTTTGCACCGTCGAAGTGTTGGTGTGAATTTTGGTTCATGACAACTCCTTTTAATCCACATCTTTTTAATCGCGATTAAAAATAGTCAGATTTAGATAAACAATCAAAATTTTTGGTGAAAAACGTCAAATTCAGAATAGCAAAATTTCCATTTTCACAAAATTAATAGTTCAGTGCCATAATAGTGGGAAAACGTCGTTTAACAGGAATAAACAAAATTTTGGTGATTTTTTTATCAAACTTATCAAACAGTAGAATTATTGTTTAACGAATATTGTTTGTTCGGTGTATTTTTCCATGGCATTTTATTTCAACGAAAATGTAAAAATAGACGTTATGCCAATGAATACATATTTGAACGTCGAAAATTAAAATACCTTTTTTTTTTTTTTTTGAGGGTGGGAAATCATCAAATGACTTCTCCCGCTCTGGGCAGAGCGAGAGGGTGTGTCAGACTTTTACTGACTAAAACCCACCCGTGTTCCTTCCGTTGCCTGTGTGCCGGGGCCGCGTTATCCCTTTCGGACAAACCCGCAACCCCAGCAGGCATTGGTCTTTCGACCCCGTCGGTTGGTGCTGACATCTCTTTGAGGCGCGCGTGGAACACAACGCGCCGTCGACACGGGCCTGGTCCTTATCGGACGGCGAGCTGCCCATTGCTCACCGTCCGCAAGCCCGCGCCTACGGTGGCCGGAAGTCGGCTCTGGACTCCCGACGCCCGGGGCGTCTCCTGCGGCGACTAGGGCCGCGAGGGCGTGCAGCTTGCGACGTTAGCCTTTTTTGTGTCGATTTTGACTGGGACAGCCCACCTAACTGAAAATTCAAAAAAAAAAGTTAAATATGTATATCATAGAGTGTCGTGATGGCCCAGTGGTTAAGGCCTCGACTCTCATGCATGTGTGGGTTCAAATCCGGGAAAGTACCAATGTGATTATTCAATTCATATATACTTTATGAGTTTATCTTGGACTTTACTGACATCGGTGAAGGAAAACACCGTGAGGGAACCTGAACGTATAGTTAATATAAGTCTGAAATCACCAACCCGTCTTGAGCAAGCGTGGTGATCAATGCTCGTGCCTTCTCTATATGAGAAGAGGCTTTTGCCCTGCAAGGGGACAGTAATAGGCTGGTATTATTATGTATATCATACATCTATTCGTCTATAATAGAAATTCAGCTATTTTTATACAAAATATTTATTCAGACGTCCCAAATCGTAGATGTAAGAGAGGTCGGCGCTGGACCAACTGTTCACTTAAAGCTGCCAGAAAGCTTGTAGGGATGCGGGTAGCATGTCGATACATTTTATTTTTAAACCTAAAAATATGCGACAAATATTAATAAAATAGAAGTGAGTGGAAAACAATGTAAGAATGACTTCACAATAATTGTAGCTACCAAAATTAAAGAGGTAAAAAAATGCGTTCTTTCATATTATTTAGTTAAGTCATTTCTTAGTTCCATTTAATACTATTGATGGGCAGCAATAAATATATTTCATAATAATTCTGTGGAATTACTTTGAGAATTTACTCAAATACTTTTTTATTGAGTTATCTGAACTAATATTATAAAGAGAAAAGATTAGATTTTTTGTATGTATGTTTGTTTGTTACGCTTTCTCGCTAAAATAGCTTAACGGATTTAGATGAAACTTGGCACATTGGTAGACCATGACCTAGGTACTTAGACATATGATACTTTTTATCCCGATATTACCACGGGATCGAGACTTATGCGGGTAACACCGTGGGGCGCAGCTGGTGTATAAATAAATCGATAGCTTTATCATGCTCTCTGCAGCATCACAAACACCCATTTAATTGAAAAGCGAGACTTCGGACCAACTCCTAGAAACCGCCAGATTCAACTAGTACTACTTTCAAAAACTTTGAATATTTATACCCATTGCAATCTCCTTGATAAAACCTCATCCAAAAACAAAACATCGACATGTGCCCAACACTAGTACCCACCGGAGCGCGTAATCAGGTGACTGCGCCGCCCGACGCGAATAACGAACGCAGCTCAATTGTTCCTCTTTTGCCCACAAGTGGGGCCCCACTCTCGGCGACAAAGCACCTTTGATGCATTAGGGGTAACGAAGCTGTGGTGGAAAGTAGATTGCAGCCGGCGAAAACTGACCCGTCTGGTCGGTGGGTTTAGAGTGGCGTTTTAAAAAAGAAGTAGTGCACAGGTTTGAAAGGTTCGCAGGTCAAATTAACCCCGTGGCCACGAGCTTCACGCTCAAGCGACACGCGTCTTGCGACAGCGAAAGCGGAGAAAACAAATGAAAGAACTTGTTTAGAGCATGGCACAAGTAGGGTTACCATCTATGTGAGGTAGGATGCCTGTCTAGAATGTACAAAATGCCTGATTATTCAGAAAAATTACTGTCTATTGTAAAAAAACTGTAAGTATTAAAATAAAAGATATGCAACAGATAGCTTTAAAAACTGACATGTAGTCAAAATGAAAAGTATGAACAGTTTACGACCACTCAACTAATTAAAAACACCGAACTTACTAAGCAGACTGAGTGATATTTTTCCGAACTCATATTTTTTTTGTTTTTTTTTTCTATAATATAAATATAAAAATCTTAACACGAAACGTTTTTAAAGTTTTCTTGAGTTAATAATTTCATTTAATTAAATAATTTATTTAGTCAAATAACATTAAATAGTATCCATCTGAAGGTACACTTTATGCTATTTAACAGAACAATACCATAGTTACGTAAAAAAAATTCTTAAACGATTACCAATAATCTGTTTCGTTTTGACAGTTCAATAAAATTAATTGCGTTATTTACGATTTTTTTCGACCTTATGAAGCAATGGATTAGCAATCTGTTTCAAAACGATACATAATCTGATTGATCGTGTATTACGCAGAGTACAGGTAAGTGTTACAAACACACCCTTACTAAGTTGAAAAATAACATGTATTAAGGGCAGTGGTCCAAGCCCATACATACTTCAATTACACAAAAAAAAATCAGGCAGAACAAGTGTTTTTTTTTTTTAAACTAGTTAACATAAAACCATAATTAGAGAAATCAGAAATTACAATCTATCTATTTGACATTTGAATTATTTGTGTTTGTTAAGTACGCATTTACCGACTCTTTTGTCAGGCGATTTCTTTCTTTACTCAACTGTGCAAATATTAGGGAAATTCAAAAATGAATGTCTCAGCTTAGCGCCGGCCGCCAATTCAAAAGTCATTTATAGAAAATAGGCTGAGAATCAGCACTTTTCGAACGTCAAAATTACATAAGACAGTACCCCAAAAACGCCCACCCTTCACCACTTCCTAGTGCTTAGCTGGGCAGAAGAAGTGGCGCAACAAACTCCCCAGCAGCACAGCTGTCTGTTCAGTTAGAAAACTTGATTCTATACAATAGTAGTTATGCAAAATAATGTACATTATGCAACGTAAAAACATTAAATTAAATTATTTGCTATATGCCAGCTAGCACACGCCACGCACGCCTGTCTTAACCGTAATATGCCTGTCCAATGCAAATGCCCGGCAAATGCCTGTAAGGGGAGGATTCGGGTCGGTTTTCGAATTTGTGACACAAAGGGGTATTTAAAAAGAGTATGGAGTACAGTGTTGATTATATTCATACAACGGCAGGTACCTCGCAGATCAAATTAATCCACGTCTATGTTGAGTGTACGACTGTGATTGCGATACGGAAGTATTTTGACCAATTCCAATTTACAAAAAACAAAATCTTTCGAATGTCCCTTCCCAAATAACATCGAATAACGAACGCAGCTCAATTGTCTCTCTTTGATGCATCCAGGGCAACGGAGCTGTGGTGGAACGTACATTGCAGAATTGATAGGAATTGAGACGGTTTTCGAATTTTACGACTGCGAATTGAGTAAAAAATAGAGGGAACAGTTTTGAGGTTATCTTTTGAGTGGTTTAAAGTTTCGCACGGTTCATAGTGAACTTATAACACTGTACATATCTTCTATTTATGGGAATAGGTTTGAATAAACACATTTTGTTGCAAGTGTGAGTTGCGACGGCGCAATGCAGCTGAAAGTACAATGGCATAATTATGCACACGAGTTTTTCCAACATATTTACGAGGAAATCAGCTCACAGCCTAAATGCTGGGTCTATCCACATGAAATTTCGCACAAGAGTCCCATAAACATTAAAAGTGAGCACTAAGGAAGGATTTTTGAAAATTCAACCCCTAAAGGAGTTAAACAGGGGCTGAGTTTTTATGGGAGTTCGTCATTTTTGCTGAAAGGAAATACCACCGGGCTTGTAAATAAATAAAACACAAACTTATTTTGTAATTAACTGCCTCGTTGGTCTAGTGGTCGCAAGCGCTACTGCTGAGCATGAGGTCCTGGGTTCGATTCCCAGGTCGAGCAAAATTTGTGGCGATTGGCTCGCCCCCTATTACATGGGACTCAAACTTAACTAGCGAAATGTGGGTGTAATAGAGGTATACCTCTGCCCAACCCTGCAGGGAACACAGGCGTGATGTTTTGTTATTAAAATATTTCATTATTGAAACAATTGTATTTTTTATTTCGACACCATTTGTGGACCTTAGCGGAATTTTTGACATGGAATACACACTCCATTTATCCTTTATTATAGATACTCCACAGCGTGCTTAGCGTACTATTTTCCAGGTCATTGACGTTATAAAAAAAATCATTCTCAATAAACGACTTGTGAAACAATCTTTGTTGTTCTTCCATTCAATGATTTTTGAAAGGTAATATTTTTTCTATAATTGGAATATTGACTACTTTTTTTTGTCCGTCATGTAGATTATTAAAAAAATATTGGACACATATTTTTTCTTATTTTACGTATTCTAAAGATTACGGCAATACATTGAGTAGGCAATGCGTTAAAATGTGGCATGACGTCACTGGCTGGTAAATTTTATACCGACTTGTGACGTAGCGAGTCCCCACTCCCCAAATTTAATGCGTTTTATCTAAACCATTTTTTTATTAATATGATAAAGCAAAAAATACGTGTCTAATATGTTTTTATTATCTGACTGACGGACAAAAAATTTTGATGACTTTGGCACATCTCGTCGGAAACAAAGGCAAATCTTCAAGTACACCTGCCATCCCCGCTTCAACTACTGCCCCACCCTATTATCCCTTTTTCCTGTCCCCTTTTTCGGTCGCCTCGCTCCACCGCTCCCAGCACAGATGGTCCACCTATCCCCCTAAGTCAAACGCCCCGACTTCTTTTTAAATCTTTTGGAATTTCAAATATTCTAGTGCTCTATGATTTTTCTAAGTCTGCTCCTTGAGACGAAGTCGTGGTTGACTTTTAAAGAGTTCACTTAGGTGTATTTTATGTTTGTTTTTCATTATTTGTTTAAGTTATGGTGCTTTGGGCAGGTACTGATATGAACTGTCACTCCATTGCAGCCTTTCGCAGGTAAAGTTGATAAGCTCATTTGTTTATGTGTCATTTCGCTAGCACCCGTTTAAACATTTGTAACAATAAAATTTGTTTACAAAAAAAAAATACCGCCTCCAAAAGAAAAACACTACAACGTGAAAAATTACTTTAATTTCGGTTTTAAATAAAAAAAATAAAAAAACGTTTTTTTTTTGTAGGTAATATAGGTTTTTATTTTTCACTTATTGTCATGCTAACCTACCCCACACAAATTGGAATACCTGTTATATGAATTACAGTGACAGAAAGTTATATTAAGGAACATCATAAAACGTCATAAATATGGAACCACCTAGGAACTTCAGATCGGTCCAGCCATCTTTGAGTAATTGGGTAACTTACATTTTTTTTTTAAGTTCTCGACGAACTGAGAACCTCTTCCTTTTTATTGAAGTCGGTTAAAACAGCAATGCTACTTTGTAACTGAAATATCTGTAACTTGATACGAATAAGATTAACGAAATAGCAACTCCATGTAAGAACAAAAATGTATTAATTCGCATTAGCAATTATTTAAAAATCTTTTAAGTATGCACATTTTTACCCAACTACGGCGAAGCAAAAAGGAGGGTTATGATTTTGACCGGCATATATGTATGTATGTTCATCTGTTACCTAATAACTTCTAAACTACTGGTCATAATTTGACAACTGAGGTATCGTTGGAAGCGTCTTGGTCGTCCGCTGCTATGTGGCGTGCAAACATTATATTAAATATTCCGTAAAGCTATGGTCGCCTGCCTGTATACCTACAAACTTATAATGGCATGCAACGACGGCTTTACCTTCATCTTTTTGTACCTATGTCTTGATTTGTGTCTGAAATATTTTCTTGTTTCATACTTTTTAGAGCGTAATTTTTCAGTAGTCGGGTTTTAGTTTTTGAACTTACTTTTTTACTTGACTAGTTTCGATTTAAAAAACGACCAGGGGGCGTAAAACGGCCACTTTAGCAATTCTGCTAAAAGCGATTCCAATATGGCAATATTTACACCAAATATGATTCAGTTATGAATTGAATTGAGATATTACTCAGCTAATGTGTCACCATTTCACGAAAATTATAGGAATTGCTAATCAATCAATCAATCAAATTATTTTATTTACAGATCATACAATCCAATTTGTTAGTTACATACACATCTTAAACACTAGAAATAATGATTTAATGAATTGCTCTAATTATTATTAATCTTAGTTTTAGATATTGTTTCTCAGTAAGTGAATTATGTATGCAATTCTTAATGAGAAATAAAGTTATTCTTAAACCAAAAAAAAAAAAATTGCAGGCTGGGAATTTAGGAAATGAATCGCTTTTAGCAAAATTACTGAAGTGGCCGTTTTAGAAAAAAGAAAGAAAAGAAAGAAAGAAAATAAAGAAAGAAAGAAAGAAAAGAAAGAAAGAAAAATATTATAATAATATTATATTTTAGGCCCCCAGAACTCCTTTTCACGCGGCATAGTTGCCTTAAAACCCATAACAGACAAAGGTAACAATTCTGTACCTTTAATCATTATCATAATCATAATTACCCTATAATGTTCCCACTGCTGTGACACAGGCCTCCTCTCAGTGAGAGGGAGTGGGCTGCAATCCACCACGCGGGCCCAGAGCGGGTTGGTAGACGTCACAATTTGAATTTTTGGTTCTAGGACATGCCGGTTTCCTCACGATGTTTTCCTTCACCGTTTCGAGGGCAATGGTGATTAAATAATTTACAGTAAAGCCTGGGTTCGAACCTATGACCTACAACTCGTGAGTCACGGCCGACCACTGGGCCACCACTGCTTACTCTAGGATTTGTAATTCTGTACGTATAATCATTATCATCTTTAAAATATGCATTTTCTTAAGTACAGTATACGTAAGGTCTATATAGAACCTTGGTTCCAACTGATGTTATTTCCACTTAAACAAACATTAACTTTATGTAAGTGTAAATAAAGTTGATTTCAGACTGACTGACTGACTGACTGTTGAAAAAGTCATAATAAATATGAAGTTGTAGCGCAAACTGAACCTTATACGTCGGCATTACGGTTGTTTTTCCTGAAACTCGTGTTTGTTTACATGTTTGGCAAATAAATCGCGAACGCAGCTTACTTTGTCTCTAAGTACCTGCTACTTTAGTTACACATTTATGGCTCCTACACTAGAAACAGTGGAAACACAACAAAATAGCCAAGCAAAGTAATAAATACTGAAGATATAAAACAGCAGAGGATTTTTATTGGCCTGGCCATAACTTTAAACATGAGATCTCCAACGTTTGCGATAATTTATGGTTATTATCGTACACTTGAAACAGGCTTTAACTAGGTACTTGCAACAGAAATCTGTACATTAAAAATACTGAATAGATTAATTGTATATTCCTTTTTAAGGTTCCGTAGTCAACAAGGAATCCTTATACCCCTTTCGCCATGTCTGTCCGAGGTTTCAGAGACTCTTAGTACACACGGCTACACATCAAGCTATACATTTCCAGTATAAGCTGACCTCGCATTGTACGGAAATCCTATACAATGCGAGATCAGCGTAAACTGGAAATGTATAGCTTGAGGTGTAGCCGTGTGTACTAGAAAGCTGTAATTTGGCATGGGTATACATATTAATCACGCCGGTAAAGTGGTAAAATTAAATCATGAAAAAATATATTGTATGTACTTTTTTATTGTAGTCTCTATTGTTTCCTCTTTTTTTTTTGTGTGTTGTCATAAAACTACAAAAATGTGTCATTTTATTACGGGAGGACACTGGCTCCAGACTAGCGAGCAGGGCCTATATGGCTCGAGTCACACATTTTATATGAATAAACTGTGATAAAATGTGTGACTCGAGCCATGTCACAAAGCCCTGCTCGCTAGTCTGCATCACAGTTATAACTAGCGCAAGAGTCAGATAATTCTATCTTTGGCTGTATAAAATCGTTTTATGTCAACAAATATATTTTCTTTTCTTTTTTTTTCTCAAATTAGCCAGTGCTATCGTGATATAAAATTTTGATCAAAAAATTTACGAATATGTGTCATTATAAGACCTTCTTTGAGAAAAGGTTATATCGGACTCACGTTATTTGGGATAGCGCTCATTCGGGATAAAAGGATTCGGAATACATAGATGGGTGAGACTGGCTGAAGATCGGAGCTCGGTGGCGGTCGATGTGGCGACGCTTGGAGGAGACCTATGTCCAGCAGTGGATGTCTTTCAGCTGAATTGATGATGACGATGATAATACAAGTAGAAATAATCGGGATAACCCGAATACAATCAAACATAAACGGAGTCCAAAATGCCTAAAAACCTGGTTTACTCGAACTCGCAGCAAAACCAAAGTTTTTTTTTCCCCATCTCCAATACTTTTGTATTTTATTTCACCCAATACACATACAGTCGCGGTCTGAAAATGTTTACCACCTTAAGGTTTATAATTGCATGCACACATCTATGTCACAAGGTCGATGTTAAAGGATTTGATTAGTTCTGGTTAGTTATAGAACATAGATTATTTGAATTGACAAGTCGTATATGTAGGATAAGTATAGAAAACCTTTTTTAGAAAACGGTGAAATATTAACTGGAGCCATTGGCCCTCGGCAGCTCTGGACAGAGAGTGGTAAAAAGAAAGTAGGGAGCCCTTTACCAAAAAAAAAATATTGGCATTTATAGACATAAAATAAACCAAGCGAGGTCGAACTTATTAAGGGTCGTACAGATTGGCATGACAGTCACGCGACGCGATTCTGTGATATTATATTCGTAGAACAATTTCTATGAAAACGCGTGCGACATTACACAGAGCAGCAACCTGTCGCGCCGCGACATAGAAAATACTCTCTTGTGTCGCGTCGCTAACGCGATGCGTTATCGCGGTGATATCGACGCGAGACGCCATATAAAATGTTCCTTTGGTGTCGCACTGTTGTGGCACGCCAGTGTGAAGTGTTGCATGGCGATAATATTGCAGGCACGACGCGACACGACGCGTGACAAGTCGCGCCAGTCTATTTAAGCCTTACGAAAAACTCAAAAATAAGAAGAAATAATCATATAGAAATTCAAAACATCTTTATTTTTTAAAAGAATACATGTTTTTAAATTCTAACAACAGTTTATTATTTTAATAACTAGTAGGTGTAGCATTCATCTGCAGATATGACGGCATATAGTCTAGTTGGTGTGAAGCCGTGCGTGCTCTTCGTAATATCGAACCATATCAGTTATTTGCACGGTGGTTAGTATCAGCCGTCGTCCTGAACTGCTTCTATGATCAGTTATTTACCGTTCTTAGCCATGTCACTGCATCCAAAATCTCACGGTGAATCGAGATTTATATTTAGTTCTCGCGGTAAAGCACTAATATTCAAGCCATCTTCATGGAGAAGTAATATTTCAGCCCTCTGTTGGAGGGTTAAACTTGCCATTTTATTTCAATCTTGAATCAATATTTGTTATTTTTTACACACATAAACGTATACATTTACATTTACTTGAGCACTATGGGATTAGAAATACAGCTCTTGATTTACTAAGGTCATACCTGAAAGATAGAAAAGTTAAAATTCAAGTAAACGGCGTAAACTCATTGGGGTCTGAAATGGCAATGGGCGTTCCTCAGGGTTCGATATTGGGTCCATTCCTCTTTTTAGTTTATATTAATGATTTACCACAATTACTTCAAAATCAACCTAAGATGGTGTTATTTGCAGATGACACATCGTTGATATTTAAAATAAACCGACGGTCACAAAATCTTGACGACGTTAACAGCTCTATTCTTCAAGTCCAAGATTGGTTTACGGTAAATAATTTGGTACTAAATAAAAAAAAAACCAAATGCATTAGATTTAAATTACCTAATGTTAGAAGTAGCGAATGTGACATCATATTGAATGGAGAAAAATTAGAATTTATTAATCAAACCGTTTTCCTAGGAATCACGCTAGACGAGAAATTACAATGGGGACCTCATATAACAATTCTTGCGGGGCGGCTAAGCTCGGCCGCTTATGCTGTTAGAAAGATACGACAGTTAACAGATGTAGAAACCGCGCGTCTGGTCTATTTTAGCTACTTCCACAGTATTATGTCGTATGGCATTTTACTGTGGGGTCGGGCTGCTGACATTGAATCCATCTTTATTTTACAAAAGAGAGCTGTCAGAGGCATTTATAATCTACATCGTCGCGAATCTCTCAGGGAACTATTAAAAAAGATTAATATTATGACGGTACCTTGCCAATTCATTTATGAAAATATTATGTATGTAAGAAAAAATCTACATATCTTTAATAAAATAAGTGATAGACATAATTTTAATACTAGAAATAAAGATAAAATAGATCAACCATTTTTCAGATTATCTAAAGTACATACATCTTTTATGGGGTACTGTGTTAAATGTTACAATAAAATACCTTGTGATATATTACAATTAAATGAAAGAAAATTTAAAACTCATATTAAAAGTACACTCTGTAAACAAGCATATTACAAATTAGAGGATTATATCCAAGATAAGAATGCTTGGAAGCATGCTGGTCCTGCTCCATAGGACAATTTAGAGTCTAGACAAAATCAAACTGGTTGCTTATTTAATTATGTATTTGTTATTTTTTATAACACTGATTTTACATTCTGTGATTTCTTGAACTCACACACTGACTTATTAGTATTACTTGTTAAAATGTTAGGAATATCGTATAATTTTGCAATGTTTGTAAATATGTGAGCACCATGTATCTGTCACATATTTAATTTATCTGTAATTGCTTTATTTTTCATTCTTTTTTACCTATCGCGGTATAGTAATCTTATTCTAGATGCATCGTCTTCACATATAATTATATAATTAATGTATGCAAAATATTGTAAAAACATTTTAAAAGAGTAACGGTGGAGTTTCTTGCCCATTCTTCTCCATACGAAAACTACCTTTTGGAAGGGGCGACTAGAATCAATTCTATTTTTTGTAAACTTGACGTTCATAAGTGCCTTTTATGTGCCTAATTGAAATAAATTGTTTGACTTTTTTACACTTAATATTTTTGATAAATGTCATCAATTATGACAATGAGTCAACTTTTAAATTAAGAAATAGTTTCAACATCAAAAAGTATTTAATACTCTTTTTGTTAGAATAGATGCTTCACATCTATTAAAAAGTAACAAGTACCTAGATATAGCATTTGAGACTTTGCTGCACACAGTGTGTTAAAGAACCTAATTTGAAAACTGATAAACATTTTTAGACCATCACTGTACATACAGCCAGCAAACCGAACCCACCATCCACAGATAACCAAGTAATATTTACGGAGAAATTCGCGGCCGAACGAGCGCCATATTTATTAGAGAACCACTTCCGGTTCCGATGGCGGCCATGATTTAAACACGCATTTCCGGTGTATCACTTGACTGTTTTCCGTTGGGTAGGAGTAATATTACATTAATCTATTTGTTCATCGGATTTGAGGGTGGGACAGGAACTGGGGAGGATAAGTTATTAGTGACGAGGCTGGGAAAAAGGAATGTTGTGTCTTATTTTTTCGAGGCTGAGAAAATGAAAGGGATGTTGTGGCTTGTTTTTTTTTTTTTTTAATTGAAACTTTTTTGGAATCTTCTAGCGACCCACTCCTGCTTCGCATGGTTTTTTCGACTTGAAAAACATCGAGATTTCTTCATTATATGGATCTTTAATGTTAATGTATTGTACACATAAATCTTTAGGAATAAATTCTCTCAATGATTATTTTCACCATCATCCGCATCAAAATCCGTTGCGTAGCTTAGAAGAACAACGCGATCACACAGCTAGCAAAAAGCGACATTAATTTGTAAATACTAAATTAAATACACAAATATTTAAGAGCGTTTATTCTGAAAGTGGGCAACGTCACAAATAGATGTCAAATATTTCCATGTTTTGATTAATTTGGCATAATATTTTTATTTTTATATTACTGTATGGAAATAAGAAATATGGCTAACTAGCGAACTAGAATATTGATTATGAAATGCAATAATTAATATCGTAACACCGAATATTTAGTTTTAGATGGAAGAAAAGGATTTGGAAACTTTCCAAATGCCTTTTTTACACCTAAACGAGTAAAACATCAAATTCAATATTATAATTGCAATTCATTATTAATACTCTAGTTCCCTAGTTAGCCACATTTTTTATTTCCATACAGTAATATTGGAAAATTATTCAAAACAGGTAAATTTTTAACAGCTATTTGCGACGTTGCCAACTTTCAGAATAAACGCTCTTAATTTACACAAAAGATTCATAGATATAATACCCGTAATCAAGACGACCTAGATGTACCAAGAGTGAGAACCCTGTAAGGTAGAAAAACTATACAGTATGATGTCCGGCTACACAACAAACTACCTAAAAAAGCGGCCAAGTGCGTGTCGGACCACGCAGAAGAAGGGTTCCGTAGTTGGGATGGATTTATCACAAATACAAACTTAAGATTTTAGTTGAAATAAGCTCCGCGCGCACGAGTGTCAACGAGGTCTGCCCTCACGTGTCTGCCCAGTCGGCAACCTGCCCCCCGCGCGCTCCGCACCCGCTACCGATCAAGCCACGTACCGCGCGAATTATAATTATTATTTACTTAGGCACTTATTACAGATTTATTATTAGAATATAATGGTTCACGGTTTATGCACAAGGTTTATGTTTATGAAATTAAATGTTTTATTTTATTGTTATATTTGACTTGATTGAATGAATGGTAAATTACGGAAAAAAAAACTACTTACTAGATCTCGTTCAAAACAATTTTCGGTCGAAGTTTACATGGTAATGTACATCATATTTTTTTTTAGTTCTCTTGTGTCTCTCGAATGATTGAGAGATACACATTTTACCACTTTGGAAGTGTCTCTCATGCAAACTATTCAGTTTAGAAAAAAATTATATTAGAAACCTCAATATCATTTTTGAAGACCTATCCATAGATAACCCACACGTATGAGTTTGATGAAAAAAAAATTGAGTTTCAGTTCTAAGTATGAGGAGCCCCAATATTTATTGTGTTTTTTCTATTTTTGTGTGAAAATCTTAATGCGGTTCACAGAATATATCTACTTGCCAAGTTTTAACAGTATAGTTCTTATAGTTTCGGAAAAAAGTGGCTATGACATACGGACGGACAGACAGACAGACATGACGAATCCATATGGGTTCCATTTTTTCCAAGTTGGCTACGGAACCCAAAAAATTCAGAGAGTGAAAGTCTACCAAAATAAAAAAGGCCTATATTAGACACATAAGTTTCGTTTTTATATCAGACACTTTTTTTTTTTCAGGTTAGGAAATTATCTAATAACTTCTCCCGCTCTGGGCGGAGCGGGAGGGTGTGTCAGACTTTTACTGACTAAAACCCACCCGTGTTCCTTCCGTTGCCCGTGTGCCGGGGCCGCGATATCCCTTTCGGACAAATCCGCAACCCCAGGCATTGGTCCTTTCGGACCCCGTCAGTTGGTGCTGACATCTCTTTGAGGCACGCGTGGAACACAACACGCCGTCGACCCGCACCTGGTCCTTATCGGACGTCGAGCTACCCATTGCTCACCGTCCGCAAGCCCGCACCTACGTTGGACGGAAGTCGGCTCGCGACTCCCGACGCCCGGGACATCTCCTGCGGCGACTAGGGGCGCGAGGGCGCGCTATATTTTGTAAATGCAACTTTGTGTTCAGTTTTTTGGATAGCTTGAACGTCGTCGTCAGTGTTCTGATAGCCGTGCTGCGCGGGCTTCGGCCTGTGCAGGTATTAACGTGTCCCTCTCTCACTGGCATCGAGCACGTTATGATCCAAGTGCCCGCGTCGCGCTCCAACATTCACCACGTCATTAGCGCTGCCTATGTACCACCCCGCACACCGGACAGTGTTTACTTGTCACATGTGTCCATATTAGAAAATATTCTTACGGCCCCCTGTATTGAATCATTTTATATAGCCGGTGATTACAATCTGCCCGAAATTGAGTGGTCAGGCAGTGCTAGTCATGTGAGTAATCAGTCACTAAATAATGTGGGTTGATCTTTATTGGATTTAATGGCTATTACGAATGCTTGTCAATACAACATAATTAAAAATAATTTAGGTCGTGTTCTGGACTTATTCATTAGCAATACTGAATGTCAGATACAGTCCGACATTTTACTGCTGCAGCCTGACAGTCACCACCCTCCATTTTCTGTTTTAACCTCCTTGGAGACACCATTCACACCCATGAAGCGTCATTCTACAATAAAATACAATTTTTTTAAAGCTAATTACCGAGAAATTAATGTAGAACTAAAGAAGTTGAACTGGGGCGAGCTGTTTCTTAATTACTCCAGTGAACAGGCCGTAGATGCTTTTTATGACTATATATATGGAATCGTCAGACTACATGTTCAACTGTCCCGTCATAAATCAACTACCTTTCCCGTCTGGTTTAGCGCTTCCCTAATTAAAACTTTCAAAAATAAAGAACGCGCGTGGATAGGATGGAAAAAACTTCGCAACTTATCTGACTACGAAAAGTTCTCTATTCAGCGTAAACGTTTCAAGCTACTTTGTGTACAGTGTTACAATAAATACATGCAAACTGTTGAAGAAAGTATACCTATTAATGTTAAGCACTTCTGGAGGTACGTCTCTAACCGAAAGAAAAGTTCTGGTATCCCAACTAACATGCAGTTCAAAAATAAATCATCTAACTGCCCCGCTGAGATATGTTCACTGTTTTCTGCCTTCTTCAACTCGGTGTACGAACCCTCATCTTTTGACCCTGGCACCTGGACACTCCCAGAAACCCTTGACGAGAGTTCTGTATGCATTCCGGATATTTACCTCGAAGAGATTGTCATACTTGAGGCACTTACCTCATTAGACTTAGCTAAAGGAGCTGGTCCGGATGGCCTGCCTCCTTCCTTCTTTAAGAACACTGCGCAAACCATCTGTGTCCCGTTACACATAATATTTAATAAATGTCTCAAGGAAGGGAATTTCCCTTGTGTTTGGAAGAGGGCTTTCATCACGCCGATTCATAAAAGTGGTGACAAAGGAAACGTTGAGAATTATCGACCCATATCTATCTTGTCCACCTTGTCTAAGGTTTTTGAGGGTCTAGTGCACAGCCATTTATTTCCACAGTTAAATCATCTTATTATACCCGAACAGCATGGCTTCGTTAAATCCAAATCCACTACCACAAACTTAATCATTTTTACACAATTTTTGTTTGAAAACATGGACATGCGCACGCAGGTTGATGCTGTATACACTGATTTTCGGAAAGCTTTTGACAGGGTGGACCACAAATTACTTCTCGATAAAATCGCTTTCAATGGCATAAGAGGCAATTTACTCAGATGGTTTGCTTCATATATATTTCATAGGACTCAAAAAGTTGTTATCAATGGATTCGAGTCTGATTATGTGGTCGTCGAATCAGGTGTGCCTCAAGGATCTGTCTTGGGCCCATTACTTTTTATCTTGTTTATAAACGACATAAAATCCTGCATAGTCAACTCTAAATTCCTAATGTACGCCGATGACATTAAAATATTTAAGGCTTGTGCGAACTCTCAAGATTGTTTGCTAATACAAGAGGACCTATGCAGGCTGTCTCAATACTGTCTGGTCAATAAACTTCATCTAAGTCTTCCAAAATGTCATTTCATTTCATTTACTAAGAACAAAAATACTTTTAACTTCCCATATACCTTGAACGACATACAATTGAAAAAAAGTGAGTGCACACGTGATCTTGGCGTACTGCTTGATTGCAAATTACATTTAGACACCCATATCGACAATATAATTACGAAAGCCTTTCAGATGTATGGTTTTGTCATCCGGTATTGTAAAGACTTCAAAAAGCCTTCTACTTTTCTCTTCTTATATAAAACACTGGTCCGTTCACAGTTGGAATACGCGGTACCCATCTGGTGCCCTTATTATGATAAATATAAGCAAGCATTAGAAATGGTTCAGAAAAAATTTCTTCGTGCTACGCACTATAAGTGCTTCCGTACAAGGATTCCCTATGCAGATTTGCTAAAACATTATAAGATATTGAGCTTGGATTCCAGACGTTCACTGATCATGGTTGTGATGCTGTACGGTATATGCAATAACAAATTTAATTGTACTGAGCTCTCGAATAGATTGTGTTACGTAGTACCTAGAACTGTTATTCGGCGGGAGGTGCGCGCACCTCAACTATTCTACACTGCGCGTTGTAGAACGAAGGCTGGGGTGCGTGCCCCTCTCCGCCGACTTTTAGAAACCTATAACTCACAATTTATTGAGTTTGATATTTTCGCGCTGTCGCAATCTAAATTTAAAAGTATGGTTGCTCAATCTCTTGCAAGTCGCATATAGGACGGATGCTCTTGTCATCCGCTTCCTTCGATTCGTCGGTATAATATGGTGTTTTTTTTTTTTTTTTTTCTTCTAAATATCTACTTTTTTTTTCTGTTTTCGTTTAGCATGCGTTTGTTTTCATACTCTGATGTCACTTCGTGGACAATAGTGTGGGTTATACGTTTTTTCGACTGTATTTTAACTACTTTTTGTAAATGCTGTAATGTATAACTGTTTTTTGTCCCAAATAAAATAAATAAATAAGTAATGTAAACTACAAACTATTGCTAATTTAGTTACATTTCTTTTGAATTGAACTGTAATTTGTTCTTTGAGAAATAAAATGTCTTTAGAACCGATATACAACATGTACAAAAATCCTAGTTAGTTGTCAGGTATCGTACTGAAAGTATATTTGTGGAATTTTTCAGGAAAAAGCAAGAAAAAAAATTCGCCACATAATGTTTCAATGGGGAATTGTATCGGGTTATTACATGGGCGCGGGGGGCCGTCGTTTAGCGGGTGTCTACAAGTCATAACTAACGATGACCCCTGTTGAAAATTTGCAAATTTTTATGGATTTGGGGTAATTTTGGTACTTAAAACTGGCCAAGTGCGTGTTGGACCACGCACAAAGAAGGGTTCCGTAGTTGAGATGAATTTATCCCAAGAACAAACTTAAGATTGTAGTTGAAAAATATGTTCTCCCATACGGAATGTAAGGGAGATCATGTTTTGCAAACCGCAAATTTAAGTTGGTTGATTATTACTCGTTAACCTGTACAGCCTACTTAGCTCTGATAGTTTTCCTTGTAATTTTGTTACATATACTACTGCTGTGAATTTTTTCACAAATCCAAGTACAACCATTTAGCTGGCAGGGGGGGGGGGACACTTGACTCTAACAAGAAAAATCAGTTAAAAGCTTAATATTTCGCAAAAGGATCCCTGAATCTAAAAATGGTTTTCACAAACTCACAATATTTTTGAACGACCTTTATAACGATACCCCACAACATGAGATAGACGAGAAAAAAAAAAACATCCCCATTGTCGATAATTAACATGTATACATATGCCAAATTACAGCTTTCAAGTACTAACCGTCTCTGAGCTAAGCCGCGGACAGACAGACGGACAGACAGACAGACAGACAGACGGACATGGCGAAACTATAAGGGTTCCTTGTTTACTACGTAACCCTAAAAATGGAATTTTTAAATACAAATAACTTTTTATTTTCAATAATAATAAGATTTTTATTACTTTTAGGTACTTAATGTTATTGCAGTACCTATATGCCCCTTTCGGATCGGATATAGACGGATTGAACTATAGATCGAGCGAAATCGATCGATAGATCGTTATTTAATTTGAGTATCCCAGATTCACCCAGAGCCACCTAGACTGAGGGCATCCTACTTTTGCCTGCGACCTTCATTGAATAACAGAAACTTAGCTACAAAAACCAGGATATTACATACTCGTATATTTTGTAACAGTGTCCGTAAAAAAAGAAATAAAATAACAAGCATTCGTATAGAAATAGCCCGGGGGAATAAAAACGGCTTGTAGCGAGCCGAGCCGGGGTAAACGCCATTTATTCAAGTTTATTTTGATGTTGAGCGATGTCGGACATTTTGCATGTGGCTTCACTTAAAATGTTTTGCGGAGGAATACGAGTTTGCTGTGAATGTAATAGAAAATGACCTGATTATGTAATACAAAATTGTTTATTGTCCTGGTAATAGAGTAACAGTAAGAGCGCTAACACAATGGGATGCCATGGCGACGTCGCTGATGGCTACGTAGCCGTGACTACCTCTGGCTACCTACCGTAGCCAAATGAGGTTGCCAAATAAGTAGCCAGTACCGCGCGGGCGTCCGTCCTGGCGATCAGTTGGCCACTGAGTGAGGGAGGCGTAACTTACTTGTACACAAAATACTGGCGACTTGGCTACGCGTCGCCAGGTCGCCAGAGTATCCAGTCTCCACGTAGGGGCCGGTCGAACGTGGCTACGCTTCCAAATTAGCGCCGTCGCCAGACAGTAGTCAAGTGAGTTAGCTGTCATAAATTTCAATACGAATTGTTTGGATACGTAGCCGGCGACGTCGCCATCCATGGCGTCCCAGTGTTAGTGCTCTTAGTCTCTTCTTGGGGCTCGGGGTACGAATTCCAGAGTGGAGACTAGAGAGGTGATTTCAGGTGTTGTATGGTAAAATAAAATAAGTCTTTATTTGTCTTAAACATCTATAGTTGTTACAGTCTGGTTGTATATTGTGTATGTGTGATGTGAGTGTTGTGTGTGATGTGTGTGAGTGGGTGTGTATGTGTGCGTATTTGTTTCCATTGTGTATCGTTTAGTGTGAGTTAGTTCATTAGCTTATACCGTCCCACTGCTGGGCAAAGGCCTCCCTTAGTCCTTCCTGGAACTCTATACCTGGGCCACCTCGAACCAGTGAAGTAATTGCATAACACACTTAAAGTAGCAATGGGTTTCATTATGGCAGTTCATCAACATTCATTTCGTTATTTAAGTTGTTGATCAGACAAATTTTTCGAACATATAAAGCAATGGATAAGCAATATCCTTCAAATAATTCATATTATGATTGATTTGATAGTGTTACGTAATTAGATTACAGGGCTGGTTCAAGGTGGTGCGGGCGGAGGGACTACATTATTCAAACGTGCACCCATATCTTTCAAATGAAACGCTGTAACGCTGCTACTTCATAGGTATGCGCAGGAGCACTCGGTACCGTCCGAGACAATGGCGAAGTTAGCCGCGGGACATATACAAGTGGCGAGGGGCGCACGCGAGGCGCAGGCGCGCGGACTTGGCGACCCTACGCTGTGTCGCGCGCGGGTGTTCCGCCGCCCGTTTCATATTTTATACAAAATGTATAGGAACGATATAGCGCGGAACATACACAAGAGGCGTGGCGCGGATGAGGCGCGGTGCGGCGCGGGAGTTGTATGTCGTTCTTATACATTTTGTATGAATTATGAAACGGGTGGCGCAACGCCCGCGCCACAACGTCGCCACGCCCGCGCCACTCCACATTTGTGTATGACCCGCGCCTTAGACGTGTGTGTATTATATGCTGACGCTATTCGTCTTCACGCTCACATTCACAGCGTGATTGTACACTTGGCGACCACAAGTAAAGCGCGCGTCGCTTCGTGAGATAAAAATACTATACTTCAGTCGGTACCCTACTTTCCACCAATGTATATTCCTACACCAACTTTTAACATAACAACATGACAAGACAGAGTGGTCCCATTACTAACATGACTTTATACATGACCACTTGTCAGCTTATACTTGCAAATGTTCCCTGCAACTCACTAGAACTTGCTGCAAGTGGTAAAGTTAAGAAGGCATTGGCCACCTTTATTAAAGTTGGACTATAAAAAACTAAGTTTGAGGATTATTTAAAGTAGACTAGAGTTAGTTGGTAATAATACTTTTCTGGCAGTTTCTTTTAGCACAAATTATTCTAGGGTTTGTTATTAAAATAGTTTCTGCTCGTGACATAATCAGGAAACAGCCCAAATTCTGTCATAATTACCAATTCTGTCAGAAACATACATTAGAAATAGGTACCCGCAAGTCACGACACTGATACAGTCGACCTCGTAATTGCTTTATCACCTTCAGGGTCGGGTACATGCTGGTGACCTTGGCCATACATGCGTGTTGCGCTCACGCCGCGTGCCGTTCGGTTTCATAAGGGATATTTATTTTTAGTAATGAAAATATTATATTTGAAAAAAAAACACATAAAATGATATATAATAAAATATTGTTCATACAAAAACAAATATGAAAATATCATTAGTAGTTTGAAATTAATATGTTTTTTTATGCTTTGGGTAGAAATTACTTCTGAAATTTATTTCTACTACCTACAATACTTAAACCTTCACATATACGTATATAATTGATGTGTATGCGTTCTAGCTTAACATACATTTTTTTCATAACCTATTTGCATTTTTTGAAGGCGTAATAACAGATTTAAAAGTCACTAATATCATATATCTGCGCCTTAAGGTTGAATATCACAATCAATAGCATAATCATAAAACGACAAGCCTTACTTGTATTTGTGATCTGATAGATAGATAGTGGCACATGCAGCAGTCGATGCGTCGTCGGCGGCTGCCGTTGGCGACGTGCCGCTCGATCCGATCACTGACCACTTAAGGTGAATTTCACCATTAAATTTAACGCGATCGGAACTTAAACCACGCTTAAAAACTATCAAGGCTCGCTCCCCCAAACAGGCGCGACCCGACACCGGTAATTGTTCTACCGTGAAGTATTACTAGAAATTGATTTATTAGAATCGTGTCGCGCTGTCACGTCGCGCCTGTTTTAAGCCTTCTGTGTCATTATTTTCTTTGGAATATTGACACTGATAGCTGCTCTTGAACTCAATTCAATTCAAATCTTTATTTCATAACACATGTGTTTAAAAGGTCTTCATAATAATGATAAAGTTCACATGGACCCGCCCTGTCGGGCACAATAATTGCATAAATAAATGAAGTAAATAGGAATTCAAACATTGTTATCATAAAAAACATCGAATAAAATCACTATAAATATTATCACTCGGTTTAGATGTGCTGATCGCGTTCAGTGTTTTAGGGGTATGAGGAACAGGGTGTAAAGTTCACTCATCCCCCATAGAAAAGGGAGGATCCTCCGACCAGACGGGTGTCGCGTCTGGCGGGCAACTGCCCTGAGATTGAAGTTTGGGAGATTGTATATATGTCCATCGCGCGGTAAACTTTAATTGCGCTATGCAGGATTTGTGTGACGTCAGGATGTTGTGTGACGTCAGGTTTTTGATGCTTAGTACGCATGTGGAGATTGTAGATGCCGCCACATCACTCCTCTCCGGAGACCGGAGGTCGATAGTGGCCTGAATCTTGTATCTTGCGATGCTTCACAGTGCCAGCTGTGGTTCCAGTGCGTCGGAACCAGGTGCCGTATAGTTCGCGGTGACTCGGAACTGTCTGCGGTGATTGCGGTGATTCCCCAGTTAGTCGGGGTGGCGCTGTGTTATGATCCAGTGTGTCGGATGTGGTACAGCGATGGGTTGTGGCTGAGGGTGATGACCACGAATGCGCGTTCGCTGCATGCTGGTGGTCAGGATATCCGTTGAAGCCGTGGGTGCTGGCTGGCTGTGTGACTCACCTCACGAAAGCTTGCGGGAGTGATGATGATGATGACGTCACGCTGAAGTATTTGCATGAAGGCTGCGTTGACGTTCATACTCGGGGTCACCAATTTAGGGGTATGAGGAACTGGGTGTAAAGTTCACTCATCCCACATAGAAAAGGGAGGATCCTCCGACCAGACGGGTGTCGCGTCTGGCGGGCAACTGCCCTGAGATTGAAGTTTGGGAGATTGTATATATGTCCATCGCGCGGTAAACTTTAATTGCGCTATGCAGGATTTGTGTGACGTCAGGATGTTGTGTGACGTCAGGTTTTTGATGCGTAGTACGCATGTGGAGATTGTAGATGCCGCCACATCACTCCTCTCCGGAGACCGGAGGTCGATAGTGGCCTGAATCTTGTATCTTGCGATGCTTCACAGTGCCAGCTGTGGTTCCAGTGCGTCGGAACCAGGTGCCGTATAGTTCGCGGTGACTCGGAACTGTCTGCGGTGATTGCGGTGATTCCCCAGTTAGTCGGGGTGGCGCTGTGTTATGATCCAGTGTGTCGGATGTGGTACAGCGATGGGTTGTGGCTGAGGGTGATGACCACGAATGCGCGTTCGCTGCATGCTGGTGGTCAGGATATCCGTTGAAGCCGTGGGTGCTGGCTGGCTGTGTGACTCACCTCACGAAAGCTTGCGGGAGTGATGATGATGATGACGTCACGCTGAAGTATTTGCATGAAGGCTGCGTTGACGTTCATACTCGGGGTCACCAATTTAGGGGTATGAGGAACTGGGTGTAAAGTTCACTCATCCCACATAGAAAAGGGAGGATCCTCCGACCAGACGGGTGTCGCGTCTGGCGGGCAACTGCCCTGAGGTTGAAGTTTGGGAGATTGTATATATGTACATCGTGCGGTAAACTCTAATTGCGGGATGCAGGATTTGTGGGACGTCAGGATGTTGTGTGACGTCAGGTTTTTGATGCGTAGTTCGAATGTGGCGATTGTAGATGCCGCCACAGTGTCATTGGTGAAATTCGCACTAAGTGATGTTTGTATTTACTGGAAAATGTTGTCAAAAGTGACAAAACAATAACGAGGTCGACTGTCAACCACCAAGGTTATTTTCTTCGTATAGGTTTGAGCTAGTCAGCAAGTTTTCTTGCAGGAATAAAGTTATTTTCTAATAATATCTAACATAACATTTGGCAGGAGCGCGGTTGAACAAAATAACAACAAAAAATGAATATGAAAAACCTTTATTTTATTCTGAAAAAGACCTTCTTAATAATAAAAGTACATAACTATGAAAAAAGATTCACAGTACATTAACTTAAATAGACTTTCTGCACCAAATAAAAACCGAAACTAAGATCAACTTTGTATTTGATATAGAGCACTCTTTTACAAACATACTATAGCTGCACTTAAGCTTGATGTTCACGGTGCGATATAGTTTCCTGTGGCATACCATAAGTCGAAATAGCAATAAAAGTTACACCTCAAAGTTTTCCCACGACGCAAATCATTAATTAGTAAGATAAGTGGTAAAGATTAATTTCTCACCTTGTGGTGAGAAATAAATCCCTCGCCTCAAAAATCCCTCCTGTATATTGTAATACAGGCTGGATTTTTGAGACGGGGCAGTAAGGAGACTGTTTTAAATTATTTGAGACATTTTGATCTGCATTCACAGATTTAAAAAAAAAATTAGTCAGCAAGAGAATGGGCAGTTCTACCAAAACCTTTTTTTGATGCCTATCGATTCTGTTTCTTATAAGGGTCAAAAAACTATCGGACCAACTGAGGTTTGTGTAAAAGTCTGAAATCGCAAAAAAACTTTTCCCATTCCTAAATTTTGCTAGAAATGAGACACCAACCTATTTTTTTACGATGGATAGACAGGCCGAAAACAAAATCACGTGGAAGTCGTAAGATACACAATATACTTTTAAAACAGCAACATTTATATGAAACTCCTTTTAAAAAGACGAATATCAAATTAAAAACTTTATTTCTTCACACACACACATACTTCGGAGCGTTAAAACGTTCCAGACTTATAAATGGCTACCTATTCGAGAAATAAACTAGAAAATAGAAAAGTTTACAGTACAGCACTAAATGAATAGGTTCATAAATTTCAAAAAGGCTATTTTACTCCCTGGCTTGTAGCTCCACTGGCCATTAATAAAACTGGCAACTTACAAAATAAAACAATTGGTATAAATGATGCGTGAATCTAGTGGGGGATAGAAAAGGAATCGTGGACAAGAAGCCATTTTGGTTTAATATAGAAACCAGGGATTATATCTACAGAATATAATATTAAGGTATATGGTAATATAATATTAGGTGTTGACTATAAAAGGTAAAATAAAAAATATAAAAAATGACCAAGCGCAAGTTCACAGATGTGTTATGTATCAATTCAATACCTATCTCATAGTCATCCAGGCCGTATTTCGGCCATGGTGGCCAATCTCAACGGAGACTAACCTTCGGCGCGGGAAATATTATAGTGCACAAGTGTGTGCGCAGACACAGGTGCACTCCATCTTCCCTCATAGTTCGACGGAACGGCATGCAATCCAATACCAAAGCGCGAGATCAGGCGCAGGGCCAACGGCTTAACGTGCTTTCCGAGGCACGGGGGTATCACACCGCCAACTTCCAAACTCCGGGCTGTTATTAAGAAATTCCTAATGGATAAACTCGCGAGCACGGGACTAACATAGGCAGTTATTGATACAGGGTTATTGGTAATATATGTATATGTCGTATATATATATATATATTTCGGCAAGCAATTAAGGGGATGTAGGAAAGGTCACTTGCAACCCAATAACCCCTCAAGAACCATATTCCAGTAATTTTTTATTTTAAAATGAATGAAATAAAATGTCAAATTACTCGAAAATGGTTGAAATTTGCATAGGAGTCATAAAGGGTTATTTAGTTGTAAATGACCTCTCCTACATCCCGTTAATGAATTGCGGACATATTACCAATAACCCAATATGTACCTATCTAAGCACGATAAACCAAAAAAACTACCACTGGAAGGTCGAAATTTTATTATTTTGTAGTCTAAGTTTAGAACAAACTTTTACAGAACATAGTGCCCATGAATATGGTCAAATTTTACTATGGGATAACAAAATGGCAAACCTGAAATACCTAATAAAAATATCCAATAGAAGCACAAAACTATAAGGTTTAAACTGTATTTAAGAGTTGGTCGCGTAGTGAAAGTTGTTGAGTACTGTGTTCAGTAGAATATTGTCCAGGTAATTTGTTTGTACCATAAAATAGTTACAACTTTATACGTACAAATCCTCCGCGTACAAATCATCATCGTCACTACTCGCTTCACTTTTAATTTCATACGTTTGTCGAGACAAAACCAACCTTCTCTTTCCATTGTCCCGCGCAGGTTTCTTACCATTATCCCTAGATCTCTTTAAAAACGGTTGCAAAACTGACAGTATGCTAATTTCAGCTTCAATCCGTTCATCTATGGGTATCATGTTTAACATTGGAACTAATGATAACGCGAAATGTGTACTATCTGGATCATTTGCATTTGTAGTAGTGTGTGGATTTGATGTGGATCCAGTATTGTCTGAATTTGGTGACGTTTTGATATTGTCTGTATTCGATGGCGATTTGGTATTGTCTGAATTTACTGGAGTTTTAGTTCTCTTTGTCTCAGCTTTAGATTTTGGTTATGTTATTGCTTCTGGTATAGGTATTTCTTCAATATTGGTGTCTACTATTACAGTAGTATTGTCGACTTCATTATTTTCTGGAAGATCAATTTCGTTTGTGGCATCTTCTTCTGCGTTTTCACATTCAGGTCTTAGAAATAACAGATCATTGTAATATAAGTATGGACGCCTTTTGTATGAGACTCCGTAGATCCATTTCGGTTCCTTCTGACGCTTGACTTCCCTGGTGAAGCAAGCTCTAAGGTTTTTCCATCTTTTTTGTACTAGATCCACTGAAAAGGAAAAAAAATACTTAGTTGAATCATTTAAAATGTTTAACAATTTCCGGCTCGTTAAGAACAGAAAGACAGACAGACAAATTATACGCTTACGAAATCGCGGGTTACAGTCAGTACTAAATAAATTATCCGTGATCGTCATAATTTTATTTAAACAAATTAAGAATTCATGGCAACAGAAACAACCGTTTTCTATATTTTTTTTTAAGAACATGGTTTGTGCGCATGCAATGCAACGCAGAAGTTGCATGTTACATAGGTGAACGCTGGCAGTCGACCTTATTTCTAGAGACATAAGGGTGAAGACTGAGGTACAGCGCCGCCGCCGCGCCGGTGGCGCCGCTAATCACCACGCTTGCTTAACAGATTGATGATGATGATCATAATTTGATGTAAGAAGTTGTTCCTGCCTTATAAATAACGTACAGGAGCCGTTATCTATGTAAGGTCTATTCAAATCCTTGTTTCCAATTGGTGTTATTTCCACTTAAACAAACATCAACTTTATGTTAGTGTAAATAAAGTTGATTTTAGACTGACTAGTACCGTTGAAATATGAAGTTGTAGCGCAAACTGAACCTTATGTGTACGCTTTACAGTTGTTTTTCCTAAAACTCGTGTTTGTTTACATGTTTGGCAAATAAATTGCGAACGCAGATTTGCTTCTATGGACAACATACCGGTACAAACAGAACTTATTTAAGTATACCGATATTTTTTACACCTTTTTCGTACCTACCTAGGGTTGCCAACCCTAGTATATAATATAGTATCCTCATAGTAGCAAAAAATATGCATATTCAATATAAATAATAAAAATGTTTTTGAAACATTCCTACTACTTATATCTGTTCTACTATATTACGGTAAGTACGAAAAAGTTGGCAACCCTACCTACCTATAACTTAGCTTACAACACAGTTACATAAATCGAATAAACCTTTCAATCAAACAATGTCACTCTGTGTAAGTCACAGCTCTTTGACATCTGTCACTTCACTTGCTACAATAACAAATAAATAACCTTTTAAACCAGAAAAATAATAATAAACAGACCTTTGTCAGCTTTTTCTTCGTCATTATATTTCGGCCAAACGTCAGCAAATAATGATTTCGTAATTTCTTCCCATTCAATTATTTTATAGCCCACATCGCCGTATCGCAAATGGTCTCTTACATACAAACATGGTCGCGACTTCACACCTTTTATTAATAACATTGTATCGAGTTGAGCATCGGGAGAATCTAACGACATTGCTTATTACAATACACTATGTATTACACTAATTATCTAACTATTATTTAAAGAAATTATAACCCGTGTTCGAGGTTTTGTAAACACGCGGTGACTAAAGGAACGCCAAAGTGTTCGTTCACTCACCGCGTAGTTGCCGGCTCGCAAAATAGCGACGCTAATCATGCCGTCTCGCTTGCACATTCAAGGCCTCATAGTGAGCAAGTGAGAGGACATGAAGTCACGCGGTCGCATAATCGAATGATCAAACGTATCGTGTTTGTATTATGTGCGTTTTTCCTTTGGCACCGTTTGACCGAACGATGACAACTCGGCAGCCGAGTGAAACAAATTCAACGCTGTACCGGCTGTAATATTTTGTTGATAAGAAGTTTGTAATCCTAGTTAGAAATAACTAGTTCTGTTTATTGAGTTTTTTTTTTTGTGTTTTTCTACTTAAACACAAAACCTATGCGTTGAGGGTTGTATTAATATTATTTCTTAGAGGAACCATTTTTTATTTTATTTATTTTACTCTCGTGCAAAGGATCAATCAGCCTAGCCATAACAGACCGGGTAGATATGACCTCACATGGTTTTATCCTAGAAACGCCCATTGCATTCCTCATCTACATAATAATATAGTTGTTGTCATAGCAACTATCTAGTAGCGTTATACCTATTCTTGTTGCACTGTAATTAATAGGTACGTAACTGTAGGTATCGCGAGTAAGTATTTAGTCCGTAAGTAAGTAGGTACCTCCTCAGAGTGGATTTTTAAGATGGGGCAGTAAGGGCAGCTACCTTAACCACCGTGGATTTAAGATCTTAGGAAACTGTCGTAAATTTTTTGAGACATTTTGATCTGCATTCACAGATTTTGAAAAAAAAAATACAGTCAGAAAGAAAAAGGGCAGTTACAAAATCAAAGATTTTTGTAAGCAAAAATACACTCAAACGCCGCAGCTTTTTTTTTGATAACCTACGAATCATTTCAACGCATGGGCGTTCAGAATCTTGTACTGAATCCATGGTATCAGCTTTCGCGTCGATGTCCCTGCCACCCTGTATATTAGTATTTAGAAATAACTCTGTATCTTATTTATAAGTGAACTGTTATATAGTTCTTATGGGAAATAAATATCTTTAAACCTATCAATGGCCGTATTTCTATCTTCTAAGATTTCTAAAATTCGCCAAGTCGTTTATATTGTACGGCATATTATACAAAAATAAACAGCTGTTCGCCAGCCTACCCTTGAACTGCCCCGATCGATTTTATAGGACGTTGAACTGTTTCAGGGTCGCATATTATTGACAGTTCTATTTTTAGTAAGATATAAAATATAATGGGTCTCAATAAAACCTTTAAGGCGACGGTAACCGACTTTTAATGATTTTATACTGAAGATCACGTCTAAACGAGTGGTGCTAATGAATTGGGAAGAAAAATATGTTACATTAGAGTATTTTCTTACTAGAATTATGAATATTTTAGATTATGTTTATATTACATAGTGAAATTCATTTGTAAAGTTATGTCTAACGCAGAATCACGCAAAATCTATCAAGTGTATTTTTCTGAAACCTTTCACTATTTAAAGATAATTAAATTTTTGATATTTCAGTATTCGTATTTTATCAAAATACCTTTTGTTTTATATATAATAAATTAATAATGCGTCTAATTTGGGACAGCGCTTTACTTGCTGGACGTAAGACGCGTTGCGTGAGCTCAGCACAGAACACGCAAGCTAACCACTCAAGGTCACTGGCATATATCTGCGTCTTAAGGACTTAATACTTAGGAACATCAGAATGAATATTCCTATGGGGGATTTCCTGCACCCTATTACATGGGGCTTAAACATAACTGGTGAAATGTGGGTGTACTAGAGGTACACCTCTGCCGAATTCATCAGGGAATACCAGCGTGATGTTTATTAACAATAAATATGCATCTATTTCTTCGTCACGTTCCGTGACCATGGTTGATGGAAACGGATTAGAATTCCTGCCACCGCACTATAAGGGGGATGGATGGGGAAGAAGCTATTTTTAATCTAAATGCTAAAACCATCCTGCCTTTGAATTGCTAAGGGTAGCTTTGAGTAGTCGGGGATGATGTGGTTCTAAATAGGGGGGGATTTTAAACAGTAACAACGGTTGCAGATTTGAAATTGTGTCGGCTAGTTTGGTCCGGTCGGAGTTCTGTACCTTTTAATGTAGCTCCGAAAGTAAGGGAAGTAGTAACGTGTATTTACAGCCCAGGAAAATAAAGATTTTGCAGAGTAAAAAAATCCTAGTGAAGATTTTTCCCCGGGATTATCTTTTTAAAGGGTGTTAGGTTATACAAGGCACATACCTTAAGGGAGTGTCGTACGCAACAAACCGACCATCTTTTACAATAGGACCAAATCTGGAAATGAAAAAAACCGGCCAAGTGCGTGTCGGTGTCGGACCACGCATAATGGAGGGTTCCGTAGTTAGGATGAATTTATCCTAAGAACAAATTTAACATTGCAGTTACTTTGAAAAACATATTCTTCCATACATTCCAACTGCAAATGTAAGTTTTTTCGCACAATATTGAGAGATTTATCATGTTATTTAAAGACCATAGACTTCTTATAGGTTTTCCTATAATATATGAGTAAAGAACCATTCTCTGTATTTTTTTTTCAAAATTTTATAAGCAATTAACACAGTGTGGAAAGTTCATTGAGAAAACAGTTGTGCGAAAAAATAATTGACAATCAAATACCCCGAAAATCAACTTTCTCAAATATTTCTTAAATTAGGTACATATAAAGTGGCGTTATGTCAATTTATATTATTACAAGTTTCTTCCTACTAGCCTTTTTTTATTTTGGTTGTGAAATTATCAAATAACTTCTCCCGCTCTGGACGGAGCGGGAAGGCGTGTCAGACTTTTACTGACTGAAATCCACCCGTGTTCCTTTCGTTGCCTGTGTGCCGGGGCCACGATACCCCTTTCCGACAAACTCGCAACCCTGGCACATAAGCCCTAGCCTCCACTGCGAATTTTATTCGCGCGGTTTATATTTATGGTACAGCAATGCAATTAGTGCTGGTCAAAATTAAATTATTCTGGACTCTGAACTATTCGATAGAAGCGCAAACTATTGTGATAAAATTGTTCACACACACAATAACAACAAAAACACATTTAAAACAAAAGGTTTAGCATTCACAGTAAGGAACCCTAAAATAGACTTGTTTCCCAGTGCTTTAGTGCTCAATAGGAGCATTTAAAGAGCCAAATGGATCTTTTCCGGCTCACATGTGGGAACGAAACGATTTTTTATTAAACCGACTGATCGCCTTTGAGGTCAACGAAGAACAGTAATGAGTTTGTGTAGGTAGTTCGGTATAAAACCTATAGGAAATTGGAGTTGAAAGAAGTAGCCTTGTATTTATTTTTGACTAAAATTACGTGGTAAGAAGAAACAAGGATTGATATCACCACGTTTTGCTCACTGCATTTCAGGCCATTATATTCACTTTTCTTTTCAACATTGTCCTTTACCCCTAGCTCACTAACCTTAATTTCGACTGACGTTATCACTGACCATTCGTAAATTTTATAATGGATTAAAACATCAATATTTATTTAATCAACTTCATTTATGACACACAACGACCTCAGTTAGCAGTCTTAGTTTTCTTTTTACCTAATAACATAATCTGTTTTAGAAAAACCTACGTTGAATAATGATTGCTCATAGAAACAATATACTCCTAGCAAATCCCTTTTTTTCAGCTCTTGCAGAAGTTCGTGGTCATATGACGATTTTTTACAGCTGCAAGTTTTGCGAGTCCTGGGAAAGTTTTGACTAGTTCCTTCCTGATCTAGTCTACAATTTTCAGGATCTCAGCGATGATTTACTTCAAATTTTAGTCTAAAATTTTACGACGATCATGCGATATATCCCGATCTAAAAAACGTGCATCTGTAATATGTCATTGCAGGTCACTAATGATGCGAATCAGGAAGGTATTAGAAACGGCAATGATGGCAGAAGTCGGAATCTAATCAAAACACTAAATGCGCAACGTACGCGTCGTCATTTTGTCGAATGGTTAAATGACTGTTCCAACGAACCCCGCGCGGGAACCGGGATGTGCCACCGCTCGTCGATTGTTTTAATAATTTTGAAGTCACACGACTATTCACCTCACTTTGAGCGCAGCTTTATGTCAGTAGTATCCAAGATTTAATACCTAAGAAAATTCGTAGGAAACCACAGCGAAACTACGTAGGTACGAAATATTGAAAAAATCTTATGCCTTTGCCAGGCTGGATCTAACTCACAACCACGTCTTTAAGAAGCTAGGACTTAAGGCGACGATAACCGACTTTTAATAAAAAAAAAAAATAAAATAAAAATCGTTTATTTATAAAAAAGGGGCACATTTACAATAAGTAACTTAATCATTAAAATAGAGCACAGTTGCTTATTTGCCTGAACTAGGTTGAACCTGTGTTTCAGGCTACGAAGAGCATAAATACTTAATGTAATAAATTAACAATGAGTATAAAGGATAAACTAAATTAAAATTAGGTAAATAAAAGTAAAATATCATGTTAGCGGATCTATTTGCAGACAACAAGTAGATCTTCTGTCTGCGCATAATCTATGGTTAGTAAATATTCAACTATAATTTTTTTACAGCTAAAGTAATTTAAGTTATACATACTTAGTTTTCTATTTAATCTGTTGTACAAAAATGGGCCTAAGAATGTAAAAAATCTCTCTACAAAGACATGTTTTGAGGTTGCATTTGATGTGCATATTATATCATTCCGTCTCTTGTTATTATTGTCAGCAGTGTAGGAAAGCATGGTGTGCTGTTTTAATACTAAGTGCATAATGAAAATTTGGCGAACAGTCAGCACGTTGCAGGATTTATATAGCAGATTTGTGGGAAAGAAAAAGGGATGGAAGTTTGCTACCTTTAAAATTGCTCTCTGAGCTCTTTCAAGAGGAAGTAGATAGGTTTTCGGTGCGCCACCCCATGAAGAGATGCAGTATTGAATAATAGATTGACATAGGGCCAAATAAACTTGAGTGATTAATTTTGAATCTGCAAACGTTCGCAATTTTTTAAAAACATATATTAATTTGCGCACTCTTTTAACTAGACTTTCAATATGTTTTTTGAAAGACAGTGTGTCGTCCATTATTACCCCGAGGTATTTTATGCTGCTCGTTTTGAGGATAAAAGGGCAATTACACATGTTGACTGAACGGTTTCCACATTTATGGGCATATAGATGAGCGTTAGTAATGTTAAGGTGAGGCTTGCGCATGGAGAAGTGAATATATTTTGTCTTGTCAGCATTTAAGGTTAGTAAATTGCTTTGAAGCCAATTAGTCACAGTATTAAAACCTAGTTGAGCAATTTCGTACACTTCGCTGCTGGTTTTTGCGGTAAATATTAATGCCGTGTCGTCAGCGTAAGATATAATTTTGCCGTTTTTAAGATTCAGATTACACAAATCGTTAATATAAATCAGGAATAACGTAGGGCCCAGAATACTTCCCTGGGGAACACCAAAACCAGTACTTTTCTGCTCATCGCTCGTGATATTATCTATTCTAACACATTGATATCGGTCATCTAAGTAGTCCGCAAATAGTTTCAGCGGTGTTCCCCTTATTCCTATGGCCTCTAATTTGTTTAGAAGAACAGAAACAGACACCGTGTCGAAGGCCTTGGCTAAATCAAGGAAGATTCCTAAGGTCTGGTTACCTTTGCCGAGTTCTTCTGAAATATAATCGGTCAGGCTATGCACCGCATCGGCTGTGGATAATTTGGCTCTAAATCCAAATTGCGCAGGGGATAAGAAATTATTTTTTTCTACATAGTTAATTAATCTACTATTTATAATTTTCTCTAATATTTTTGATAATGAGGGGAGTATCGATATTGGCCTATAATTGTTTACTAAGTCTTTACAACCAGATTTAAAGACGGGTATTACAACTGCCTTTTTAAGACAGCTAGGGAAAATTCCTTTGGATAGACAGATTCGGTATATATGCGTTAAGGGAGGTACCAAAATATGCTTAAAGTGTTTAAGGATCTTATTGCTTATATTATCCCATCCAACTGCACAATCATCTTTTAGTCCAGAAATTATTCGGGCTATTTCGACTTCGTCAGTGTCCAGCATAGCAAAAGATTTCAGGTTACAGCTATTGCTAGATTTTTGGAAAGATGGTTGGTCACAATAATAATGTTTCGGAGTCTGTTCAGCAAGAGTTTTCCCAATATTGACAAAGAAGTTATTTACGTTGTTAGCTGACAAGTGTCGTGAAGGATTAGTAAGCAGTAAACTCGAATTTGATTCACGCTGTTTAGACATATTGGTGACGTTTTTAATATGTTTCCAAAGTTGCTTGCTATTGTTGCCTGCTCTATTTAATTCATTTTTATCGTAATTATTTTTTAAATTCTTTAGGAGATTGTTGCAGAAGTTCCTGTATCTTTTATAAGTGGTTTGAATTATTTGATTATCAGGGTATCTCTTAGTTCTCTGATGAAGTTTATCTCTGTGTCTTATACACCGAATTAGTCCAGGTGTAATCCAAGGTTTAATATTATAGAGTTTCTTATTCACTGTAGAAACTATCGTGTTACGTAAAATTGCTTGCTGGACATGTTTTATAAAGTACGATAAAGCCAAATTAGCGTCAGCAGTATTGTAAACTAGGCTAAGATCAAGATTGCGTAAATCATATTCGAGTTTATTTGTGTTTAATTTGCTTTTGGTCTGGGGACGATTTTGCTTAGGTAGCGTTAAATTTAATTTAAGTAGGACAGCATGATGGTCAGTAATTGTTGCGTTAGTAACAAGCGTAATATATGATAGGCTGGATTTAATCATCATATGATCGAGACAGGAACCGCTCTGATGAGTAGGTAATATGTGAGCGGGTTGAAAACCATGGTATGAGCAGATATTAAGATAATCTTGGGTCCCTGCATCGCAGTTTTCGGAGCCAATATTTATGTTTAAATCACCTGTTAGTATAACATTCTTAACCGAGCTTAGCCCTTGTAGAATTTGGTTTAAGGAATTGTGAAAAGAATCCAAGTTTCTAACGGAAGGGGACCTATACATAGCGATTATCGCTGTGGTTGTACCAATTTTGATAACTAAGCAATTAATCATACAGTCTTGTGGCGTAGGTTCCTGGACTGTTACCTTTAACGATTCCTTAGCAAAGACTACCACCCCATCATTTTGATTGTGGTTTCTTGTGGTATGCAATAAGTTGTAACCAGGTATAACTGGGAGGTTATCGATGCGGTTAGCTAGCCAGCACTCGGTTAGTACCATTATATCACAATCAAAATTAAGTCTATGAAGGAAAATTTTAAAGCTATCTATGTTCTTATAAATACTACGAATATTTTGGGTCAATACGGTTAGTGACTTTTTACAATCGGAAAGATATTGTCTGCAATCCTCAACGTCACATGTCTTTGACACAGTTAAAAATGAATTATCTATGTCGGTAAATAAATTATTATCCATACTAAACTATGAAAATAACAATAACAAATTACGTCTAAAATATACACAAGTATGTGGCGCTCTTAGGCGCCTTCATAGTCGATCGAGTTAATGTACCTGTATTCGGCAGCTTTTTTAGCCGGGCAATCCGCGTCTCCCGTCTTGTGGTTGGCTTGCTTTTTAAAGCGCAAACATGTAGCACATTTTGGCGCTCCGGCTTTCTTTGCGCAGTCTTGAATAGTGTGACCTTCTTCACCGCAATGTCCACATGTAGGGGCAGCAATTTTGCATGTTTTGGCTGCATGACCGTACTGCTGACATTTGTAACATCTTGTTACTAGAGTGAAGTCTCGCACCGGGCAGGACGACCAATTTATGAATAGCCTGTCTTGTGTGATGAGGGCTTTACGTATGACGGCTGGAACTTCTATAATAAAGTTGCAATTCTCGGCATCTTTTCTACCAGATTTGTGGCTTAGTTTTATAGAGGTCAAAAATGTATCTAGGGATATAGGAGGCAATTTGTCGGCCAAGTTTTGTTCATAAATACATTTATAAACCTCATTCTCAGTCATTGATGTAGGGACTCCTATTACTATAATGCGAGGTTTGCGCTTTTTAGGTTCGTCGACAGTAAGCCCTGACGAAGCGAGTTGGACTGTTTGCTTGAGCCTGTCTAGGTCATCTTTAGTCTCAGTGCTGATTATGAGTCCTCCTTTTCCAATTTTGCGTACGCCTCGTACTTTCAGCTTCATTTCTCCAGGGCATATAATTTTTTGGACCATGTTCTTGGTTTCGTCACTGGTCTTTGAGTTGTCACTGGGATAAATGGCCACGGAGCTAAGAGTATTAGGACGAACAAAGGTTTTGGACCCATTCTTCACCATAGCTGCAAAAGATGTAGAAGTTGTTTCCTGCTTCGTGCAGGACTCCTGAATCGTCCGGTTCATCTCCATTAGACAGTCTGATAGGTCTCGAGCTTCGGTCATGGTTTTAAGGGAGGTATGGGTTTGTATGGCTTTTTGTTTAAGTGACTGGTATTGAACAGCCATTTGCGAAACTCCATGTCCAACTTTCCGGCAAAGATTGTTTATTTTTAGCTTCTGATCAGCATTTAGCTTTCCCTCAGAAGTAATAGCGCAAACCTCATTCAGACACTGCTCAATAGACCCCATCCAGTTCTGAATCTCCGGAGTGGACACAACTTCAACTTTCTCATCTTGGTCCTGTCTTGGTTGTCGGGGCGATGTAGGTGCTGGTGTCGGTACCGGGGTCGGTGTCGGAGGAGGGCTGCGTCGCATCATCGAGCTCCGATTAAAGGGGCTGCCATCCATGTTTTAGTTTATAAAAATAATTATTCAGTTCATTATTTTAACTTATCACTATAATGTTTATTTGTATAACAAGCTAATACACTGAAACTAGGTCACTATTTTTATGCAAGCGTTAATTTATTTAATTGATATTATGCATTGATGAGCACGTCTGTATGCGTTGAAAGCAAAAATCGAATCGAATAATGATTTTATACTGAAGATCACGTCTAAACGAGTAGTGTTAATGATTTGGAAAAAAATATATGTTAAATTAGAGCATTTTCTTAATAACTTAATATAGGAATATTTTAGATAATGTTTATATTACTTAATTAATTTGTAAAGTTATGTCTAACGCGGATAAACAAACTAAAAATCACGCAAAATCTATCAAACATATGTTTCTGAAACACCATTTTAAAGCTAATTTAATTATTTATCTTTTAGTATACGTGTTTAATTAAAATACCTTTTGTTTTATGTATAATAAATTAATAATGCGTCTAATTTGAGACAGCGCTCCTTGATGGGCGAGTCCTAATAATGGCTGGACGCGTTGCGTGACTCAAGGTCACTGGCATATATCTGCGTCTTAAAACTCCACGGCATCTCAACATTTTAAACGTTATCCAAACATGCTAACAACATAACATAACATAACGCCTACATTCCCTGGAGCGTTAGGTGAGCAGAGGTGCAGATATAGTACACGGGTAAACGCACATTTCGCCAGTTATGTTTAAATCCCATGTAATATGGAGCGAGCCTATTGCCTTCAACCGGGCACAAATCCAGACTCCAGGCTGCTACTGAGAAATTCCGGATGGAAAAACCCAATAAAACGTTACTCGACCCGGGTATCACGACCTCATGCTGAGCAGTAACTCTTGCAACCACTAGTCCAGCAACGAGCCAGGCCAAACATGCTATCTTATTTAAATTCCATTTGCTCTATAACTATTAGATATCACGCTAATTGCTCCACGATAGCCTCTAAGCACTAGTTTGACCTATATCTAGTAATCTAGTATTTATTGTCAGGCAAGCTGTGGCATGCATGAATGTTAATGCGAATTTGATTAACTTGGATAGGGGCGTTGCATCTTAGTCTGAAGTTTACTAAGTAAGCACGCACATCAATAGGAGATGGTTAAGGGCACAGATATCTGTTTAGTAAGTAAGTTCTGAGTTGAGCTCCATCATTACTGGCAAATGATTGCACTGACATGGACAGGTCCACTCAAATCTGAATGATTATTTCCTCAAAAGACCACTTCAGACACTAATCTACATGATCCTCATATGGCCTGACCAAGACTTTGAAAGATACTGCGACCTCTGAGTTTGTTTCAGCCTGCTGGCCTCATCTAGCTTATTTTTAATATGACGACTAATAGTGATTCCGATATCCTATTTACAGAATAAACAATTTCATTCAATTTCATTTGCAACCTACATGATATGGTACAGTACTTACTTAGTTATAAATCAGAGGAGCTATATGCTAGCATTTCATAATCTAGACCTCGGGGGCCTCGGAAAGCTGGCTGTCATTAATCAAAGATCTACATTTTTTTTAGATTTTGAGAGTCGTCACTGGCATATATCTGCATCTTAACTTAGTTCTTTCTTTGAAAATAGATAACAATACATGCTCACAAATCCTGAAACCGAAAATAATTGAATGCTTTTTTCAGGATTAAAATATTTTCGGTTGTGTTTTGTTTGTCGGGAGAAAATTGTAAGCCAACATTGCCATATCCATGTTATTCTCGTATCATCTTTCATTTTCATTTAAAAACTCGTGCTTCTTTGAAACTAAAAGCGCAATAAGTAATTTTCTGGGTCAAAAGTTACGTGTTATAGCAATAGAAAGTGTCAATGAAATATTATTTATTTATTTACAAGAGAACCAATAGCTATAACAGATGGATAACAGTTGTATATGAAAAAATAAAAGTTATAAAAATGAAAACCCAATGCTAAGATTTTTTTTTTTTAGTTCGTGACTTATGACATCTAGCTAGAGGGCGCCATGATCGATCAAGACGCTTCCAACAATACCTCATTTGTCAAATTATGATGAATAGTTTTTAAGTTATGAGGAACAGATGAACATACATACATAAAATCATAATCCTCCTTTTTGCTTCGCGGCGTAGTCGAGTAAAAACAGAGCGAATTACAGGGGTTTCAATTATGATCGATTTTAAGATACCTTTTGGAAAACAGAAGGATAACATCGAAATCAACTCAGCCTACCGCAGTCCACTGCTGGACATACATGAGTCTTTCCCAGGCTGTGTTACAACAGTGTCCTCCGTCTTCCGCAACCAGTCTGACCCAACTACCATTTTAAGGTCCATCTAGCTGGAGACGCCCACACTGCGTTTGACTCGGCTGCTCCACCGGCCATCGATCCTTCGACAAACATGGCCAGCCCGCTGCCACTTCAACTTGCTTACTCTATGTCGTTAACTCCGGTTCTTTTCCGGATAACTTCATCTCTGATTTCATCCTTCAAAGAATCTCTGAGCATAGCCCGCTCCGTAGTGCGCTGGGCGACCAGCAATCAACATCGTCAACATTACAGCATAATCAGGCCTCCTCCCTTCGAGAGGGAGTGGGCTGTAATCTATCACGCGGGGTGATAGATGCCACATGTCTCCGAATTTTTTGGTTCTAGGACATGCCGGTTTCGTCACGATGTTTCACTTCACCACTTCACAAAGTAAAGCGTCCTACAACTCGGTAAGTCGGATTACCAATAGGCCACCACTGCTCTTAACAATTTTATTTCAGTTGAAATACATCCACTGCTAGACATAGTCCTCCCCAAACGTCGCCTCATCGACCGGTCCTGTGCTAACCTAAATCCATAATTACCCCCTTATTCCCCATTTTTTCTTTATCTACCATAATACCGGCCACATAAGCCTACACATGTTCGAGGTCTAAGAAACGTGCCGATGTTCCCCCAGGGGACTTTGCCAATCTTTCTCAGACCTCGTTAAGTTCCTCCGGTGTTCCCCCAATGGTATACATATTGATTCTTATGTAATTTTAGCTTTTATGTTACATTTCTCTGTTTGTTGGATTTTTGTGGCTTCTGTAAATCGGGTAAGGTATTCCTACGATTTTATAAAAATGATTTTTTTTTAACCAATGATATTGTGGTATTTGTAATTATATGAATCTCGAGTTCATAATCAACCTATAATTTTCCCACTGTTGGGACACAGGCCTCCTCTCTTTGAGAGGGAGTGGGCTGTAATCCACCACGTGGGCCCAGTTCAGGTTGGTAAATGTCACATGTCTTAGGACATGCCGGTTTCGTCACGATGTTTTCCTTCGCCGTTTTGACAGCAGTGGGGATGAAACAATTTACACAAAGTAAAACGCCTGTCCGGGTTCGAACCTACGACCTCGTACGTCGCTGCCGTTAGCACTGGGCCACCACTGCTGTCAGCTTCATCTTTTGTTCGTAGTTATCAATTTCTGGGCAAGATACACATATACAAAAATGTAATATTTCATCCGTCTTCACACAGCTAACGGTCTTGAGAATCCTTCGTTACTTTCCCAATATGTTACTACTAGCTATGAAAGAACAAAAGGACTTTGAGCGCTTACAGGAAGACATAGACAGGGTTGTTAAATGGGGAAAGAAGAATAAGTTCGTGTTGTAATACGTCAAAGTGTTCGGTAATAACTTTTAGTAGGATGAAAATGCCCAAGAAATATGACTATAGAGTGGACAACACGTTATTGAAGAGAACGGAAACGGTGCGTGATTTAGGAGTACGCCTTGACTCGGACCTGGCATTTCATAATCACATAGTAAATGTTTGTAAAAAAGCTTATAGGAGCCTAGGTTTCGTCCTAAGAAGGGCAGAGGGTTTTACAAGCACCGTTGCGCTAACTTCTTTGTACAATGCATTAGTAAGAAGTCAGCTCGAATGTAACGCAATCATATGGGCTCCGCATGAAGCTAAATATAGCCTCATGCTAGAGCGTATACAAAATAAATTTACTAAGTTTCTGTACCTAAGGTGGTATGGTGTATATCCATTATATCCATTAATGTATCCAACTTTGTTTGTTATAGGCATGGTGGGATACAATCAATTGGAAACAAGGAGGGACATAGCTCTTGCTACCTATATTTTTTAATTATTGCGTGGCAAGACTTCAAACTCAGGTATATTGAAAGAAACCTACCTACATAAACCACCTGTGTGTGCCCGACAATTATGTATTGCGAAGGCGACGGCCCAGTAGTAGGACCAATCTGCTGAGTAAAGCCCCTATAACGCGTACCTTGCGTGTGCTTAATGACGTAGCAGACATCATAGATATTTTTACTTGTTCTCTGAGTGAGTTCACAAAAACCACAATATATATAATATGTTATAGTAAATAATAAAATTGTAATTATGGCCACACTATTGAATTAGGAAATCCCTGTAATGATAGTGATGATGAGTTAATAAATAATAAATAAATGTTTTTGAGTTAACCCTCATACGCACTAGTGGTTAACCGCGGGGGCTTCTTATCGCGTGGCTACCCGCTTTTAATTTTTTTGATATGCTACCGCTTATGGTTGTACCATATATCTATGGGTTGTACGTACTTAACTGCCATCAAAGGCGGCGGTTGAATGGGCGATCAACCGCTAGTGCGTAAGGCCTCTTAGAGATGAGAGGAAGTGATTTTGTTCACGGCACCATGACCAATTCAAAAAATGGCATGAAAAACATAGAAGTCTTACGCATTAGCGGTTGACAGTCAACCGCCGCTTTTAATGGCGGTTAAGTGCGTACAACAAGAAGCGGTTGCTTATTAAAAAAATTAAAAGCAGCTAGCCGCGCGGTTGGCTGCTCCCGCGGTTAACCGCTAATGCGTATGAGAGCTAAGAAGCCTTACACACTAGCGGTTAACTGCTCATTCAACCGCCGCGTTTGACGGTGGTTAAGTGCGTACAACCATAAGCGCTTGCATATAAAAAAAAGAAAATGTGTACGGCTGATTTTATAGCCACGGCGCTAGACGCGCTGCTGGGCAGCGCGCTGCTACCCTATACATCTCCGAACGCGCGTGTTCCAACGGCGCTGCCGAAACCCGTAACAATAAAACCAGCCTATATGAGGACTTAGTTCTAATAGCATCATAGTCTAGCTAAGCCAAAAAAAATAACAATGTGTTGAGTTTTGATCCGCTGTCAAACTTAATGTTAACTTTCTTGATTTCTTGATCAAAGCTGTAACAAAAACCAATCAGATTAAGAGTTGTCATGAAAAGTTTTTTAATATCACGGGTTTCTGTTAAGATTTTATAGCAACAGAGTTCTAATCACACGTAATTCCCCCAAAGATGTTTGCAGCTCAAAGCTTAAAAATTCAGAATCCATCAGAAGGCTAATTACCTCGGCGTGCTCTCGTAAATCAGAACGTCGAGTTTCGCTCCGTCTTGTACTTACTGAGGAGGCAACTAGGAGTTGTAAGGTAAGTAATCTAGTTAGAAGAATATTTGAGTGTTCGGAGAGTGCGTTATTTTTGAGTTTGATAAACATTTCTTTTACCTGACTTCAGAAAACGAAGGATAATGAGTTCAATGTGTATGAAAGTTCGATCATTGCCCAAAAACTGGAAGGTAAACTGTAAAGATTTCGAATGTTTGGTGATTGTAGTGTTTTTAGGGTTCCGTACCTCATAAGGAAAAAACGGAACCCGAATAACGAAGTGATCCTATAAGGATCACTTCGTTATCCGTCTGTCTATCTGTCAGTCTGTCAAGAGCCTTTTTCTCAGGAACGCGTAGAGGTATCAAGTTGAAATTAATATAAAATAAGTAGGTCTATAGTTTGATTCTAGCTCAACGCAATAAAAAAATACGGGCGTATATACGCCATATTTCAATACTCGCAAATGAGAGAGAGAACTGCTCTCGACGCTTGACATGGCAACACGTCGTGTCCGGGTTCGCAACAAGTCAATCGTCATCCTGAGGATGCCTCGTTGAGAGGTGAAACACGTGTCGATTTCTTATAAGGTTTTTTATGTCTCTTTAAGAACAGTTAAGCGGATTAGGTTACTAAATATACGTCGTCTATTGTATTTTATAATGGATTTCCGCAAAGTTACGCCAATTAACGAGTCAATTACGTAACTACTCGCAAATAAATCAAAACATACAGGGTACTACACCTACTTTCCGTTGACCTAGAATCATGAAATTTGGCAAGAAGCAAGGTCGCCAAAGAATTAACCGTGACGTATATCGATTTATGGGAGAACATGTCATTTGTTTCAAGTACAATGTTAAGTTTGTTTTTGGGATAAATTCATCCCAACTACGGAACCCTTCATTATGTGTGGTCCGATACGCACTTGGCCGGTTTTTTAGTTTAATTAAAGTTCTTTTTACCAAATTTCGGAAAAACAAAAGGTTTTGATGAGTTTAACTATGTTCTGTATGTATGAATGTTCGATCGTAGCTCAAAAACTTCTATTGATCTTATTTAAAGAGTTACGAAGACTTACTGATTCTGGAGCTATGGCATGCGCAAAATAATCTGTACTTAAGTATATTTTATTTCCCCGTCTAGAAAATAGAAGTTTTGCCCTAAGATTGGGTGCACGTCAAAATGCAACGGGTTAACATCGAACTTAGGATCTCTCCGTTGCCAGTTTGCACCCTAACAATTGCATTTAATTACCCGACTCTGACAAAGTCAAAGAAGGGTTATTTACTAAATATCGTAACCAACCAATCACAGCGGTTTGAAAACAAATTGCCTAAAGGCTTTCAAAAACCACATAAGATATAATAATATGTTAGGAAGCTACATACTATCTTGCATTATTATTTTCCTTCAAAGGTCATCTTTTCCAGATTAAAACCATTTTCCCCCAAAGATTATATAACTTCATCTGCTATCAATTCCTTGGAAGATGTCGTCAGCGCTGTTTAGCGGGTCGTTAAGTAACCAATGGCGCGTTCAGAGGGCGCCACTAGACCGAAACTACTCACGGAATCCGTTTGATGGTACTAATTGTTTTCGTGAAGCTCTCCTGAATTCCTATGTCTGGATTTGGAGCTAAAGTTAAGTGTAGAAAACTTTAGTTTGATGTGTTTTTGGGAGCAAATTATCTTTGGTCGTTTATTAAAATATTTTTTTATTTTTTTCTTATACCTAATTACAGTGAAGGGAGGGGTGAAATGAGTATTGATCACCACGCTAGCTCACTCATAATTTTGCTTCGATGGTCCTTGTTTATTATTTGTGAGTAACAGCTTTAATAGCTATTTATGTAAACGGGCACGCCTTTTATGCCTGGACGCCTTCATTCTGGTATTAAGTTCTGTATTTTTTTTTTTTTTTTTTTTCGCTTGAGTATAGATTTCGATGATTCTTGTTGGTATATTGGCGTGTGCTTGCTGAAATATAGCAAATAATGTAATTTAATGTTTTGTGTTGCGTAATGTATACGTACATTATTTAGCATAAGTACTATTGTATAGAATTAAGTTTTTCCAACTGAACAGACAGCTGTGCTACTGGGGAGTTTGTTGCGCCACTTCTTCTTCCCAGTTAAAACACTAGGAAGTGGTGTAGGACGGGCCTTTTAGAGGGACTGTCTTATGTAATTTTGACGTTCGAAAAGTGCTGATTGTCAACCTATTTTGAATAAATTACTTTTGAATTTGTTTTTTTTTTAAATCTTCATCATGACCCTACAGCAATCTACTCCTGGACGAAGGACTCTCCAATGGCACGCCATTCAGCTCGATTCTTGGCAACTCTCATTTCTATTACCAGCCACGCTTTGAAGATCGTCGCTCCAACTAGCTCGAGGGCATCCTACCTTACATTTGCCGATTCGCGGTGTCCAGTCAAGAACACGCTAGCTCACTGCTGGTTGACCATTATTGTAGATCATTACCTCTTTCATGATAAACAACAACACAAATACAATGGAATGGAATGGAATTCAATCACCACGCTTCCCTAGATTGGTGATCACAGTTTGTTATCATTTTCAGACAGGAAGACCCTGCATACGCTGCTGCCTAAACTTATGACATACTGTAACTGTGCAAAGGCCGCTCCCCATGACTTCCAGCTTTATCAATCCATCTAAGGCTAATATGGTGCAGTAGTCGTTTGGTTCCTCCAGCTCGTCCCGCCTTCTGCGGGTCTGCCGCGACCTTATGACATAGCATCTACAAAAGATTACATAAGATCGCGTATGAGCGTTTATTCTGAAAGTGGGCAACGTCGCAAATAAATGTCAAATATTTCGCTGTTTTTCTTAATTTGCCAATATTACTTTATGGAAATATGAATGTGGCTAACTAGCATACTAGAATATTAATAATGAATTGCAATTATAATTGCATTGAATTTGATGTTGTAACCGTTTCAGGCATAAAAAAGGCATTTGAAAGTTTCCAAATACTTTTATTACATCTAAAACTACATATTCAGAGGTACGATATTAATTATTGAATTTCATAATCAATATTTTAGTTCACTAGTTAGCCACATTTCATATTTCCGTACAGTAATATTTCCAAATTAATAAAAACAGGTCAGGTCAGGACGGCTATTATTTGCGACGTTGCCAACTTTTAGGACAAACTGTCTTAAACGTTAGAAAATAGAGAACTACGAACCATATTCACAACATTATTGAAAAATGGATCATTCTTATTAGCAATTTTTCGACACTCAAAAGGGACCGCCAATTTTCGGGAACAACACTTAAAAATTCTTCAAGCAAATAGGTATTGCCATTATCACCACACTTAATAAAAGCATAGGTAATCACAGTTCATTTAGCAGCGACGTTGCTGCCAATTCTTTATGTATTTGCCTAGACCCAACTACAGAGAAACATCCACCATTTATTTCGAAGAACAGAACAGTAATTGAATGCATTTGCACTACCAACTACACTTTCTTTTGCCTTCAAACTTCTGCAAACACTTACGTCATTAATAGAGGGAACGAGTGATCACAGTAGTACGGCAGTACATATGTGTATTGTGTATACTTGTGTATTATGTAGTTGTGCACCTACTTTTGAATTATTTGTGTAGTTGTGTACTGTGTGTACTTAATAGAGAGGAAAACGGGGTAGAATAATTTGGTACAAAGTTAACTTTTAATGAAAAGAGGGAATGGGAATGGTGCTGGCAACATTCACATTCCCATTTTGAATGTGAATTGAAGTAATGATGTTGGTTTTATTAATTACTTTATCAAGGCCTCTTCCAGTTCGAAAAATATATTTTCTCAAATAGTATATTCGAGCATTATTTTGACAACCTTCTTCGAAATAAATCGAAATGGCGAATCTATATCTGTCGTGTTTAGCAGCGGCCAAATAAATAACTATGAAAACTTATGCCTGCCGTGTTATTTAAAAATGGAACAAATTTTTTACTTCAACACATGGCAACCAAGGAGGTAACTTATCAAAGATTTTATTGAAATCTCGATTTGGTTTGAATTATTTTTGTTCGCTGTTGCAAATAGTTTCTTCTTTCCTCGTTGCTTCTGTTTGACGTAAAGAAGAAACAAATAAACATATTGGCGCGTGAAAAATTGTTGTTGTTCCTCATTGATTCTGGAATTTATAATGAATTTACGTCCCGCCAAGGCCATGCACGATGCACAACCAAAAACGACGGTGAATAGTCTCGACGTACGTCAAATGATTATTAATTGCTTGGTGGGTTTGCATGACCCAATTTTGCATGCCCCCACCACAACGACCGTCATGCGTCGTGCGTACTGGATCCTGCATATGCTTGCTGTGTACAGCAGATTCAGCCAGTGGTTCCATTTTTGGGGATTTCTCCCTTTTTTTGGGTAAAATTATTCATATTATGCATAAAATCCAATATTATGCATGGCTTAGGGCTATTTTATTTTGACAGGGATTTAGGGAATTTTGGGGTAAAATGGCGAAAAAAAACCAATTTGGCAACATTAACCACGGCCTTGCGTGGACGTACAGCACGCTGTATGCTCGCACTATAGTGTGTATGATACGGTCCAGCACCGCGAACTTGGCGGGACGTACAACAAGATGGATGGTGAATAAAGCGCTTTATTGCTCAATAATAAGATATATGATGCGACTACTCTAAGTCGCTGTTTATTGTTTGCTCCGGACGGGCTGCGGCTGCGGCGGGCGCGCGCCTGTGCCTCGCGGTGCCTGTTCGCGGCTCGGCCAGTGCGTACCCATACTATTCGATATGCTCCCACAACCCAGGCGATCAATCTACTGAACGCCCAATTGCTCAGGAGCCCGATGTTGACATATAGCAGTAAATCTAGTTTGCATGAAGTTTTTTAGCTAAGTGTTGTTGTTGGCTTGCAGCGCGCTTTGGTGTTTACTGTAAGTGCAGCAAGCTACTAACGACTTTTATTATTCGTAGGCAGCAAGCAATTGTTACATAAACAAATAAGTAACAACACCAACAGCGGTCGTTGACCTAACAAAAAATATCATCAAATCTTTTTATTTTGTTGTATGTATATATAAATAGATACCCATCGCGTCTGCTGAGTTTCGCTAGCTTATTTTTGACCCTGTAGTTATAGATATATTTAGATTTAAACTCATAACTAGTCAACTCAAGATTAATCAACTGTTAAAGACAAACAGAATCTTCTAGATTTCTAGAACCAAGTTTGAATAGTTGATGCTAAAGTTTTAATTGTTCCAAGTACCAGTACACCTATTAAACAGTCTTCAAGTAAATCACTTACTTCATTTACATAAACTAAATTCAAGTAAATCATACTGGTTTAAAAGTTAAAATTGTAAATATTAAATTTTAATATAATTTTTAGGGTTCCATAGTCAACCGGGAACCCTTATTCTGTATTCTTCTTAGCTCAGAGACGCTTAGTAATACAAGCTGTAATTTTAGCATAAGTATATACTATAGCATACTGATCACGCCGACAAAATGGTAAAATAAAATATATTCTACACCCCTACACGTAAAGTGGGATGATTTGTTTTTCTCGCCTATCATCACATTTTGTAGACTGTCGTTGGAAAGATGTTTCAAAAATATTGTGAGTGTGTTAAACCATTTTTGGATTCAGGAACCCGTTTGCGAAATGTTAAGGTTTAGTGCAAATTTTTGTTAGAGTCAAGTGTCTCTCCCCCCCTACCAGATAAATGGTTGGTTTTGGATATGTTAAAAATAATAATCACGGTTGTAGTTTATAAAACGAAATTAAAAGCAAAACTATCACAGCTAAGTAGGCTCTACAAGTTAACGAGTAATAATCGACACAACTTACATTTGCAGCTGCAAAAACATGTTCTGCCATACATTGCGTAGAACATATTTTTCAATTACAAAGCTAAGTTTGTTCCTGGGATAAATTCATCCCAACTAAGGAACCCTTCATTGTGCGTAGTCCGAAACGCACTTGGCGGGGTTTTTATTCTTAATAAATTTTTATTTTAGAGATTTGCTTTTTGATTATACTTTGGTAAACTAAATTCTTATATTATGGATATTAATTTTGTAAAAGATCGAAAACCAAGTGCCTGTAATTGAAATAAATGCCTTGAGTTTTTATAGACTGATCATGTTGAATTAATGATACGATAAGTTTGCGCGTCGATGTCCCTTACACCAGGTACAGTATTCACCACAACTCTGCCTCCTCTTTCGGGGCAAACAACCGTGATAATTACGCTAACTCCAACAAAATCCCACAAAACAAAATTCGAAGACATGTGACATCCACCAACCTGCACTGGGCCGCGTGGTGGATTACGGCCCACTCCCTCTCACAGAAAGAGGACGCTTGTGTCCTAGCCAGTGGGAGCATTAAAGATTGGTTTTGCAGATTAACTTTTATCTGAAGAATAAATTATATGACAGCTGGACATATATTTTGTATACAAAAGTTGTCAAACCGCAATATTTTATTCCTCAGATAAAAGTTAATTACCAAAGTTTATCCATGAAATAAAATTGAGATCTGTCAATGTTGTATGGAAAAGTTGCTGGGAGCAGTGGGAACATTATAGGCTGAATAAATATTTTACTATAGTATTTCAATGGCTGTCCATACACGACGTAACCGATCAGTCAGACCAGTCGTCGACGAGAGGCTTAAGTAAAAACAAAAAACATACCACCAGTAAGTATTGGCAAAGTAACAACGAGCAAATAATTGAATACTTAATTAACTCTTTTATATCTTCATAGTCTTCATTAGTATTGTCGTATCTGTATGTATTTTACTGTTTTTACATAAATAATAAAATAAAATAAATAAATAAATAAAATGCTAAATACAAATGGTCTAATTCAAAGAAGTGTTTATTTCGACGGACAAAAAGTATGTGAGTCTCAAACGAGTACAAGTACAAATACCAAATTTCGAACTTAAAAGAACGTTCGATATAAGATAATATTACAACATTAAATGTTTGAGCCGTTTGGGGTTGAGACACTAGGGGTCCGAGTGCTCATCGAGTATTTCGGGACACCGCCAAGTGGTTGGTCGACACTTCACCTGACCAGAGGGCTAGCTTATTTTTTGGCCAAAGAATTAGCATTGCCATCCAACGTGGAAAAGCTGCCAGCATTTTGGGCACTTTTTCAAATGAAAGGACGAATTTTTTTATGCCGAATGAGCTCTTCCCCTTTTTTTACCCGACTACGGCAAAGCCAAAAGGAAGAGCTATGATTTTAGCAGTCTATGTATGTATGTTTGTACATATGTTTTTTCTTCATATACCTGTACATAATATAAATATTTTAGTGTTAGTTTGATGTATTTATATTTGTGACAAAAGAATGAATGATGAATGTTGATGGATGCAATGGAAGAGAAAGGCCAAAGAAAAGATGGATGGATTGTGGGAGGAATGATATGAAAGAGAAGGGAGTGAATGACAGCGTGACGGTTGACAGGGGAGAGTGGAAAAAGAAAAATGTTGCGCCGACCACACGTAACATCCAATGTTACGTGGGGTTGGCGCAACACATTTCTAAAGGCAGGAAGATGATGATTTAGACTTTTTTGACTATTTCCAATCTTGACATAACATACAATGACATTAGAATTGACACAGTTAATACAACGAAGTTTCTAGGACTAACAATAGATCGCAATTTAAATTGGAAGGCGCATGTAGAGACCCTGACTAAAAGAATAAGCAGTAATGCGTACGCCTTGTACATTTTGTCACGCACGGTTAACATAGATGCATTGCTAACTGCTTACTACGGGCTAACGGAATCTGTTCTCAGATACGGTGTTATTTTTTGGGGTAACTCAACTAACAAAGAAGTTGCATTTAAAGCACAAAAGAGATGCCTCAGGGCCATGTTTAAGTTAAAAACGACCGATAGTTGTAAGCCCTATTTCATACGTTATAAAATTTTGACATTGGTATCTCTTTATATTTTGGAATCAGTAATGTTTGTTAGAAATAATAGTAATTTATTTTCGCGAATGGCAGATACATTTCCCAGAAACAGGCGTGATCGAAGTCAGCTCTGTCTGCATAGTAGTAGGACTGCACTTATGCGCAAGAGTGTTTTTTGCATGGCTCCCATTATTTATAATAAGTTACCGAAAAGTTGGAGGGAGCTTAATAATGTACAATTGAAGAAACAACTAAAGTCATTTCTAACTGACAAAGCATATTATAATATTAAGGAATTTCTGACAGAACCATTTATTTTGACATAGATTTTTAGGAATTATTTTTTGTTTACTGTTGACATTTATAATTTTGCTAAATTCAAGGTAATTTAATGATATTGACTTGACTACCTACATTATTAACAATCATAATTATTAATATTTGCACGCCATAGTATGTGGCAAACATGTCTGAATCTGTATTAATGTTATCCTGCAAGCACGTTTTGATTTATGTATGTGTACACATGTTTGAGCAAATAAAGATATCTTATCTTATCTAGAAATGTCAAAATGAATGACAAATGAATATAATTGTAGTGTCCGTTTGTAATGAGAAACAGACACTACAATTTTATTCATTTATAGAAACAAAGACTGAGATTCGTATAGCACCGTTCTTATCTTAAATAAAAGACGGGAATTGCCTCTCTATCCTCAAGACACGCATTATTGCCTACTCCATTCTAATTCACATACCGCTTATGAGTCAACCCTTTCAATATCACGTTGTTATCTGAAATAATGATGTGTACCGCCGTCGATGGGTTAACGACGGTTGTAATTATTATAACGTCACAACAATCATGGTTGGTATTGACAATGTTGGTTTAGTAATATTTGGTCTACCAAAGGATATAGATATGTACGTGAGAGTATTTATCGCTATCTGTTGCTTGTGTATTTAACAAGAAAGAGACAAGCATGTAGAATTTGGTAATAGTACATTTTAGTTCACATTGAATCTTGTAATAGATCTGCTGTCTACAAAATTTGCCTTAAATTGAAGAGACCAGACGGAATGACCGTAATGCCTTGGAGGTTAGGTAGGCCTTTGGTGTGGAATGTAACGTGTGTCGACACTCTTGCGCCAACCTATGTTCTTAGCACGGCGGGCTGCGCTGGGGTGGCTGCTGCAGTTGCGGAAAACCTGAAATGGGCCAAATACTCCAATCGTATTGGGACTCTGTTCGAGCCGTTTGGGGTTGAAACACTAGGGCCATAGGGTCCGAGTGCCTACTTGGTTGGTTGTCCGAGGCTTCGCCAAGCGGTTGGTCGACTCGTCACGTGACCAGAGGGCTGGCCTATTTTTGAGCCAAAGAATCAACATTGCCATACAATGTCTTATTAAGATCATTTCTAGCATATGTAAGTTTAATTTATGTGATGTGGCTGTGCTTTTTTTATAATAAATAAATAAATATGCCAGCCTTTTGGGCACTTTACCAGTTGACAGCGATGCGAATGAATTTTATTTTTTACTTTGTGATTCGTTTCCGCCCGCCCCCCCCTTCTTTTGTATACTTGTAGGTACATATCATTATTTTAAGACTGTAAGCTTTTAATTTATGCAAATATTATCTTTCTTTAGTTAGTTAATTTTGAAGATTTGAACTGCCTAATGTTTATTTATTTAAACTTTTCAAACTCAAAAAAGGTACAAAGACGGACTTAATGCCTTAGGAATTCCCTACCAGAAAACCAAGGGTGGTAGAGGGATGGCAGGTCCTCCGTTTGAGAGGAACAATGAAAAATAAAATAAAAACATTGAATTTAAAAAAAAGGTTTTGATGGGAAAACCGCAGAAACACTTTGCCCGAACTGGGAATATTATCAAGGACGTCATGCTCAACAGTAGCACTAGCAAACAATAAACCCAGAGGCAGGCCTACACACAAATTAATCAACTACTCTACAGACAGGGTGGCCAATTCGAAGGTAAAGATACTACTATAGAGATAAATATAATGTATAGTGCCCTTTTAGAGGTACGAGGAACAGGGTGTAAAGTTCACTCATCCTCTATAGAAAAGGGAGGATCCTCCGACCAGACGGGTGTCGTGTCTGGCGGGCAACTGTCAAGGATTGATGTCGGGAAAGTTACGAGTATACATTTATGGTGATCGCGCGGTAAACTCTAATTGCACGATGCAGGATTTGTGTGACGTCAGGTCTTTGATGCATAGTTCACATGTGGCGATATAGATGCCGCGACACCCTCAACCTCCAAAGAATCGCGACATGAGCATCAATAAACGGTTTTATTAGTTTCTTATAGAACATACTAAACATACATTTAGTACATTTCCTAATATTATTCCAAGAAAATTCATTCGAATGTTCTTACAATGAGAAATTCCCTCTGCTATGCGCAGAAGACAGTTGGAAGACAGTATATTAAATTCCTATGTAACGTCGCGTCGCTTGCGTCTGGGTTCTGTATATAAAATGGGTCACAGACGATGTGATTGCTTTCTATTTGAACCCTAATGCGATTATTTTCTGTTTCCTAGTTTAATTTTCCTTGCATTTCTTATAAAACGCAACGCCTATCATTCTGTCTGAATGTTATTGTGCTCTAACCTCGAGAATAGGTCATCTGATTTTCATGATTTTTCTATTAGTTAGTTTATAGATTCTCTAACCAGGATATTTTTACCACTTTACTCGTATTCTGGCGTGACTTTGCGGAAATCCATGATAAAATACAATAAACGATGCATATTTAGTATCCTAATCCTCTTAACTATTCTTAATGAGTCATAAAGAACCCTGTAAGAAATAAGAAATCGACACGGGCTTCACCATTCAACGAGGCATCCTCAGGATGACTATTAACTTGTTGCAAACCTGGACACGACGTGTCGCCACGTCAAACGCCGAGCGCAGTGAAAACACACACACTGACACTGCACTCGGCGTTTGACGTGGCAACACATGTCCAGGTTTGCAACAAGTCAATCGTCATCCTGAGGAGGCCTCGTTTATGGCTCTTTAAGAATAGTTAGTCGGATTGGGTCACTAAATATACGTCATCCATCGTTTTTTTTTTTTCGTATTCACGTCTAACCACGGTACGGATCGGTCGTGTAATTCTACGTATTACACGAGAAAATACGGTTATTATTCCTATTCGATAAAATTCTTCTGTAATATTCCATTTATCCTATTTTATTCCGTTCTATTACCTATATTCAATTTTGTGTCATATTCCGGTTCCGTATGTTGATTTCGACCAATCCATAAATGTAAAAAAAACTTGATAGTATTATTTTCGACAAAACAAAAAGTTACGGAAATATCTCTGTTCCTTGCCATAAGTAGCAATTAACATCCTTCATTTAAATACATTATCCCATTACTTCCAATTTCAACAAAAAACAATAATAAATATCATTCAAAATTATCATCCATTTCGCATATTATTCGAAACTTTCGATATTAAATTCGTATAATAATTATATTCTGCTATTTTACTTTCGGAATAACGGTTGGAACATTTAATAAATAAAACACAATTACCTACATGAGTACTGCATTATGGTATCATTGGGGTATTTTATCATTGTTCTACAGTAATATCCGTGAGAATCGCCTATACTGAGTACAACTGCTGGGAAATAATATAAAGCGAATTGTGATTTTTAGGGTTCCGTAGTAAACAAAGAACCCTCATAGTTTCGCCATGTTCGTCTGTCTGTCTGTCTGTCTGTCTGTCCGCGGCTTAGCTCAAAGACGGTTAGTACTAGAAAGCTGTAATTTGGCATATGTATAAAATAAAATCAAGAAAAACATTTCTTTTTAGGGTACCTCCCCTACACGTAAAGTGGGGATGGTTTTTTTTTCCTCATCTACCCCATGTTGTGGGATATCGTTAGAAAGGTCTTTCAAAAATATCGTGAGTTTGTCAAAACTATTTTTGGATTCAGCGATCCGTTTGCGAAATATTAAGCTTTTAAATGTTTTTTTTTGTTCGAGTCAGGTGTCCCCCCCCCCCCCCTTCTAGCTAAATGGTTGTACTTGGACTTGTGAAAACAATCACAGCAGTAGTATATATAACGAAATTAAAAGGAAAGCTGTGAGAGCTAAGTAGGCTGTACAGGTTAACGATTAATAATCCACCAACTTAAATTTGCAGTTTGAAAAACATGATCTCCCATACATTCGGTATGGGAGAACACGTTTTTCAACTACAATGTTAAGTTTGTTCTTGGGAATTCATCCTTACTATGGAACCCTTCATTGTGCGTGGTCCGACATCACTTGGCCGGTTTTTTTAAATATACATTTATGAACATTATAATGCAGCGCGTCGCGGATGTTTGCTGACGCAAGAGTCGATGACTTTTACGTCATTTTGCGTAAGAAAACAGCTTCTCTGATGCGCGGCGATTCGGGGGAGCTCCAACAGAATTCTTATCATGATCTCAGAGGTCAGAGTCTGCAGTGCTACCTAGATTCATCCAGCTCCACGTGACGAGATGACAGTATGATTTTTGACATTGTAATGGCTGGGGCTGCGCAGGGTAGGCTGCGCAGGCGTTAACTGATAGGTAGGTAGAAGTAGAAGAATAATTAGAACAGCAAGATAGGTTAATACATATAATTAAGATAGATATATTGGTAGTAGTATAATAACATGGCTAGGTTGTGGGTAAGGTCCTAAACACTGAGTCTTGAGCACTCGCACACTTAATATAGGAAGAGTACCGTCCTTGGTAGCACGTGGCAGACGTGGCGGCCTGTCAGCACAGGCTTAGTGGTAGGCCGGACGGCCTTCCTCCGGTAGGCCGCAGGTATCTTGCGGCAGTAGGCCGCAGGTAGGGCAGGCCATTGCTAGCGTGCGTAGGTAGTGCAGGATTGAGTAAGGGGTCCCGCTCTCAGCCCGTACGCAGAACCCCGGAAGGCGCGTTAGAGAGCGCATGTTAGATGCGGTGCGAGTAGCAGGCCGCATGCGATGTACCAGCTTCTTCCCCCATTTAGCGACCAAGGAACGGTATGGGGAGTAGGGTAAGTGAAAGCTCAGCACATCGCAGCGGCTTACAGGCAGAGAGAGAGAGAATAGCGTGGCACATAAGCGGATGCTAAACTTAGGTTATATAAGTGAACAGGCGAGCATAAACACAAAGTAAACGTGACCATTGCAGATGGCTCACTAATCACTAAGAATACATTCAATATGCTCAGTGAGGCACTACACCATCTCGATGCAGGAGCAATACATACATATTACAATCTCCCGTGCGCTGCATAGATCGTAGCCGCGTGTCCGATATTGACACACGAAATTAGATACTTTATAGGTTATAAAGTCAATATATTATCCAGCACAGAGGATCTGGCATAATTACCAAGCTAATGTGGAACTCACCCTAGGTCGGGGCACAAAGAATTCTGAGGGTCAGGGAAAAACTGTTGTCAGCCTTGCAAGCGGAAACCAAATGACAGAGCGTCTCCGGAAGGACAGTGTTGTTCCCCGTTTTTAGTGATGTGACTAGGAACTTACTAATTGTGATATTTTATCACTCGACTACTTGCAGCTGAGAACGCTCACAACGCTACAACATGAGTAATTTTATTATTTAATTTAGATATTTTAAATTTCATGAATTTCATGAATAATTAAACAAACAAGACCTTTTTAACTAATAATTAATGGACAGATCAGTTAGTCTGAATTAACTGAACTTCGTAATTGTTTTGTCTGCACACTTTTTTTATTGTCAGAAACTAACTCCAACTGTCAATTATTAAAACTCCAAGTATAGTGATGATTTTGATTCTGTGTTTCGAATATACAAAAGGACTGTCAATTTTAAACTGTATTTTCCAACATTATTTTTAAGGAAATTGAAAACGTAACCTATGTAATTCTTTTCATAACGCATCAATTGAAAATACATTTGATCGGAAGACATTTTAATCACGCAGTTCGATGTGACTTCCTCCACATATCCGTAGGATGCGGGAACGCCTTTCTCCGGCATCGGGAAGGGAAATCGACAGAGGAATAGGACATCCCCAATTATATGTGGGAAGATGGCTAATGGTTTGCAAGATTTTAGATTGAATGCAGAGAAATTGTTTCCTGAGTTGAGCCTTTATGGCGGGTTCAGGAAGGAGTATTGTAAGAGTGGTATTCATTTTAATATTAATAATTCGCATAAAATGCACCTTTGTACTCATAATTATGAGTATGTCATATCTGTATCTATTTTAATGTGTGTACAATAAAATAATAAAATAAATAAAATACAAAATGGTACTTCGGAGAAAGTAATTCATATAATTTTTATTACAAACGAAAATTACCAGATTTTTTTCCCTTAGTTATACAAGATGGCAGGGACAAAGTTCAAAGTTTTTATTAATGCGATTTTTGGTGATACAACAGGGTCTTAAAAATATTTTAAGATTTTTATAAAATACTTTTTTGTTTTTTTTTTAATATATGTCGCCGTGAAGGCAACCTGTAAAATTATAACATAATCCTATGCGTAGCCATAAAGTGCTATGCTGTCACAAGCATTAATCAAGGTATCAGTTCCTTTGAGATCAGACGCCATCTATTGCCAAACTTGTGAACTCAGTCCTGTGGTAGCCGATATCACTGATAGTGAAATTATTCAACTAATTTCGATGTTAGAGCCAAAACTATAGTTGGAATTAAAAGGGAACATTTAATTAATGATTTTTGGGTTTTTTGTCATATTGACAAGTGGTCATTTGTTAGTAAATTTATTTATGGCAAAGCGCTACCTAATGTCACGAACATGGCGCGATTGCCGGATATCTGAATGTAATAATTTAATACAAGAACTAAATAAGTTTCAATAATAGAAACTCAACTATAAAGTAATAAGATTATTTTACACTGCAATTTACTAATGAATACCTGTTGTTTGATTAAATTCCTTGAATCACAGGAAGTGTTGTCATAAGTAGTAAGAATGAAGGTGTAAAAAGTAATGAAGGTTCTAATTTAACTTTAATTCTGAATGACCTTTGTAATTGTGAATATTAGCATTGTTTAATTATAAAATAATTAACTGATAAGCATTTTAGCATAAATTATAAGTTTTATTGAACTAAATAAGTAATAAGATTTTGTATTGGAATACGCGATATATACGCTGACGAAAAAAAAGGACACAGACAACAATGGCGCGTGTTCAACCTCGGTAACATAATGTTTGGATTAAAAGAGTGTCTAAGGAGTTTCTTGCCCGTTCTTCTCATTCAGTACCAACTTCGTTTTGGAATGGGCGACTAGCTTCAACTAACTTAAACTCAATGACTCCTTATTAAGTGACAAAGTGATAACTCAAAAGTGTAAATGTTATAATTGGAATAAATGCTTTGAGTTTGAGTTAAGAATTGTGTGTGATTGAAAACCAACTACCTTTATCTACCATCAACGAAGAATTACACCGGAGACTAGTCAAACACGGCACAGAGTAGATACCCCCTCGTGTCATATTTTTTTTATTTTTATTGACATCGACGTAGGTATTGCAGTTTTCTATGGAACAGCAGATTTTATTTTTATAACCGATGAAAAGTTTCTACGCAGGGGGCTCAGAATAATGTACTGAATCCATAGTAACAGTTTTCGCGTCGATGTCCCTGCCAGCCTGTATATTACAGGCTTGGTAATTTTGTATGAAAAATTATAACATCTGCCAAATCTCCACCACATTAGTGCCGCTTTCATCGTTTAAAAAAAAACGCATTATTTATTCGGTATTCCACTATCAGTCACAAATATTCTGCTTTTATTGTTCAAAATTTACATGACATACACATGTATACATTCGATTGGCCACCCTATTTTTTTGTTATTATGAACAAAATAAAATCTAAACATTCTAACGAATTATGACCATCACAGCGTGAAATTAAAACCAGCACGCATTGATTAAAATCAGTGTTTTGCACAAACAAATAATACAAATTAGCAGGAGCAAGAGCTAGCCAATCGGTGGCTATCATTATGGGGTTAAAATAAATATCGTGTCAGTGGCGCACTGGAATTAATTACACTATGAATATTAATAGCGGTGGGGTGTGCTCGAAAGAATAAGCGACAAGCGGTTTTATTATTCTAGAATACTTTATTCTTTGGGTCGGAAGCGCTACTTCTTCTTTCTTTTTCGTGTGGTTAGTGACTAACCCGGTGTAAAGCCGCCCATGGGCCTCTGACTTGGCTTCACATGCCGTCGAAAAATATATCAGATCATATCCAATGTCTTCGAGAGCCTTTTTTCGATCCACAGTGTGCCGCGACCGGCCTCGCGTCGCCGCTGGCAGCCGCGGGCAAAACCACCGACAAGATGCGCGTGGCGCGCGGCCGCTCGCGTCACCGCGGGCGGCCTCGAAACCTTTTCAAGCTTTTCAAGCGATACTAGTCTTTTAAGTGCCTATGTAGATAAAGTTTAAAATTATTTCACACTGAAAGTGCTCGCCGCGTCGCTGCCGGCCGATACCATTCCGGTGCGACCCGATGCTAAGGGATAATATCGCGTACTGACGGCCACGACTCCGGCCAGTCGTGGCCGTCTAGTGGTATTGTATGGTGTGCGGCTAATTGGCGGTTCTGGCCAAGAGCGCAATTCGTATCGGTATCTATAGTTTACCTGGTCGCGGTCGAGGTCGTGGCCGTGGCCGTCTAGTGCGCGGGATCCCTATGTGATGATGCCATTCATTTTAACAATTCATCATGCATTGTGTTATTTACGTTATCGAGCAGGCGAATGTTTACAAACACACGAAGCAATGTATTAAGAATTTCCTTTAAAATCCTTTGGATTGTGACAGAAAGTGTAGCACGCAATTAGAGAGCAGGATGTGCTGAAAATGATGAAAATGCTATCTAAGTGATGAAAATGACACAGACCTATTAGCGATCTCGCGCACTACACGGCCACGTCTCCCTGCCCGGCGTGGTCCGTGGCCCGTGGCCCGGTCTGCGGCTGGTTGGCCGTTGCGACCAGTTGCGTGATTCGTAACGATTTCTATAGTATTTCATATCATATATCAGTAAGTATTTCTATAGTATACCTGGTCGCTGCTACCATTGGTCGTGGCCGTGGCCGTCTAGTGCGCGAGATCCCTTAAAACGTTAAATGTAACGGTAACTGTTTCTATTGAACAAAACTCATCATTTAGTTTTAGCTGTATTGAATGGATATTGAACGATTTAAAATAAAGGCTTGTGCAGACCAGCGCGACTTGTTGCGCGACGCGACTCAAACAATGAAATTTCTAAGAAAACTGCACGGTATAACAATAACCGGCGTCGCGTCGCGCGACAAGTCGCGCTGGTCTGCACAAGCCTTTACGGTTCTGTGGAAACATAATTACGTATATATGTATATGGCAATAACAAGCCAACTTTTATTTTTATTTTTTGATGATGGGAAATCATCAAATGACTTCTCCTGCTCTGGGCAGAGCGAGAGGGTGTGTCAGACTTTTACTGACTAAAACCCACCCGTGTTCCTTCCGTGATATCCCTTTCGGACAAACCCGCAACAACAAGCAACCTTAACGCTGTTATAATGATGAATGAATGATAATCACATTATTTCACATTTAGACTGAAATAATTTGATTAAACATAATTATATGTATAGGGCAATAGTAGCAGTTAAGCAACCTTAACGTTGTTAATATGGTAAAAATTAAAAAAATATGATCACATTATTTCACTTTTAGAGTTAGTTTGTGACACGCATTTGCAACTCTTTTATATAGTCCGAAACAAGTCTTGAATTTTTTTTCTATGCATAGGGTTTATAGAACACAGAACCGGTCGAAGTAGCGGTGCTTCGGGAAGGCCTAAGTCCAGCAGTGGACCTCTTTCAGTTGAAATGATGATGATACGAGTACTTGATGATACTTGCTGAGCTATTAAAGTCTCGCTACACATATGACGCAAATCGTTAACCGCTTCAGCTTATCACTCAAATCGATTACCGTTCCCGAATATTGATGTAATACATAACAGGGCTCACTCTGTTGTCGCGTCAAAAAGCGTGTTTCGTGGCCTCACGGAGCTGAAAGCAGCTTAATAGCGGTTATAAAAGGTTTTCGTTAAACAGCAGGTGATATATTACTTTAGTATACTTTAGCTGCTTTTTCTATAAAATGTGTTCTGATATTTTAATGAGGAACACCTTGGACACAAGCGCGACTGCAAAGCGTACTGTTCAGGATTAATGCTCGGGTAGGGAAAGTTTTCTTCGGTTTTTGCATAGAGTAATACTCACTAGCAGTGTGTCTGAATCTGTGCCCGGTTTGTGACAATTGTTAAAGGTTTCAATAAATGGCCTTGTTGTTATTTGTAATTTTTATGAAACAATATGTAGGAACACACACGGACATCTATTACCTCATACGAGAATACAAGAGATAATATCTTACTTATTAAATTTCACTCACAATCAAAGACAAAATATAATTGAGTACATTGCTTTTTTGCCTAATACAATTTTGACAGCAATAATAGTTTAAAACAAATGACTACACGCCCCTTAAACTACTTCATGGGACTTTAACATAACTGGCAAAACGTGGGTGTACGGGCAAAACGTGGGTGTACGGGCAAAATGTGGGTGTACGGGCAAAACGTGGGTGTACGGGCAAAATGTGGGTGTACTGGTAAAAGTGGGTGTACTATAGGTGGACCCCTGCCTAACCCTTCGGGGAACACAGGCGTTATGTTTGTTGATATTTAAAACTCTTTTTTTTTATCGATACTCATTTTTATTAAAGATTTTACACAACATACTCATTAATTACATTGTACTATTCAAATTCAAATTCAAATTCAAAAGTCATTTATTCAAAATAGGCTGAGAATCAGCACTTTTCAAACGTCAAAATTACATAAGACAGTCCCCCAAAAACGCCCACCCTTCACCACTTCCTAGTGCTTAGCTGGGAAGAAGAAGTGGCGCAACAAACTCCCCAGCAGCACAGCTGTCTGTTCAGTTAGAAAACTTGATTCTATACAATAGCAGTTACGCAAAACAATTTACATTATGCAACGTAAAACATTACAACTCATTAAAGAAAAAACTGTAATGAGTAGATTATGTAATAATAAGTTGTCAATAATAAGTTTAAAAAATTAAAAAAATAATAAATTGACTTATACAGTCAAATATAATAATGTATAATGAACTAACCAATTATATGAACTCATACAGTGTCATCTAGTCGTTGATTTTAAAAGGGGGGGTACATTGGAGCAGCTTAATTATTCCCAAGCCTTTTGGTCGTCTAAGTAATCTTTAACTTTATAGAAACCTTTTTGACATAGTTTCTGTTTAATAAATGATTTAAATTTATTGAAGCTCATTTCTTTAACATGGCTTGGGAGTTTGTTGTAAAAACGTATACTTTGGCACTTAAATGAATTACTAATTTTTTGGAGCCTAGTCCTGGGCACAATAAATAAATATTTGTGTCTAGTATTTATGCTATGAATGTCGCTGTGTTTAGAATATAGATTAATATTCTTTTTTACATAAATCAGGTTCTCATAAACATATTGAGATGCGACTGTCATTATGTTTATTTCCTTAAATTTATCCCTCAGTGAATGCCTACAACTAAGGTTATATATTGCTCGAATGGCTCGTTTCTGCAGCACAAATATAGCCTGAAAGTCGGCTGCATTTCCCCATAACAAAATGCCGTACGACATTACACTATGGAAATAACTAAAATATACTAATCGAGCTGTTTCTACATCAGTCAAATGACGGATTTTATACACCGCGTAGGCTGCAGAGCTTAGCCGCTTCGACAATTTGGTTATATGTGGGCCCCACTGCAGCTTCGAATCCAAAGTAATACCTAAGAACACAGTGGTGTCCACAATTAATATGACAACTGATATGAATTAATATATTAATTGACCGAGTGAGCGAAGCGTCTCTGCTTCAAGTCTGGCAACTTTTGCTTTCCTCTGTCAGTTTGTTGGTACTCCTCTACAAGTCATATTTTACTACCTATTTGGACGATACTTTTGGTATACAGGTTTTACGACTTTATAGTTTTTTTTTGTCGTAGGAGATTTTTTTTTGGAGGGGTACTTTTTCCAAAAAGGAGCAAAAAGGAGGCTACTGGATATCTCCGTCTTATGAGATCCGATTTCGATTATTGTTTTTTTATTTGATGAATAGTAACTTAAAGCTTAAAAAAATAGTAACTTTAACTCGTCTCATTAAAAATTGGCGAAGAACTGATAAGGATCTTCGGCGTGATGAGCAGAATAGCACCTCAAAATGCAGTAAATTGTTCACTTTTCGATTTCTACCAGTGGAATTGGCTCTTTAACTACTACGTAGGGATTGATGGCGCACCTAGGACCACCTTTTCATCACAAAACTAGACAATTCTGACATTAATGTTTGTAAAAACAAAAAAAACATGGTCATGGATCAACGGCTTAACGTGCTTTCCGAGGCACGGAGGAGTCTCGGTATGTAAAGATGGTCACCCATCCACGGACCAAACCCGGCAAGCGTAGCTTAATCAAATTATTTTATTTCCAAAGCTTAACCTGATGGATAACCAATATCTTCTTTTATCTTCCAATATCTATGTTCTTCACACACTAAGAATCTGCGTTCTTCTAACAATCTTCTCCTACTCTGTCCTTCTCATACTTCTGACTTTGTTCATTCTGCCTTTCATATTCAGTCCATTCTTCTTTGGAATGCGCTTCCTCTTGATATCAGGACGGCCACCAGTCGGTATGCATTAAAGCGGAAATTGCGGAGTTATTTTCAAAATAAATAGAGTAGAGTCATCTCAACACCTCTCTCCCTTGAATTCGTATATATGTATATAATTATATATAATATAGGTATATATTATAGTAAATATGTATGTGTATGTAGTTTGTACTGTTGTACCTATTTTAGTTATAATGCATTAGAATACTTCTTTTTTTCTTTGTTCCTCTCAAATAGAGCACCTGCCATCTAATCTCTTCACCACCCTTGGTTGACTAGTAGAGAATGCCTAAGGCATTAAGTCCTCCTTAATACTTTTTTGAGTGTGAAAAGTTTAAATAAATAAATGGATCGACCCGTGCGGCTACTTTTACGGATTACTTAGCCACGAGCTCCTTAGCTATAAGACAGAACATACCTGACGAAATGTAAACTTATTATACAGAATGTAGAAAATATCAACGCGAAAACTTTAGGTAGTGGGCCCAATTCGGGTTGGTGGATAGATTCTAGACCCACCAGCGTCGAATTGTTTGCAAATTATTTAAAAAAAAAAGCTGTTTCATACATTTTGACAGTGTAGAAAATGCACTTTTGTATGAAACAGCAGATTTAAAAAAAAATAACTGTTGAAAAATTCCTACAGTTTGTGCTGCCCAGTGTTCGAACCCTGAGGAGCGCTGTACTTTGTGTAAATTATTTCATCACCACTGTTCTCAAAACGGTGAAGGAAAACATCGTAAAGTAACCAGCACGTCCTAGAACCTAAAATTCGAAGACATGTGACATCTACCAACACGTACTGGGCCCGCGTGGTGGATTACGGCCCACTCCCTCATGCTAAAGTTTCCGCATTGATATCACTGAATTCATGGCAACAGTTGCCATATCAATAACTCTTATACCTTGTATACACCACAACTCTGTCCCTCCCTTCGGCGCAAACAACCGTGATATTATATTTACGCTCACTCCAACAAAATCCCACAAAACAGCTTATTTAATCTTTAATCTGCTGTTTCCAGTGGTTTACAAGCTCCGTTTAACTTTGAATCAGTAGTAATTTCACGCGCGACGGGTTCTGATAGTAACTGTCGCATCAAAAAGTTGTTGCAATCTGTGTATTTTAAACGTTTAATTTACGTTGGGAGTTTAAATCTGACTGTCAGTGTCGAATGCTTGTGTTTCTTCTGTCGTGTTGGTATGAACTGAAAAAAAGTGAAATTGGATAGCCATTTCTGATCTTACTTTAAAAAAACAACCGAATTCCAAAAAAAACACTGCATAAGGATCGTACTAAATTTGAAATTTTTTTTACAAAAAAAAACAACCGCCTTCCAAAAAAAAATACACTAGAAAGTGAAAAATATCTTTAATTTCTGATGTCGGTGGCAAAAAACGAAAATTGAAAACCAAAGACACCGACTTCCGAAATTAAAGTTATTTTTCACTTTCTAGTGTTTTTTTTTTTTGGAAGTCAGTTGTTTTTTTTTGTAAAAAGTTTTTCAAATTTAGTACGTTCCCCACAAAAAATTGAAAACCACTACCTGCTATGTAAATAACATATTTAACATATATTTATTTCCAAATAACACTAGTACTATAGCCGCAATCTTCAGTACAAAATCATCAAAAGTCGCTTTTCGTCGCCATAATGAATTGCTTTTTCCTTAATTGTTAAACTTTGCTCCCATGGTCAGAATTTGGGGAAAATGGAGTTAATAGTGTGATAGCGACCGGCGACACAGCAGTACATATCAACATGTTGAACAACCGAAGTCAAACACTCATATGTCTTTTATCCGAGACCGCTAGAGAACTATATTTGGATCACCGGAATCGTCCGGTTTCATAATCAGGCCCAAGATAAGAAAATCGGCCCAGAAGATACTCACACAGCTTACAGTAGCAAGATTGATGAACATAATCCTGGAATTCTTGGTGGTGAATTATATATTTAACTCGTATACTGTTAATTTTCGCATTGTACATGCAAACGGACGCCGTGTTACTATGCTGGATGGTTGTATACACGAAGAACTTATACGAAAAAGTAGTGCTAGTGTTTGTGTTGCAGAAGTCGAACATCGGTGTTCTGTCGCTGCTTATTTGGACTTTAATTACAGTACTACTAGGCGTGTTGTACCCAATATTTATATCTTTACCACCACAATATTTTTTAGCATACTACAAGGTTAACTCATGGTTAAAATTACTCGTTTTGACAAGGAATATTTTGTTTCATTACCAAAAGTAAGAACTGTAATAGAAATCTTGCAAAAATCTTAATAACATGTGTCATTTTGTTTACAACAAGTACCAAAGACATTTGTCGCTGATATCTTTTCATACCGTGAAGTGAGTATGAGAGTGTTAAATTCTTTATATAATATAAATTCATATCAAGCGATACCGGGGACTATTATATTTCTGTTGACTGTTGTAAAAACTATGTTGACTAAGCACTTGCAGAACCTTGCTTGAATTTAATTTGAATATACGATTAATACAGAATATATAATTTGACGTTCGAAAGTGCCTTGCAAGGGCCTATTTGAAATAAATGATTTGACTTTGACTTTGACAACTTATTTATTTATTTATTTATTTATTTAAACTTTTCACTCTCAAAAAAGTACAAAGGCGGACTTAATGCCTTAGGCATTCTCTACCAGTACACCAAGGGTGCTTACTACTTACTATTTGTACTTATTGCAAATGTCTTTGTGATACGTGAATGTCGTGTACACCATTTTTTTTTCTTTTTTTTTTTGAGGATGGAGAGTCATCAAATGACTTCTCCCGCTCTGGGCAGAGCGAGAGAGTGTGTCAGACTTTTACTGACTAAAACCCACCCGTGTTCCTTCCATTGCCTGTGTGCCGGGGCCGCGATATCCCTTTCGGACAAACCCGCAACCCCAGCAGGCATTGGTCTTTCGACCCCGTCGGTTAGTGCTGACATCTCTTTGAGGCGCGCGTGGAACACAACGCGCCGTCGACACGGGCCTGGTCCTTATCGGACGGCGAGCTGCCCATTGCTCACCGTCCGCAAGCCCGCGCCTACGGTGGCCGGAAGTCGGCTCTCGACTCCCGACGCCCGGGGCGTCTCCTGCGGCGACTAGGGCCGCGACGGCGTCCAGCTTGCATCTCCCTCGCGCGCTCCGCCTCCGCCTTCGCGAACATAACTGCTTCGCAGAAGGAGGTGACGGCCTCCCATGCACTGTCGCTCCGAACCATGGCCTGAACTAGGGCCGGACACGAGAGATCGCCTCCGTAAGGACACGGCGGTGCTCCGCCCAAGCCGGGCAGAATTCCACCGTATGTCGTGTACACCTGTGATTTGTATTATGCATAAGAACCCATACATGTTAAGTTTTAATATTTAATGTACAAAATATACTGTTGGCGTATCTATTTAAAATAAATAAATAAATTACACTAACTAACTACCTACACTAACTACCTGTACTAACTTATTGTAAAATATTGTTTTTGAGATGTATGTAAGGGTGTCTACACACCAAAGCCGAACTCATTTTAAACAAAAGTTATCCGGCTTGCCGGTTAACCCGTCGGCACCGGCGGCTTTGATGTATAGACCCCTTATAGTCCATCCGCTCGAATACTGGAGTACCTACTTACAACCAAAGGCTTGCAGAAAAATAAAATATACAATCACATGCTCATACATAAACGATAATGGTAATGCCTACCAAGCAGGTCCTAACTTGACAAGAACACACAGGTAAATCACTAACAGTCACCTAAACACACATAAACAGATGGCATCACTCGCGAACAAGTCACAACTTGTCGACAAGAAACTAGTCAGATAGTATCGGCCAAGAACAAGTTGCAACTTGTCGAAAATAAACTAGGCAAAATGGTATCATGCAGGGAGCAGGTTACAACCTGTCAAGAATCAAGTTCATGCTTGACCAAAATATCCACGCTTCACTTACTTATCATTGGGTAAAAATTGTAAAACATTTATTTCTAATTCTAGAACCTCCCGCTACTTGTACCATAGTAGAATAGTACATAAGCGAAACCCAAAATGTAAAACCCTCCCCCAGCTCCCTACCAGTAGACCAAGCTCACCTCGCTGAGGTGGATGCGGAAGTCGAACGTAGAGCCTCTCTCCCCCCCGTAGAAGACCCTGAGAATCCTCTGCCTTCCGTCACTCCAGACGAAGTGCACGATATCATCAAAGGTCTTAAAACTCGTAAAGCCCCCGGTTCAGACGGACTCACCAACAGAGTGGTCCAACTTTTCCCCGCGCATCTGATAATGCTACTGGCCACCATCTTCAATGGTGCCCTAAGCAACAATATCTTCCCACAAACGTGGAAAGAAGCCAACGTCATCGGCATCCCGAAGCCAGGCAAACCCAAGTCTGAGCCTTCTAGTTACCGTCCCATCAGTCTGCTCAAGGTTCTCGGTAAAATCTATGAGAGGCTTATTTATAAGCGTCTCAGAGAATACGCCGAGACCAAGGGCCTCATTCCCAACGAACAGTTCGGTTTTCGAACTCAGCACTCTAGCGTGCATCAGGTCCACCGCATCATCGAGGATATTAGCGCTGGTTTCCAGCGCGGCTTGATGACGGGTGCTATCTTCTTCGACATAGCGAAAGCGTTCGACAAAGTCTGGCACAACGGCTTATTATATAAGCTCTACAAACTCGGTGTGCCCGATCGTCTCGTGCTCATCTTACGAGACTTTTTGTCGAATCGCACCTTCCGCTATCGCATCGAAGGAGCGCTCTCCTCCCCCCGACCCTTACGCGCGGGAGTCCCACAGGGCTCCGTGCTATCTCCTCTCATTTTCACGCTGTTCACCAGCGATATCCCTAACAGTCAAAAGGCGCAGTTGGCTCTGTTCGCAGACGACACGGCCATTTACTATTCAGGCAGAAGCCCCGACGCGATAGCTCTCACTCTCCAAACCGCAGTCGACAAGCTCGGCACGTGGTTCAGAAAGTGGAGAATCGAGGTCAATCCCGATAAGAGTCAAGCGGTTCTCTTCAAGAAACCGAGACTCAAAAAACTAACTGACACGCTCCCCCGACCAATCACCATGTTTGACAAGCCGATCCCCTGGGAGAAGCGAGCCAAATATCTAGGTGTGGTCCTGGACTACAAACTCTCATTCTCCGAGCACATAAAGCAGGCACGCTCGCGAGCCGCTTTCGCTCTCGGTAGGCTCCACTCCGTTCTCAATGCACGAAGCAAGTTGTCACTCAAGTGCAAATTGCGTACCTACACGACGTGCATTAGACCTATCATGACCTATGCGTGTGCCGCCTGGGCACAAGCCAAACCCTATCATCTTCATAAGATGCAGACCCTCCAAAACCGTTTCCTTCGAACGGCGACAGGTTCCCCCTGGTACGTTAGGAACGAGATCCTCCATCTCGACCTTAGAATCCCCACAATAGTCCAATTTCTGAAACGCAATGCAACGCGTTATTTTGATAAAGCCGCCAAACATCGCAACCCTCTGGTTGTGAAGGCCGCCAGTTACATTCCCTCCAGAATAAGTAAAGTCCGCCGTCCAAGGCATGTTCTCAACGACCCAGATGACCCCATAACCCTCCTCCAGGAGAGCAATAGGGCCACCAGCACAGTAAAGAAACATACACACCGACACACGTTCCGACCTCGCCGCAGAGGTCCGCGACCGCGTCCCTCCCGAGTAAATGATACTCCCCCCCGACCCTTGCTCGTCGATGCGCCAGCCCGCGTCGAAGCTGAGCCCGTAGTCTTAAATTCCCCGATTAATAATAATCTATGTTTGATCCAGCCTGTCCCATCTTGCTGTCCTCCCCCCAGCGACGCCCTAAGCCGAGGTCCGTACCCCACAGGGGGTGCCCTTAGCGAGCGTTCGCCTAATTTTAATTAGTATAGTATAGTTTATGCCCCTGGCTGGAGGCTTTAAGTGTAGCAGCTTAAGGCAGCCACAGGAAAGTCCGGTTAAGCAGCTACGACCTCCTCAGAGGTCAACTGCGAGATGCCATTTCAAAAAAAAAAAAAAAAAAAAAAAAAAGTAAAACCCTCCCCCGACCCTTGCTCGACGATGCGCCAGCCCGCGTCGATGCTGAGCCTGTACCTTTAAATTCCCCGATTAATAATAATGGTACTTTTGATCCAGCCTGTCCCTCTTGCTGTCCTCCCCCCAGCGAACGCCCTAAGCCGAGGTTCGTACCCCACAGGGGGTGCCCTTAGCGAGCGTTCGCCTAGTTTTAATTAGCATACGTATAGTTTTGCCCCTGGCTGGAGGCTTTAAGTGTAGAAGCTTAAAGCAGCCACAGGATTGACTGGTTGAGTAGTCATGACCTCAGAGGTCAGCTACGAGATGCCCTATATAAAAAGAAAAAAAAGAAAAGTAAAACCCTACACAATATAGGTATGCTGCGTAACTACCACAGACAACCAATACTCTACAGACGCCTAAACAACACTTGCGAGCACGACGCGGGCCGCGAAGCACGTTGACACTGAGCGGCCGGCGGTACACTACAATACAAGCCGCTCACACAAACACGACTGCTTATCCCTCAATCCGTAAACGGCTAGATCTGTGAGCGGGGCGAGGGAAAGCTACATATCTACCTGTAGGAGCGTCGAGTCGGCATCTCCGTCGCTGGTCGTCTTCGTTGGGCCTCCCCAAGGCAACTGGGGGTCTCACCTGGCGGGGACAGACCGCCGAGATGTCGTGAAGAAGCGACGCTATAGTACTTAGCGTCGTGGCGCGCCTACAGAAAATTCATAGCAACCAAACACACAGACGCAATTTATTGCGTCATTTCTATTAGGCCGCCCGAGGCGAATACATAGAGGGGCCCGTATTAGCGGGTCACCGTGGTGCATCCGCGGGCGAGGGGCGACGCTCCGACCCCTATCGCCACGCCCCCTTGCGGGAGCGTCGCGACATCCCGAATGAAAACCCTACATTCTACGCTCGGCACCGGTTGCGGACGGTCGTGCGCTGCTGTGTGTGTGTTCGAGGAACCAGCATACCTGCCAACATTTCGTCGTGCCCCGCGACTAGCTTCGTAGTCGCCCCGACTACCACCGACCTATTAATTGCCTGTCTTTTTCAAGACACAATTAATAAATATTTCCTTATCAGAGTTGTCTCTCAAAACGTAATCGTCGCGATTTTGACCCCTTCTGTGAAAATCCACAGTTTCGTAGTCCCCAGTGGAAACCATACGGTGCCAACGAAACCGAGAGGGTGATGACCCAATCACACCCGCCGAACCCCCCTCAAGGCTAGGCAGTCAATTGGACGGGTCTCAGTGACCGGCCTTGGGGGGTCTCCTAGTCGGCATTGGTGACAGTTTTCCTTCCACAGCAACACACCTAGTGTCGGTCGGGTGTGTCTACTCCCGACGCACTAGACTAGTTAGGACCGCGTTGCACAATTTTACAAATTTATATAAAGATCTAATTTACTTAAAGAATGTAATTAATATAATTATTACAATTTAATCGGTAAAACTAAGACGCGCGACAATTGTTGATTCAAACTGTGATTGATCGTGTATTACGCATTTAGGGTGCAAGGTCAACCGTACTTACCTACATTAAAAACGTCACTCCTGAAAGCTGCATAAGCAAATTCATCTACTACACAAACATCAACAATAATAATATCATTTAAAAACAGATCTGTTTTCACAAATCGAAAGCCAACAAAAAAATCATAATAATTACAATATCATTTCGTTATCACATTTCTTTAGTTTTGTTCTTTTACATTTTCCAGCATCTCACATGAAAAGGAAAAACAGCCAAGTGCGTTTCGGACCACGGACAGTGAAGGGTTCCATGGTTAGGATGAATATTTACGCATGCACAATATTGATTTTATCGACCGCAAAAATAACTTTGTATTCCATAGTATGTCTCGAAAAAACTTGAAAAACAAGTTATTGCTGCGGTTGGAACCGAAAACATATTTTCGGATCTTACAAACTATTGACTTAAATATAAATTCATTTAGAGATCATCATCTTTTTCATTATGGGTTCCAACGATACCCTATACGCTCAAGTGCATTGAATTATTTTTTTTCATCCTTCGGTTACATGTATGGAGAATGCCACCCCAATTTTTTTTTCGTCATTCCACTACATCATTGTTTAGCTTAGCGTAAATTCGAACCCAAGCAGGCACTTTTATTTTTGTAAATTAGTGCATCACCACTGCTCTCAAAACGGTGAAGGAAAATATCGTGAGGAAACAGGCATGTCCTAGAACCAAAAATTCGAAGACCTGTGACATCTACCAACCCGCACTGGGCTGGAGTGGTGGATTTCGGCCCACACCCTCTCACAGAGAGGAGGCCGTAGTCCCAGCAGTGGGAACGTTATAGGTTGATTATGCTGCATTGTTTAGCGGTGCACAGAATACAACTTCTTTCCAATTTTCATCGATATACCTAGTGCCAATAAGACGGACAAACGGATATGGTGAAATTATAAGGGTTTCATTTTTTCCATTTGGCTACGGAACCCTAAAAAGAATGTAATAAAGAAACTCAAACAGTCTTTTTCATGCCTGAACCGATTCAGATTTAATTGGAAATCGCATAAAAAATGGAATCATGTATTGCCAATTAAAACTGCATTAACACTTTGAGCGGAAACATATTTTCTTGTGCATTTTGTTGGATATTTGCATTGGTTAAGACGGAAGCGTCAGGGTAGCCCGCGAAATTAAATATTTCTTACGTTTTTTTGCAATATGCAGGTCAGTAGATATCGGGTTAATCTAACTATGCTCCGAGGCGTAATAACATTAAATATTAATTTATAGAATTATACTCATAAAAATCATCAATACAACTCACTAAGTTCCTATTACCCTATTGAGTTACTATTTCATGTAACCATGACATTTGAGGCCAATTCTAACTTAAGGAGTTGTATTGTTGTCAGCACCAACCGACGGGGTCGAAAGACCAATGCCTGCTGGGGTTGCGGGTTTGTCCGAAAGGGATATCGCGGCCCCGGCACACAGGCAACGGAAGGAACACGGGTGGGTTTTAGTCAGTAAAAGTCTGACACACCCTCTCGCTCTGCCCAGAGCGGGAGAAGTCATTTGATGATTTACAATCCTCAAAAAAAAAAGGAGTTGTATTGTTGATTCTAATGATTATAATTCTGTAAAGCCATCCTCCTGTTCATCCTCCTACTCTGCCCTCCATACCTTCGAGTATTAACACTGTTATTTGAAAATATTGTAAAAGCCAATTATTTTTAAAAGAAAAACCGTGGAGTTTCTTGCCGGCTCTTCTCCATAGGAAACGACCAATTGGAACCGGGCACCTAGCTTTTGATGTTTCATACGACGTGGTTTTTTTTTATGACTTTGACAAAGATGTGTTTTTGGTAAACATTCTTGAAATGTGAAGTATTTATGAAAAGGTTATTGTGTGGTTGAAAAACCTGCCAAATGCGTGTCGGACCACGCTCATGAAGACTTCAGTAGTTGAGATGATTGTAGTTGGAAAACATGTTGTCACATACATTCCAACTTGACCAACTTGACACGCTGTGCAGTACACAAACACGCTGTGAATATATGCGTGAAGACGAGTAGGGTCAGCACATAACAGACACTTCCGACTTCGCCATTGTCTCGCACACTACCAAGAGCTCCTGCGCTTACACACACATTCACAGCGTGTTTGAATACTTGGAAACCACGAGACAAGCGCGTCGTTTCGTGAGATAAAAATACTATACATTCAACGATTTTTTTAAATTGAAAACACTAATTTCGCACATAATAAGTAATATTTATATAGTTTTAAGACTTCATTATAAATATGAATGAATTCTGAAAACAAAATTGATGCTTACTAATTACTGCGCTTGACGTGAGACAGCGAAAAAGTGACATTGCCGTCTGGTTTGGATAATGAAATCCAATGTTGTTGAAAAAAAACGTGAATATTTTCAGTAGTAGCCACGTTTTCATTTAGAGAATTAAAATTATAACTTTGCACGCTTTAACACAATTCAACACAAGCCACAAACACAGAGGGCACGGTTTTTAATTTCGTTCATATTTAAAATATTATATTCTACGCTTTACCCTCGCGCCGCCATTTTGATTCGTGCGGAAGTGACGGGTGACACAGATTTAGGCACGTATTACAGAACGTCACTCAAGACTCAAGCATTACTTAAAACTAGTTTCAACCAATCAGAAGGCTTTAAACGAGTTTTAAGTTATGCTTGAGTTTTGAGTAAGGTTCTGTAATACGGGCCTTAGAGCGGAAATGGAAGGTACAGACGTTCGTATAAAACATTTCCGTGACTGACTGACTATTATAGACAACGCGCAAACTGAAGATTTCAATAAATATTTCTTAGGAATGTTAGAAGTGCAAATAGGGGTGGTTTTTTTTTATTACAAATTAGTTCTGTTTTATTTATTTACGAACCGTGCATCCAATTGGATTTCCCATCTACATGACTGACGAACTCCCATAAAAAGTTTCATCCCCTATTTAATCCTTTTAGGGATTTTTTTTCAAATATACCTTAGTACTCACCTTCATTGTATATGAAACTCTTGTTATTTTTCATGCGTTTAGATTTCAGCGGCTTAGACTATGCGCTGTCTGTCAATGAATTCATGTACTATTTTGGCTTCGCTAATATTTTATTATACAACGTGTCCCAAAATTCAACGCTAAGCGGGCACCAGACGGTGGACCTGCTCATCACTACCCGAGAAAAAATAATGAAAAAATTTTTTTTTTTGTTTTGGAAATTACAAAACCCTTAAAAATCCCAGAATGTCTGTAGTTTTTACACAAAAATCTACAGGCAAGGCAGGTAATCTTTTTTATAAATAGTTTAGTTTTTTTTTTTCATTATTTTTTCTCGGGTAGTGATGAGCAGGTCCACCGTCTGGTGCCCGCTTATCGTTGAATTTTGGGACACGTTGTATATTAAAAATAAAGCCCGTACCTAATTATTTTTGCTTGGCTTAGCTCCACCTCTTCCCGTGACTTTGTTTAATTGATTTTGCAATACAAACTTGAACGTTTATATAACAACTTGATAAAATATTATTATAACAATGGCGGCTGTACACTCCTGTCCAAATGCTCTTGCTAGGTGTCGCGACAAAGTCTCGAGCGAGGGGCTTCATCCCGATTGCGGCCATGTACACGACACACTGAGGCGGGCCTAGCGCTCTTATCTACATTCTCGCACTCGTCCTGTCTCGGTGTACCTAGGCGAGGGTGTACAGCCACCATAAGGTGAAAAACCCCATAATTTTGATTCGAAAAATCTTAGACTTCTTTTGAATTTGAACAGATACTTACATTCCTAGGCTCATTTTGACCGATACATTTACCTTGAGTCCCTCGAGTTATTTTGAGTGACGCAATGTCTGCTGCGTTTCGTTCGTCTCTCTACTCTTGATAATTTAAATAAACAAATACCTCCTATGAATAGCTTCCATAGTGATGTCGTATATTAATTAGTTCTGTCATACTCTCGGTGTTTACTGTGGTGACAATCGTCATGAGATCAGGGCGCTTGTCCTTAGTAGCAACATGTGGTATTTGTTATTAGTTATAATTTTTGTCGGTAAGTGAAATTTGTGTTAGTTAAAATTGGGATTTATAATAAAATAAATTAAAATAATAATAGTAAATTAATTAAATAATAATAGTTATTTTTAAATAAAATTTGAGTAATTAACAAACCCTTTTGCTAGTTTACATATTATTTAGTAAAAGAGTAGGCACGTAGGACAGTTAAAAAGTTTGTTGAAGTTTTTCAAAAGTTGAAATTTAGTACATGCATGTACTAAATAACAATCATACAAAATATATTTTTTATTATTTATATATATTTTATTATATTACAATAGCAGTGATAGTCTAGTAGTGTGTCCGTCGGACTGCCAAGTCATAGATCTCCAGTTCGTACCTAAGGCACGCACCTCTGAATTTCCGGATTCATGTGCGTATTGTATAATTATCACTTGCTTAAAAAATGGTGAAGGAAAACATCGTGGGGAAACCGGCATGCCTGAGACATATTTCTCGATGCCATGTGAAGCCAAGTCAGAGGAAAAAAAGTCAGAAATAACTCTAACCGAAAATCGGCCAATGCGATGCCGAAATTTAATTTATTTTTTGTTGCAGCCATAGTATCCTCAAACCATGTGTCCCACACACAACACCACACAGCAATAGATGCATTTGTACAAAGAATAAAGCTTGAAAAGTGGGAGAAGGAAGAAGCACGATGTTTGGAGAAAACACTAACGCTATTGGAGAATGTGAAGAACTTCACGCTTTGGGCTACTTGGGGTAAGTAAAATAGTATATCACATCAATCCATTATTTATACCAACAATACATTCAGTACATCATGCCTGTATTGCCCAAAGGGAGACCAACAGCTGTCAGAGCCATTTATGATCGACATCGTCGCGAATCTCCCAGGGAACTATTTGGAAAGATTAATATTATGACGGTATCTTGCCAATTCATTTAAGAAAATATTATGTATGTAAGAGAAAATCTACATATTTTTAATAAAATAAGTGAAAGACATAATTTTAATACTAGAAAAAAACATAAAATAGATACCATTTTTCAGATTATCTAAAGCATCTTTTATGGGGTACTGTGTTAAATGTTACAACAAAATACCTTGTGATATATTACAATTAAATTAAAGAAAATTGAATACTCATATAAAAGGTACACTTTGTAAACAAGCATATTACAAATTAAAGGATTATATCCAAGATGAGAATGCTTGGATGCATGCTGGTCCAGCTCCATAGGATAATCTAGAATCTAGACAAAATCAAACTGGTTGCTAATTTAAGTTGTATAAATTATTATATTTTATTATATGACATTGATTTTACATTCTGTGATTACTTCCTCATACACTGACTTATTAATTGTAACTTTTTTGGAAAATCGTCTACTTTTACAATGTTTGTAAATATGTGAGAACCATGTATCTATCACATAAGTAATTAATTTATCTGTAGTTGCTTTCTTTTTAAAATTATTTTTACTTATTGTGGTATAGTAATTTATTTTTTTATTTTTAGATGCGTCGTCTTCACATTATCATTTTCATTTTAACTAATGTACCTACATAAACAAAATATTGTAAAACATTTTAAAAGAGTAACGGTGGAATTTCTTCCCCATTCTTCTCCATACGTGAACTACCTCTGGGAAGGAGCGACTAGACCCAATTAAATTTTTTGTAATTGTTGACGTCCAAAAGTGCCTTGCAAGGGCCTATTTGAAATAAATGATTTGACTTTGACTTTGACTTTTTGAATCTTTTGATGTTTGAATCTGGGTCAAATAAATTTATTTTCTTTCTTTCTTTTCTTTATATTTCTTGAATCGAATTATATTCAATTCAATTAAATTTTTATTAAATTTGAAATGAGCGTAACTTAATTTGTACGAGAACTGTTTGGATCATTATATTATTACTATAGCAAATCATGGTTGTAGGAGGGAGGAGCCGATGTCTGTTACACAGTAAATACTAGCACAGACATCGTTGTCAACTCTTATCGTTAAAATACTCAAAACTCTGTACATTGTGTTTTGTTTAGGATAGATGAGTTGTACAAAGATTAATGAAAAAAAAAAAAAAAAAACTTTTTTATATTAACAATACTGTGCCATGCCAAAAAAAAAACTGGCTTCATGTGGTTTTACTATAGGTGCACCTCTGCCTAACTCTTCGGGGAATGTAAGCGTGATGTTGTGTGTTGGTGAAAGCCAGAAGTTTATAGTCCAACCACATTTCGCCAGTTACTTATTTATTTTAATAATAGTTTTTTTTTACTAGGTATATTTTGTATATATTTTTTTTATAAAATGTTGTATGTTTATTTATTCTGAATTAATGATTCATAATAATAATTTAATGAATAGTGTGGATTAAAATGAGTTTTCATGAACCAAAACTCACACCAACACTTCTTCGACGGTGCAAAAACAGTACTTACTTTATCTTTTTTTTCTTTTCTTTTGCTTATCTAATCTATCTCGAAAATGGTGTGTCCTATCGCAAAAATAATGAAAATTTCGACCCCCTTTATAAACACTATAAACCCCTATAACCCAACATGCTGGTAATAATTTTTCATATGTTCCATACAAAAAGCGAAAACTTCCTTATAAAACACGTTGTTCCAATATAAAAAGTAGTTTAAAACTAAGTATTTTCAATAATAACATATTGTAAAATAAAATTATGACTAAAATAAGTAGGTACAATTGTGAAACTGCCATGTTATGTTGGAGTTTTTTTTGTATCATAATTTTGTCTACTTTCTCGTCGTCAAAATCGAGGACGAGTAAATACGACAAAATGACAGAAAAGTCGCAGATTATCTCGTGTTGAATTGTCAAAAATCGAGATAACTAAGGTGCCATGTTAGAGTATGTCGAAAATACATCAAGTTTGACAAAACGAGTCGACTATTTGTATGGCAGCGCTGTCAGAAAACGAGAAACGTGACAGATATATGACGACAATTACTCGCGCGAGTGTTTGGACACCACCTTTATGGTCGCAAACAAATGACTGCTGAGCGAGGGATCTTGGGTTCGATCTCCAGATCGGATAAAGTGTTATTGTTTTTTCCCGGTAGCAGCCCGGAGCCTTAATTTGCGGCAGTTGGCTCTCTCCCTATTATTTGATACATAAACGTAACTGACGAAATATTGGTGTACTATAATAGGCTACCTACCCCTTCAGGATAATCTAATAGGCTTGATGTTGTTGAGATATTATTGTTTCATTAGAGCGTCTGTATAGTTAGTTCAGGGGCCATGGGTTTGATCCCTGCGTTGAGACAAAAAAATATAATAAGAACCGAGGTACTTAGGTAACTGTTTTGTCTAGCAAAACAACTATTAAGATGCATGGTTAGTTTAGGTCAGGGTTATTTGCATAAATAAGCAAATATTACATTAATAATATTAGGTACCTTTTAGTGGTCTTTAAATAAATTGTAAAACAAATATTTTTTTTGTTATGCGTGCGGCTTGATTGTAATAATGATTTGTAGTTTCCTAATAAAACTTTAACAATACAAATCTGAATAAAAGAAAAAAAACATCCGGCTCCTAAAATTAATGTAATTTTGTGTAGGTATGATCATGTTATTATAAGTTTCACTGTTTTAACATAGCAAGTTAAAGTGGTATACGAATTTGTGTGGGGTAGGTACCACAACTAAAAAGAGAAAAATAAAAAAAAATTACAAAAAAAAAAACCGACTTCCGAAAAAAAAAATCGGAAGTCGGTGGCAAAAACCGAAAATTCAAAACCTAAGACACCGACTTCCGAAATTAAAGTAATTTTTCACTTTGTAGTGTTTTTTTTCGGAAGTCTGAGTCTGAGTTCTGTTTATTTTTTTGTAAAAAGGTTTTTTTTAAGTCAGTTTAAAATTTTTTTGAAGTAGCAATTTTATTTTAAATACTTTAGAAATTTATTAAAAATAATCTAATTAGTTTTGGTAATTTAGTCCAGGCGTGACCAAAAGAACTACCTTACACCTTTCCTTTTGGACACAACAGCAGGATTAAATCAACAGCCAGGATCATTTTAAATACTTCTTGAAATATTCTTCTAACATAACATAACATCACACCAGTATTCCCGGAAGGTATAGGCAGAGGTGAACCTATAGTATACCTACATTTCACCAGTTATGTTTATGCCCCTTGTAAAAGGGTTAGGGTAAGGCTTATTTCCATCAATCGGTCACGAATCCAGATTCCGGGCTGCTCTGAGAAATTCCAGACGGAGATCCTCATAACACTTTGCCTACTGGGAATCGAACCTTACCTGATTACGAACGCTTCTAACGTGCACGTCTGTCTACATTATTATCACATGTATAATTTCGACATAAATGATGTAACCAATATTTTGTAACAATGTTTTGTATTTAAAAGAGTGTCCGTGGAGTTTCGTGCCCGTTCTTCTCCATAGATAAATACTACGTTTTGGAATGGCAATTAGCTTCATATTTCTGACTGACTGACTCCTTGATAAATGAAATGAAATGAAATGAAATGAAATGAAATGAAATTGTTTATTCTGTAAATAGGATATAGGAATCACTTTTACACGTCATATTAAAGATATATTAAATTTTGCTAGATGAGTTCGGCGTTTCCTATCCGACTACTCTGAGAAGAAAGGCCGAAACAAACTCAGAGGTCACAGTCTCTTTTAAAGTCCAGACATAATCTTGGTCAAGCCATATGAGGACCATGTAGATTCATGTCTGAAATGGTCTTTTGAGAAAAGAACCACACAGATTTGAGTGGACCTGTCCAGTCAGTGCAAGCATTTGTCAGTAATCGTGGAGCTCAACTCAGAACAAAAGGAGCTCAACTCGACGAACAATACCAAAGAAAGGACATTTGGGTAGGCCGCAAAAACTACTCAAACTGCCAGACCATCATTAAAACTAACTGAGAGAGGATAAAAAAGGAGTAATGAGAAAAAAAAAATTAAATTAAAAAAAATATCCACATAGTCCTCACATTCACAATAGGTAATTAAAATAATATTATACTTTACAAAGTAATCATGTCATTTTGTTTTAATGTTTAAATAAAACTGGTATATTTTAATGATTTTACTAAATAATTCTAATGTCAAGTTTTATGGTTTTATCACAAGGTTTAGCAGAGCGAGCAGCTCAATCCCAAGCTTTTTTATCTTCTAAATAATCTGAAATTTTATAGTACCCTTTTTTACAAAGTTTGGTTTTAATACAAATTTTAAATCGTTTAATGGGTAAGTTTCGAATGTCAATGGGAAGTTTGTTGTAAAAGCGTATACATTGACCCATGAACGAGTTGCCTACTCTGTGGAGACGAGTGCGATGTACAGCAAGGTTGTGTTTATTCCTGGTATTTAAACTATGAATATCAGACATTTTCTTAAAATTTGATATATTTTTGTGTACATACATTAGGTTTTCAAAAATATATTGTGAGGCTAGAGTTAGAATATTTACTTCTTTGAATTTTCCTCGAAGGGAATCTCTCGGACCTAGGTTGTAAATGGCTCGAACAGCCCTTTTCTGTAGAACAAAGATAGTATTAATGTCCGCACAGGTTCCCCAGAGAAGAATCCCATATGACATAAGACTATGAAAATAACTAAAATAAACAATTCTGGCTGTATCTACGTCAGTTATCTGTCTAATTTTTTTAACAGCATAGGCGGCCGAACTAAGCTTTCCTGATAATTTTTCTATGTGTGGGCCCCATTGTAATTTACTATCAATAGTGATTCCAAGAAAAACTGTCGACTCAACAGGGTCCAGTTCTATTCCATTAACTTGAACATTGGTAGTTAGCTGCCTGACATTTGGCGTTGAAAATTTTATGAGTTTAGTCTTGTTTTCGTTCAGAAGAAGATTATTTACATTAAACCAATGCACAACTTTAGAGAGTGCATCGTTAATTTGTTCAAAGTTAACTAACTGACGTTTGATTTTAAAAATAAGGGAAGTGTCATCTGCGAATAATACGATCTTGTGATTATCCCTTATGTGGTAAGGTAAGTCATTTATATAAATTAAAAATAAGAAAGGACCTAGAATTGAACCCTGCGGAACGCCCATGGTGACTGCAGATCCTGCAGATCTCTTGCCATTAACATCGACCCTCTGAATTCTGTTGTTCAGATAAGAAGTCAGAAGGTCGAGAGCTTTGTTCCTCATACCATAGTGGTACAGTTTCTTGATGAGTGTATCATGATGTACGCAATCGAAGGCCTTGGACAAGTCGCAGAAAATGCCAAGAGCATCCTGCGACTCCTCCCAGGCCTCGAATATGCTCTTCAGTAATTCCACGCCCGCATCTGTAGTTGAACGACCCTTTGTAAAACCAAACTGTTTTAGATGTAATAAATTATGTGCATTGAAATGTTCTAACATTTGTTTCAAAATTAATTTCTCAAAAATTTTGCTTAACGTAGGTAATATCGAAATAGGCCGAAAATTCGTAGGATCAGTTGTGCTGCCAGACTTGAACAGTGGAATAACTTTACTAAGTTTCATCTGATCAGGAAATACACCAGACGCAACACAAGAGTTAAAAATAATTGCTAAAAAGGGTGCAATAACATCAATTATTGAAGATATGGTATGTACTGATAATCCCCAAAGGTCAGCAGTTTTTTTTACATCAAGATTTTTAAAAGATTCTATAATGTCTTTAGCAGAAGCAATTGAAAATTCAAAAAGTTTGTCAGATTCTGGTACACATTCTTTTAGTATTGAGTAAGCAGAAGTGGAGGACGACGATGACAGAGTTTTGGTTGTTAAAATGGGAATATTAGTGAAAAAAAATTCAAACTCAGTTGCCACCTCCACGTCTGCTTCAATATCTACATCATTGATTTTTAGATGGAAGTCACGATTCCGTACCGTCGTTCTTCCCGTTTCTGAATTAATAATATTCCAGGTTGTTTTTATTTTATTTCCAGAAGATATTATTTTATTTTTAATGTGTAAGGCTTTTGCTGAGGAACAGGCTCTTTTAAATATATAGTAATAAAATAAAATATAGTGTAATAGATAGTTCAAAAGTGCCTGATAATATTTTAATTGACATAAAAAAATTGAGTTTGAGTTTGAGGATCTTAGGCTCAGCAGTCGAGCAGTCGAGTAATGTCAATCAGTAATGTGCTATTTCATTTTATTCCAGTTTGGAATGCCAACACAGTTCCCACGGGCAATCTCTACGGCTCCTGGGCTAACTTTGGAAATTTCGACCAGTGCATGAAACCACCATGGCTGGAAACTCATCCTCAGTTTAAGACCAAGTACTGCTTGGCACAGCTGATTCTATCAGATAATCCAAGGAAGAAAGCTGAATTTGATCCATATGGATCTACG